>WWET01000088.1:297545-316143 GCA_011038615.1 Limnodynastes dumerilii | reverse complement strand
TTTTTTTTTTTTTTTACAAGCCGGCTGCTATTTAAATAGCCGGCTTTTCACCGCAGTGTGAACGGGTGAAGCCGGCTTTTAAAAAAGCCGGCAAAAACCCTTCTTTTTAGCCGGGTCTGAGACCCGGCTAAAGAGACCCGGCTTCACCGTTCACATTGCCAGAAAAAGCCGGTGTTTTCATGAAAGCCGGCAATTTCATGAAAACCCCGGCTTTTTCATGGTAATCTGAACGGGGTATAAATTGTTAGCGGTGTTAGAATACTGCGCTCCTAGAACATTTCAGACGTATATGGGTGCCGCTGCAGGAATGTCTCCAGCCTCCATTTACTGTGTGCTGAAGGTGGTCACAAAGGCATTCCTAAGGCGGATTAACCTATTTGTACATATGCCAATGGATGAGGAAACCCTTGTGCGCAGAAAGCAAGCGTTTTACAAAATTGCTAACCTTCTGCATATTATATGGGTGGTGGATGGCACCCATATTCCCATTTTGCTCTTGGGCGAAACACACACGTTTTATAACAAAAGTTGCTTTCAATCAATTAAAGACATGGGGGTAGATCCAGAACTATGTGTGCCGTACGTTTATTCGCGGAGCGTATTTTCGTGTGCGTAAATTCGCTAACTCCCCTCGGCACACCCCTTGCACGGACGTATTTTGTCAAGATACGCTTTCCAAACCCTACCTTAACTTTTTCCAACGTAACCGCTGTCATACGCACACGTACGTATGGGCTGAACGAATTTACGCAGCTAAGCGCGCCCATACTGTGCACTTTAAATACCACCCCCCGCCTACTTCACGTATTTCAGATGTATTTTGGAGTAACGTAAAATTGGCACGCCCACACGTATGTTTTTACGTGACACATACGTGAATGGCCCATACGTTCACAATTACGCTACGTTAATGTGCATATTTTCTATGGTGCATATGCGCAGTGCGTTCTAAACAGCGATTTTACATATCCGACACGCGTAAATTCGCTTCGAAACGTTGTTCTGGATCAGGCCCATGGTGATTTGTGATGCCTCCCTTCTTCTCCTTTGTGTTGTTGCTAAATATTTAGGATGTACACGACTTGTATGTTATTTGTAATGCCGCAATGTAACACATATTAACTAGGAGACTAGCACATGCTTGTAGTGATGCATGGCTCTTAGGTTAGCATGTGGTTGTAATGATGCATGGCTCTTATCTTAGCATGTGGTTGTAGTGATGCATGGCTCTTAGCTTAGCATGTGGTTGTAGTGATGCATGGCTCTTAGGTTAGCATGTGGTTGTAGTGATGCATGGCTATTAGGTTATTATGTGGTTGTAGTGATTCATGGCTCTTAGCTAAGCATGTGGTTGTAGTGATGGATGGCTCTTAGGTTAGCATGTGGTTGTAGTTATGCATGCCTCTTAGGTTAGCATGTGGTTGTAGTGATGCATGGCTCTTAGATTAGCATGTGGTTGTAGGGATGCATGGCTCTTAGGTTAGCACGTGGTTGTAGTGATGCATGGCTCTTAGGTTAGCACGTGGTTGTAGTGATGCATGGCTCTTAGGTTAGCACGTGGTTGTAGTGATGCATGGCTCTTAGGTTAGCACGTGGTTGTAGTGATGCATGGCTCTTAGGTTAGCATGTGGTTGTAGTGATGCATGGTTCTCAGGTTAGCGTGTGGTTGTAGTGATGCATGGCTCTTAGAATAGCACGTGGTTGTAGGGATGCATGGCTCTTAGATTAGCACGTGGTTGTAGGGATGCATGGATCTTAGGTTAGCACGTGGGTGTAGGGATGCATGTCTCTTAGGTTAGCATGTGGTTGTAGGGATGCATGGCTCTTAGGTTAACACTTGGTTGTAGTGATGCATGGCTCTTAGGTTAGCATGTGGTTGTAGGGATGCATGGCTCTTAGGTTAGTGAACTAATTTTAAATTAAAATAATTATACTTCCCTAAATGACTAATAGCGACATCCATACTTACATGCACCAGCATCATCACTTCAAACATGCATTGGCATCACATGTACGCTATTATGTTTGTGTGTCAACATATTGATCCTTGTGTATGTGAGCCTAACAATGCCATATACACAGAAGTTGAGTCCACACATATAACTCAAAATAGATGCAAGCACAGTGTGCTACGTTTCAGTTCTGTACGCTTAATAATTGAGTGGCTGAGCTTAGCCATGTGCTTAATGATGATAAACCTTATGTTATAAATGTCAAGTTTTGTAATCATAAAATGTTGACCACTCTTGCATTGTATGACACCAGAAACATTTCCATTAATGTATTTTGGCTAATCTTTTGGCCTAATGATTATTTTATTTTATTTTAATCATGTTCAATATATGTTCTAGGAGTGGTATTTTAGCACATGTGGCTCATCATTTCACCAGTACTCAGCCTAATAACATAGGTCTTTATGTGTTTGTAACATATTGTTTGGTTTTGTATTAAACATTTTCATTTGGTGACACTAAACTGGCTTTTGTTGTTCAATACAGGAGACCGTGCATACCCTCTTAGGCCTTTTCTCCTGGCCTCCATAGCACAACCTGAAAATAATGCACAGCTTGCATTTAATTCTGCACATAGCTCCACCAGGTCAGTTGTTGAAAGAGCTACTGGTGTTTGTAAGGGGAGATGGAGGTGCCTTGACCGGTCTGGAGAAGCTCTTATGTATGCGCCAGATGTCATATGTTAAGTCATTATGCCATGTGCTATTTTCCACAACATATCTATTCATAATGGTGTAATCTCAAAATATACTGGTTACAACACCATTTTTAAGGGCTTAATTTTAGTCAACACAAAAATGACTGGCTAAACAAAGATGATGAATGGGTTGATGGTGGAGGTTTTTGTTGTTGGGGATAGGAATGCGGTTGGGGGGATAAGGTTGGTGTTGGGGGTATAAGGATGGGGTTGGGGGGGGTTAATGTCGCTGTTGGGTTTGTGTGTGGTATAAAGGATGGTGTGCTTGGCTTGGCTGGGTAGTGTGTATGTTGATATTGTTGTTGAAATAATGACTGTTGATATTGTGTTTGGAATGGTTGTTGGGATGAATATTGATGCATTTGTGAGTGTTGTAAATATGGATGGATGGATTACGGCTGGAAATTTGAAGGTGTTGTAATTGGGGCTGTGTATGTTTGGGGTGTGGAGTGAAGTGATGATGTGTTTGTAAGTGAGGGTGAAATGTGTTGTGTTAGACGTAGTGCTGGTGTTGTGAGTTATTGTCTGAGTGGAGATGTTGGTACGGGTAAAGGGGATGGAGCTAGTCATGGGGCTGGGTATGGGGCCACAGGGGGGCCTGGGGATGGGGCCATAAGGAAGGATGGTTATGGGGACACAGGGGGGGACACAGTCAGCGCGTATAGATAGTCCTCTTTCACCAATGCTTCTTTGTGGCTGTTGAGATGTTAATCGGGTGTGTGGCACATGATCCGTGCTTTCTTCTGGAACATCCACTACAGATTCATGTTGCCCTTCATGATCCGGACTTGGACATTCTAAGCCAAAAAAAAATCCTTGTTAAATACATTTGGTGTGTTCACTTACAAAAAGCACTTGAGCATACATTATTCATACATATGTGTGTACAAAAAATGTTCAAAACATTTATCTGAATTTTTTAAAGAAATGTCTGAATTGTTTTTGAAATGGCGCTTATGTTAAAAATTACATTACGCAATAAAAAAATAAAAAATGTGTCAGAATAACCAGATTTAATATTTGAGGAAAAGTCATTTTAGATAATAAAACAGACAAAACATTAGTATTGTATTAATAATGTTTTATTTTATTCTAAGGAAACTTACCAGCTGCTGGCCATGGAGGTGGTGATGTAGGTGGACCATGTGCAGAATCGTCCTCACCCACACCAGTCCTCCTGATGTACTTGGGCATAATCTTGACATGAACAAATTTTGGCTTTAAGGCACTGTGGGAAATCCTGCCATCTGTGTTACAGAATAATGTCTATTATATTATTTGTGTTTATGGGACTTAAAAAAACAACAGTCTTATACAAACATGTACTTTTTTATTTTTTAGCCATTAAAAAAAACATGTAAATGGTAACATTTTGCGTGTTTTGTATTTGTACTATGTAGTTAAATATGCTTACGGCTATATAACATTGGTAATCTAATCTGTAATTATTAAAATCCAATTAGGTTACACTTATTAGATAGTACACTTTTTGCATTCTGTTATGCATGATCCAGGATGAAATGGATAGTCCTACATGTAGGGGCCACAGCATTGATGGCCTAATGTATGCCCACCCACGCTCTGGCCCGTGCCTGGGACGTTTGAGAAATAAAGCTATTATTTGCCGCATTAGAATATCCACCTCCTGTGCTGTCAAATTAGGCTGCCTGGCACAAAGATTAGGCTGTCTTGATGCCATTTTGACAAACAAACCTACAACCATATTTAGCTGGCAATGAATTTATATAGAGAGTTTTGGCACGTAAACACAGCCAATCACAGATAACCCATTTTCAAATTAAAAATCGCCATTATTGTTAATAATTGGCTGCTGAATAAATTAACCCTAATGTGTGTGTGTATGTGAACTTAGAATGTAGCTGCAATGAGGCAGGGACTGATGTGAAAGGGGAATATTCTCTGTAAAGCGTTACGTAATCTGATAGCGCTATACAAAAACCTGTTAATAAATAAATAATAAATAAAAATGTGTTTTCTCTTTAAGTAGAGGTTTTTCATATATTCCTTAGCTACTTACGTATGTTATTTATCTATCTATCCCTCCTGGAAGTAGACCACAGTTTGATATCATAACCAATTCCTAGAGGGTATTGCATGTCCATCTCTTTCTTTTCATATACAGGAATTGTACCTACTGTAACTTGTGTTATCAAGGGTCACTGTACTGGAGAATGTCATCTTGAAGAATGAATTGAGCTAGAAATGTTTTGCACACACCTTAAGAGCAAAAGAGTTAATAATCAACTCACTGTTCATAAAAGTAAGGAAAAGGTAGATTTTCCAGCCTTTGCCATTTATTCACATATTTAAAACCAAGAGGGTCTCCAACTTCTAATAGACACCAGAAGTGGGCACCACAGGAACTGGTTGAACAGAATTCCTGTTGGACAATTTAAAAGAATAAAAAGAAATGATATGGAAAACACTGCATAGGAAAGTCAGGCCATAAGATTACCGGAACAATTTATAGAGAAAACCTATACAAAAGCCAACGTAGAGAAAATAGCGAATGAGCAGGTAGCATCCATAGGGATGACCTCTTCAAAAGAAAAAAAAAGGGGATAAGTAAACCCAATTACAATTAGTCTGACTTGTCTTCATAACACATTATAACAACTAACTCAATGAACTGGAACACAACTTTAAAAAATCCTTGTGAGAGAAACAATGTTATGCCCTATATTTCTAGACAAACCATCATTTATAAATAGAAAAGTACCATAGTTTACAAACAAACTGCACATAAAGGAGAAATAGGGATCTACATAATGAATAGGCAAAAGCACAAAATAAACAACAATGGACTCCATTTACTATCACTAGCGCATCGAACACTAATGATAGCATCCACGGATGCTGTAGCTCGCAGCGAGCCTGGCAATACCGCAAGTATTATTTACTAATAGTTACCCCTCTGGCAAGGTCCAGGACTTTCACCAGAGACGTTCAGCTGTGCTCATAGATCAAGTCTTGGCACATGCATAGTCCCTAACTTACGGGACTTGAAAATTTCCATACACTGCGCATGTGCTGGGGCTTCATAGAAAGAAACC
The DNA here is from genome assembly GCA_011038615.1 of Limnodynastes dumerilii. Taxonomy (NCBI): domain Eukaryota; kingdom Metazoa; phylum Chordata; class Amphibia; order Anura; family Limnodynastidae; genus Limnodynastes; species Limnodynastes dumerilii. Next base: position 310,360 of record WWET01000088.1, on the reverse strand, counting down.
AGACAAGTAAATTTAACTGTCTACTTGTTTTTCTTTCAAATTTTTTATGTTTATTTATTTTTCATTATTTCAAACAAAAAAACAAACAGGAATTTTTTATTTTCCTTTATTTTTAATAACACACATAATCTGCGTATTCCAGCAGTCTCCCTATACATATCCCCTCCTCCCCCTTATTACAGCTATTAGGGGGTGGAAAGGGGTGGGTATATGGGGAGAATGCTGGAATACTTAAACTAACACCACATTCAGATGGCGTTATATATATAGTATCGGTGCGGTTTGTTAAAATGCCAATGCCTTTGTTTTCAAGAGATAAAGACCCTTTTCATATGAAAACAGTCTTAGGGCCTGATCCAGAGCTACGGCCGGCGTCGCTAGTACGGCGGCCGTAGCTGTAATGCGCATGCGCCGGGCAGATGTTGCCCGGCGTNGCGCAGATAACAGGAAATGACCCTGTATGCTGGGGGAAGGGGAGAAGCAGCTGCACTCAGTCAGCAGATCTAAAGGGGACATTAAGCCTTAAGCCACAGCCCTACTTAGAAGCCAGCAAGTGCCCCCTCTCCACAGCAACTGCTGCCAATCTAAAGGGCACACTATGGCATAGTGGTGGCTTGCTTCTGACTGTGTTCCAGTCTGCAGCCAGTCAGAAAATCTAATGCGGACACTAACCTTTAAGGACCTGATCCAGAACCCAGCACAATTTCCATATGTGCAGGAGTCTTAAACTCCACATGGAAGTGGGCATTGAACTCCCCGTCACTCCCCACACTGGTACAGAGATTATGTGACTTACACTGCCATAAGGCAGCCTTAAGTCACACAAGCAGATCAGCGGTCCGTCTGACCGCTGACCGGCTCATAACTACCTAAGCCCTCCCCTACTGTACAACTTAAATGATTCCCTCCGCCCACCTTGGCAGGCAGATTGGAAGTACAGACCCTTTCCTTGCAAAGCCTATTATGCGCCCTCCCCTGAAAACGTGCACAGGTCTGGATCCAGTCCTAAGTTACTGCCCCAGTACCGGATTCACACTTACGATTTTGCTACTTTTCCTGTGCGTATTTTTAGGTACGGTTGAACTGCGCATGCGTGGTAACATTTTTTATACAAGCTACGTAGAATTTAGGCATGGAAGTCCATTACGCATGGATATGTAAATCGGACTTAGTGATATACGTAGGGAGGGGCATGGTTGTCTTCCGTACGTGCGTAGTTTAGTGAAAGTGGATGGGGGGAGGCATTTAAATGGACTAATATGGGCGCGGTTTGTCATGTACACACGTATGGAAGTAAAACACGCACGTAACTACACATGTAGAGTTAAGGGGTGTTGCCTTGCCACGTACGTCTGTATATTTGCGTACTTTGTACACACGCATCTGCGAATAAGGCCCCCAGTCTTTAAATCCGGGTGAGTGACAGTTGATGACTCAGGAGCATACTATGTACCTAATGGAATGGGTCATATTGGAGGGTCTGCATTTGCAGCCAAAAAGCAAAGCATCAGTCATAAGCCAGCAAGTCCACCCTCTGTGATGCCAATCTAAAGGGACACTAAGGCTTATTTTCCCCTTTAGATTGGCAGCAGCTGCCATAGATCTCTATAGAATAAATATCATGTGGTATCTGTAATTTAGGTGACATTGAGGGAGGATGGGGCGGTGTACAAATCCTGCACACTGCTCACCTTACATCTTATAACGCCCCTGCATCATAACCAACCATAACTCAATCTAAGTGCAAATTACCATTGTCACGTACATTGCTAAAATTGTATGTTATCAGACTCTTATCTTCTGACTGTACTAGCAATCCTCATTAATACATCCTTCAAACTGGATACATTGACAGCATAGTTGCTAATTCCAGTACTTTTTTCCGCTTGCCACAGGTTGCGATTTTTGTGATTGTTTTTCTTTCATCCTTTTTTTTTTAAAGTATCAGCAGAGCAGTGGGGAAGAGTATATAAGGATTGGGGTTAACGGAGTGTAACACTAACGAGCAAACCCGTTTTCAGCTGTGTTTTCAAGTGTTTTCAAGAGTCTTCTAACGCGATTAGCAAACACAATGTAGCGATGGTTGCTGGAAATGGGCCTCTATACACCTATGTAGATATTCATTTAAAAACCAGACGTTTGCCGCTAGTATAGTTATTTACCACAATAACACATGTATAGAGTGTATTTCTGATAAATTTAATGTTATCTTCATTGAAAAAAACAGTGCTTTTCTTTAAAAAATAAGGAAATTTGTAAGTGACCCCAAACTTTTGAACGGTAGTGTATATATATTCATATATGTGTATTTAGTATGTAAACCCTCCCTCTGCTCACACTATTCCCCTATGCACTATGCATTTACACATCATTTATCCTCTATTTAAATCCTATAATAATAACACTAGCAGGGTGTAGCAGGGTTTGATTCTATGTGTCTCCTTTTCCCAGCTGCCAGGTAATCATCTGGAGGTGTGTCAAGCTCTCATTACTGATTGGGGAAGTTCCCCTTAAATAGCCTCTGCTCAGTCTTACAGGTGTCGGTTAAAGCGTCTGGTTTCCTGATCGTGCTTGCTGACTGTCTGAGTTCCTTGTGTTGCTATTGCATCCTCCTGATACCCTGTGTTCCTGGTGTGTACCCCTTTGTTTTCCTGATACCCTCTGTTATTGTTGACCCCCTGTGTAGTGAGGTGCGCAGCAAGAGTAGTTCGCTACTCCCGCTGGCAGCCTCAGCCCCAGACATGTTACGGTCTCTACCCCACTCCTGAGTGGTACGTGCATGGGTTTACCATCTCACATTGCTCCGGCCTGTCGGGTGTGGGTGTGTTTGATCTGCCACGTGTTGTGTGCGTTACCTGCTTTTGCCATCTAGCAGTGTGTGGAGTTTGTTTGTAGTTCTCCGGTGTTTTACATCTCCTCGCAGCATTGCCTTTTGCTCATGAGTGTAGCCACCAGTTTGTTTTACAGCTGTGTAGTTGTTATCTCCAGTGTGTTCTGCTGTGCGTGTATTCCACTGAGTGTGTGTCATCTCCAGTGTGTATTGAGCTTTTGCTCCGCTGTATTTTCCAGCTTGCAGTGTTGTTACCTTGGTAGACTGTTCCATCTGTCTTTACCTATAGTGCTGTTTAACATCCTGTCAGCTCAGTCCCCTGTTCCATCCTGGGACTTGTTGTGCACCAAGTTCTGCCTTTGTTGCAGCACCCTTATTTTGTATACCTTCCTAATTAGGAGTTCAGCCTGTAACACCTCCAGTGCTAGTATCATCCTCCTCCATTGTTCCCCTGCATTTGGATTCATATTGGTATACTCATTTATTGTATACTATTTACAAGGGTCTGTGTGTACATTTATCTTTGCTGCACTGTGTATGAGGGTTCTAGTATTTTGCATTAAAAACCACATTACTGTGTTTAAGAGTTTCAGTGTGTGTTACATATCTATTACCGTGTATGCACGGTGAGTACTTGGGTTCCTGTTAGCATTAACTATGCTGCAGTACCCCTCTGGGACTATCGCCGGGGGCATGACCTGTCAGACCAGCATCCCAGACTATCCTCACCACTAGAGGCTCTAGTGAACACCTGGTGCTGACATAGATTCCGGGCCCCGGGGAGAATCCCTTTGGCCGACTGTAACAGCCGGAGCAAGGTAACATTCACCCGAAACTCCCCTCTCCCGGACGTTTGGTCTGTGACTTACAAGTCCATAGACCACTCTGTTCTTTCCATGTGTACTTTTGCACGTATATGTGCTCCATTTGTGCGATTCTTGATAACCGCGCCTCCATACATTCATTTAAATGCTTCTCCCCTCCTACTTTTATGTAAATTTTCACATACGTCTGATTTTTCTGCGTATGTCCCCAAGTGTGACTCACAAGTCTGTCCGCTAGGCACTTCCGTGCGTATACTCAATGTAAACTACGTACATAAAGTTACTACACATGCGCAGTTGATCAGATCCTAAAAATACGCACGGAACTTTCCTCAAAAACGGATCTCTGAATACGGCCCTAAGTGAGAAAAATGAGTTCAGTTCTTTCTTATAAATAGGTCATGCCGTTCACATTTTTAACACTACTTAATGTCTTTTTGATCCTTAATAATACATTTTTTCAAAATATTTTCCTTCCACACTTATTGAGTTAGTTACTAATTAACCTTAAGAGGCTCATAATTATCAATCATAGATTATGAAATGTCCTATGACATGCAATCCTTCCTTTAGAATCATTTCATATTGGCTCTGACAATACTATACATGCATAATTATTTCCCCAATTCACAACATTTCTATCTATGATTCTATGAATTGATTTGCAGAAGAGTCTTATGTGTGTTATACTAATAATTACATTTTTTGAATTATACCTGATATTTTATTCATTTTTGATCAATTTCATTCTGATCAAAATCTGAATCTTTTAAACCAGATAACATGCATGTCAGATAAAACGCCTCACACGGTAATTAGATTAATACTTTATTCAGCACCTGTGGCTAATTAGCCCTGCGGTCTGTCTTCCCTCAAATAAATATATCTCAGTGCATAGTTTACATATTTCAGTCATTTGCCCGATAGACATTTCCTATGAAGAAAATAACTGTTGCAGCTTTTATGTTAAATTGTTACAATGCTCGATAGGCTACAATCATCTGATTGGTTACTCTGCAAATAAAGATTGAAGTCCGATCACCTGAGACTCATGCCTTTACACAGCTCTATGCAAAACGTGTGTTGGCAGTCTAAGATGTAGGCAGACTCCCTCTGGCATTTACACCCCTCTCCAACCAACCATTTCCCTGCATCAGAAGCTGGTAGGACCGCTCCATTATTGACAAAGGAAAGAGAAGCACCCCCGTGTTAGTTAGTAGGGTCATGATTTCTTGTCATAATTACTAATTACTGTGGGTTTGATTCAAACTTAAGAAGGAGCTTGAAAATAATCAAAACCATGTTGATTTCAGGATTTCAGGGGGAGTCAAGTTAATTGTATTCTGTGCATGCAGGGATATATCTTTGAATTGCTTACTGCACACAGATAGTGACCAGCTTTACTTTTACATTGTTATTTAGACTTGGGATAGGAAAAGCCACCTCTCATCTCTAATACTATTTGCACCAGATAAAATATGACTCCCCTGCAGGGGCGTTTTAAGAAGTGAGGGGCCCTTGTGCAGGATTTGTATATGCCCCCCCCCTTACCTAAGACAGGACTGTACCGATTTACAGACCTCAAAGGGGACGGGCCTAACTTCACTGTAAGCCCCGCCCCTTTTTTTGGCTGGTGAATAGGGACAGTTCCACCACAGGGGAAGATCTTAGAGGGAAGAAATAGATGCCAAATGGCCGCCCTTCCGCTGCCAACCCTGGGTGCAGGATGAATGCCACAGGGCCCCCTGTTCTAAGGGGCCTGTGCGCACTGCACACACTGCACCCATTATAGATACGCCTATGCTCCCCTGCAATCAACATGGTTTAGCCCAAGAGTTTCTTATTTTCAGTCTCCTTCTTAAGTCTGAATCAGGCCCTATGTCCCTAATGTGGCGCTTGCCTGTTGACTATATGGTGCAATGTACTTAAAATATATACCTGTGAAGGACAATGATTTACAATAGGTGGTTATAATTAATAATGTAATTGTAATTTTGGAGGGCATAGGGGTATTTTTGATTGCAATTAGGGTGAATTTTTTTCTTCATACCTGAGTTTTTACTTTCTCCACAGTATTTACGCTGTTTTTGGAGATCCAAACAGAAGATAATCAATGAGATATTTTAATAACTTTTTGTCAATATTTTCGCAGGCTCATATTATACATTTTAAGTGATTTAAAAGCTATATTTTAACTGCTATAGTGTGCATCAAAAACGTGGCCCCTTTTTTCTCTCCTTTTAGGTTCTCTCTTGAACCCCAATCCAATTATTCTATTAATAAATAATAACTCCACCCAATGACAATCCACTGTCAATACCGCACACGTAATAGGGGCATGTTTGTCATGATAAAATATTTTTTGACCTATTGTTCTCTTTTAAAATTCTATTTATATTTTTTCTTAAAAGGGAAGAATTCATTTTTAGCTGGAAGGCATATTACTAACAGTACCTGACAGGTAGACAAAAGTAAACCGAGATAATGATACAAATGAGAGAGTACAGTTACACCTAAGCAAAACCATGTTGATTTCAAGGGAGTCAAATTAATTTTATTTTATTTTATGCATGTAGGAAGTATACTTTGTTTTTTAATTTGCTTACTGCACACAGATATTCACCAGCTTCACTTTTACACTGTTATTTAGACTTGGGATAGGAAACATCACTTCTCAACTCTAATACTGTTTGCAACAGATGAAATATGACTCCCCTGCAATCAACATGGTTTTTCTCAGGTTTAATTTTCCTCTCATATTTTCACTGTCTGAATCAAGGCCACTGTATCTTTTACTGATATATTTGTCATAAACTGTGTACTAGACCCAGAGCTAATGACTAAACAATATGTATAAAGCAGGAATTTGTAATATATGATAACAATGGACCAGATCCAGATTAAATAACATTAGGCCACTTACACAAGCACGGTGCGTAAGTGGCTTGATTTGACTGGAGCATGCGCCCTTCAGATGTTACGATAGTGTTATGATAGTAACACTAGCATAGCAAGCAACTTTGTTGTGCACGAGCCCATTTACTAGGAAATGTCCTGTGCTTTCCCTCCGCCTGCTAAAGTGGGCGGGGGGAAGTATGCTAATTATACAGTGTGGGGCGCATAGCCCACACTTGTGCGGATCAGCGTTCCTTAGGACCGCTGAACTGCACACTTTACTTTAAGCAGGCTTATGGCAGTGTAACCTGCAATAATGGCTGCACAAGAGAGGAGAGTAACAGGGGGCGTGTACTCCCCTCTCTCTGTCAAACGGACATACTCACACATGCGGGCGGGAGTCTGGATCCGGTCCAATAATAGGAACAAATAAAAACACATAAAAATTAACAAAAAAACTCCTAACAACAAAATTTGAGAACTATTAGGCTATATCCTTTTACTTTCACATAGCTTTAGAAACTAACTATACTTAAGTATATGTAAAGCTCACTGGATTCACTAAGGGCCAGAATCAGACCTCTGTGTGTTTTTCCTATGGACGGAGGTCTGGTGGTCCACATGGAAGATGGGAGTAAACTCCCCTGTCACTGCTATCTCTTTTGTGAGCAGTTAAGCTGCCATTAGCCTATCTTAAGTGTCCCATATGACCTTTGATGCACACAGAACTCTTAAAACCAGCCCACACTGTAAAATATTCCCTCCCTGTCCACCTTACAGAGTTTAGGTGGAAGGATCTCTTAGCGTGCAGCTGGTGATCCAAATTGTAACATCTGGCCCACATATGAGCAGATGTTACCATTGCAAAAGTAAGCCTTGTGTAAGTAAGCCTAATGTACGGAGGTCTGAATCTGGCCCTAAGTTTTGAATATAGATTTAAATTCTGTTTTTCATGTGCGCGCATCCATACGAACTGCTCCAAAAGTGCTCTGAGCCATCCAGACTTATGAACAATGACACTTCCAACAGTGTCCCCCGACAGGGGATGTGTTTAGTTAAAACTGTGTGTTCTGTCTGAATTAATGAAGACTATAGGCATACCCTCTCTCCATACTTCCAAGCTTTACATTTCCACATGGTAGAGACTGAAAATTTAAGCTAGGCCCTGGATGTGTTAATTTCATGCACAAAAGGGTTAGTGTTTAAACTTCGAACACAAAGTTGTCTTTTGAACACAAATGGCTATCCGCACTCCCATAGTGGATAACTGTAGTCTCCCACCAATCAGCATGCTGACAGCCATTCATTGTCTGGCTGCCAGCTGGGAGTTAGATGAGAGCCTCTCAGTTGGCAGTTCAACAATACCCCCTGGCAGCTAATGCTCATCAACATGCTTCCAAGCTGTAGGCTGGATCCAGAATCACACAGGGTTAGGGTTAAGAAAATTTAGCTGTTGCTGTTGGAATTTCCGCAGACAGTGCAATACCAGCAATGATGTCTTCAAATGTAACGTCAGTTGGCGCTTCATTGCCACAAAGAGATATGTCTAAAGACGGAACATCAAAGTGGTGCACTACACCCATTCATTTCACATTTTTTCAGGGGGAATGCAGCATTCTTTAAAGAGCTGTAAGGATACAAATACATTTTTGACCGTAATAAACAGTTACAATAGTTGTGGAGGTTTGCAGAAGAGTATTTAGCAAAATTAGATGAAGTATTCAGTGTTGAAGAGCATTTAGCCCATCTCCCACCAGAATATTGGAAAATAGTGAAAACAAATCTCACAAATTAAGAAGACCAAAACAAAAAGACAGAGTTTATCAGGATAATTTCCAAGTTTATTTAATACCAGACATAATAAAAAAAAGGAAATCTGCGTGAGCAAAAAAATATTAATTTATAAAATGTAGCTGCCGTATTAAGGGATTGTGTCTCAAAGATCAAGAAAAAGACACAGCGTTAATTAAAAACAGTTGTGTTGGCATTGCAGAAGGTAGTCAACGGCTCCTTCTTGCATAAGAGGGAAGACCTTTCCCCTACTCTTGTCATATTGATTTGCTCGATTCCTTTAACTGTTAGAACCTTTGTATCTGAATTGTGTTCCTGACTCACATGTTTAGCTTGTCAATGTAATTGATTAGCTTTAATCTGGTAGTTCTCCCTATATACATTTTCCCATACACACAAGTAGTTAGTAAATATAGTAGAGCTAACAGGAATCCAAATTTGTGGGGGCTATAAAAATACAGTGGGTTATGCTTTTCCCAATATCAAAAACGTATTATGTAGATCCTATATCTAATTACTCAACATGGTAACTTCTTTTTTTTGCCTTCTCGTTAGGCATTAACATCTTCAATCTGCATTAACTAGGGTATTATGCAAATAAAACACACAAGTAGTTAGTAAATATAGTAGAGCTAACAGGAATCCAAATTTGTGGGGGCTATAAAAATACAGTGGGTTATGCTTTTCCCAATATCAAAAACTTATTTTGTAGATCCTATATCTAATTACTCAACATGGAAAGTCCTCAGGTGAGGAAGAAACGCGTCAGAGGTGTAGATTACCACGAGTGTGCAAAGAAGCAGCTGAAAGTATCAACGTTCCGGAGGTGTTGCGGTCTTCGGTCCTTCACGAAACTATCCCGGGTGGCCACCGGTGAGTGTACTCACGTGGAGGAAGGATCTCATCTATCCGTTCCTGGACCGCTGGGAAATCTGACAGCACCGGAGCAGTGAGTGATACTGTGGCAGATTGCCAATTAGAGAGCACTATAAACTGCCCTAGATTGCAAGGGGTGTATGACTTTTTTTTACTGGTACACTGTATCGTTTTGGAATAATATTTCCTACTTCGGATGTTACAAAGTAGCAATGTTCCGTTATTGGCTCTCCAGTGCTGTACAATCATAAAGCACTTATCAGCTGATTTAACATCTCCATGTATGGAATGTAAGAAATAGTACTGGACTTGACGATCATTACAGCTTTTATGCTATTTGGTGGCTATACTGAGAAATCATCTGAACTTGTACAACGGAAGTACGCAGCCGTAAATCGCTGCAAATAACCAGTGAACTGCAGGATTATTACTGATATACTCCCTACTCTCTTGCCTATATATGCCACATTAATATAGCTGCTTGCACACATTTTTATTGTTTTTATTTTATGTGTTGTGTTGTGTGGTTATAGTCCTCTTAGGACTTTCATATGAATAAACTGTATTCGATATTTTAAATTTGCTGCTCGGTGTATGTACATGTTTTCACATAGGTGAATTATTATTTTTACATTCCATAGCGCTGGGGGTATCCCTATTGGGAATTTTTTGGTTGTACTCAACATGGTAACTTCTTTTTTTGCCTTCTCGTTAGGCATTAACATCTTCAACCTGCATTAACTAGGGTATTATGCAAATAAAACAAAATAACCTTTGTAACCTTGGGAGCAGAAACCTGGATAGTAAAAACCCCAAACCCATACCAGCTGTGCCAATTTCATTAATAGGGAAGTTAATTATATGCACTTCCCTATTCAGTACTGAATTATATACAGTATGTCTTGAATTTTAGTTTAGTTTTAAATAGACCATAAGGGAATGTTTAAGGTTACTGGAGAGACTTCAATAAGAAACTCCCAACTGTAAAAAGAAAAGACATGGACATAGAAAGTTAGACATAGATGTTAGCGCTGGGATCCTGAGATACATATATGACAAGCACCTGAAAGACTGGATTCTGACATCGGGGCTGATTCAGAGTTTGGGGCTGGATTCAGAGTTGCGTATCCATGCAAAATTTAGATGTATGCGTAGCGGAATTACGCACTGCACATGAAGCGTATTGACGGTCGTAAAGCAGGCGCATGTTGCGGATATCTGCAGGAAAATTTGTAACTGTGAGGCATTTTAACATAGGTTAGGTTTATTTTACTTTGTTTCATGAGCACGTATGAAACAAACTAAATGTTATTTTTCATAATCATAAAAACGGTCAGTTTTCTTTTGTATGTTGTTGGACACTCTAAATAAAAACACAATATTACACATTAGTGTTTCAAATATTTACATACCATATACAACTATTACATAGTTTACAATTTAATTATTAATGTTTTTTTCAAATTTCAAACAATATACATTTTTTTGAAAAGTATTTCTTTTACATTTAAAAAAAAAACAAAAAAACCCCACCTTTTTGTATTTCCGCATTCACATTCCACGCAATTGATCAATTAGACGGAAGCATGGAGGTGCTTCCGAGAATGTATGGCCGTATTCCAGATGCGTGCGATTCGCACTTGCATTTTTTATGCTAAAATGCGCAGCCTTGAATAGGCACGCAACAGGTGCAAGCGTACAGCTCGGCTAAACCATTTTACAATGAGAGGGGTGATAATTAATTTGAATTATTTTTCATGCGGGGAAAATACTTTACTTTTTCATATAAAACTCACATACTGCAAAGCTTTATGAGAAATAAGTAAATTAGTGTCAGTCTAGGAAACGTCCTTTCTTAATTTTGATTCTGTTTTCACAGTTTAAATTTGCCTCCCCCTTGCAGTTTAACATGGTTTTGATAAGTTTTATACTAGCACCTGTTTTGCAGTTGTAAGTGCAGATTTGAATTAGCCCCATCATCTTCACTAATGCACAAAACAAATGATTGAATACACCTCATTATCGTGAGACTGAGAATTCTGACACTGTCCAAAGGGTATAAATATGACCCAAGGACAGTGAAAATGGGCCTGATCCAGACCTACACTGGTGTGCATAGCGTATTATCGCCGACCGTACCACCGATGCACGGCAATAGGCACTCCCCTTGCTCGTACCTAGTTTAGCTTCAATACGCTCGGCAAACCCTACCATAACTTTTGTGTTCTTACCCGTGGCGGTCCATACGTTCATTGCGTATTAACAACGCTTAGCACGCACATACTGTACAATTTAAATGTCTCTCCCCGCCTATATGCCTTACATCCAGTGTCCATACGAACTTCGTACTATAAACACGCCCCATCGTCGGTAAAAATGCAAAGTATATGGACGCACGAATCGCCGCTACGAAAAACAGCCCCCTCATAAGTTTCAGTCTTTATTACAGTCCCCTATAATTTTCCAGCCCTTATTGCAGACCCCTATACATTTTCAGCCCTTATTGCAGCCCCCTATAATTTTTCAGCCCTTATTGCAGCTCCCTTATCATTTTTTATAATTGTAATGTCCAGCCTCCATGTGTGCCCCCTTTAATTCCAGCTTCCTTTGTCTGCCCCTTTTAATGTCCAGCCTCCATGTGTTTCCCTTTTAATATCCAACCTCCATGTGTGCCCCTTGTAATATCCATCATCCATTGTCTGCCCCTTTTAATGTCCAGCCTCCATGTATGCCCCTTTTAATATCCAGCCTCCATTGTCTGCCCCTTATAATGTCCAGCCTACATGTGTGCCCCTTGTAATGTCCAGTCTCCATGTGTGCCCCTTGTAATGTCCAGCCTCCATGTATGCCCTTTGTAATGTCCAGCTTACATTGTCTGCCCCTTATAATGTCCAGCCTCCATTGTCTGCCCCTTATTATGCCCAGCCTCCTTGTGTGCGCCTTAAGTCCAATGTCCATTTATGCTGCTTGTAATGTGCAGCCTCCATTGTCTGCCCCTTATAATGTTTAGCCTTCATGTGTGCCCCTTATGTCCAGTGTCCTTGTAATGTTCAGCCTCCATGTGTGCCCCTTATGTCCAGCCACCAGGTCTTCTCTTATTTACCTTAGATGTCTTCTCCCTTTTTCCGTCTGTCCCACGCTGTCTCTCCTGGTCACATGGTGCGGTACTGGTAATACAGGGCTCCTATGCGAGCCCTGTAGAACCAAATCTGTTTCTAAAAATGGCAGTAACCGCATAGGTTCAGTCACTGCCCTTAGGAAGGACCCCGACCGCCATCTTGGATGTGGCAGGAACTTCCAGAATGCAGAGGCATGGTGAAGATGGTGGCAGGGGGTCCTTCCTCTGCTACCTAACAACAGGGACAGGCTGTTGCTAGATAGCAGAGGAGGGACTCGCCACCACCATCTTAAGAAAACTGGGGGGCTGTAGACACATGATCGGGGATATGGGGAGTTGAAGATATGACGGGGATACTGGGGGGGCTGGAGATATGATGGGGATACTGGGGAGGCTAGAGACATGATGGGGGATACTGGGGATCTGGAGAGACATGTTGGGGAACACTGGGAGGCGGGAGACATGTGATGGGGGATGCTGG
>WWET01000088.1:267360-288016 GCA_011038615.1 Limnodynastes dumerilii | reverse complement strand
CGTACGTATGGGCTGAACGAATTTACGCAGCTAAGCACGCCCATACTGTACACTTTAAATACCACCCCCCGCCTACTTCACGTATTTCAGACGTATTTTGGAGTAACGTAAAATTGGCACGCTCACACGTAAGTATTTACGTGACACATACATTCCCATTCTGAGCATGCGCAGTGCTCATTAAGGCTGTGTTTCCGTCTGAAAAAGAGGTGGATGCACAGCTCTGGATCAGCCCCTTACACAAGCCCTGAGCTGGTGCAAGAATATAGGAGGAAGAGCAGAGGAACAGGACTGCTGCTGCACTCGCAGTTGAACTAAAATGGCCAGTTGCTAATTTGAATATAGTGGAACAAAATGTTCCACTGCCTCAGAACACACAAAAGCAAACACCGGCAGATAATTCACATTGCATTTACTAAGAGGTGTAAGCAGAGCTGTGGATAAGCCCCACTGTGTGTAGATCTATCAGGGAGTGTGGTGTTACATATGGAGCCAGGATGGGGGAAGATTTAGAATTTTATTTTAGTGATGGAAGTTTAGCAGTCAGTTCAGACCTGTGCCTCTTTCTGTTATTGAAGCTGACAGGCACTTCTATTACACTTGTGTGGGCACTATGGACCGTATTCACAGATCCGTTTTCACGTGGAGTTGCGTGCGTATTTTTAGGTACGTTTTATTTACTTTATTTACGTAAGAAACGCAGAGTATACACACGTAAGTGCTTTAGGCACAGGCATGTGAATTGCACTTGGGGACATACGTACGGAGGGGCGGGGTTGAAATACGTACCTGAAAAGTTACGTGAAAGAGGCAGTGGGAGGCATATAAATGAGTCTTTGAGGGTGCGGTTACATAGTCACACGTACGGAATACATATACGCATGTATGTACACACGTAAAGTTAGAGGTGCTCTATAGAGGCGTAAGTATACGATTGCACGGCCGAGATAGGGGAGTGTCATGGGTGTTGGCTTGCTATGTGCGTGCGTATAATTGCGAACTTTGGAAAAAACGCATCTCTGAATACAGCCCTATATTTCTATCACTGACGTTCTGACGAGGAGTACAGTTGGAAAATGCAATTTATTTTACAGAGAAACAGGGAAAGATTATGATTTGTGGGGGTTCTCTTCATTCACCCATTATCCCTGCCCCCTGTTCCCTCTAGTCCCCATCCTCCTAGTCTCTAGCCCTGTCAGTCTATGTTTTTTTAAGTCCCCCTCTTTACACTTTAGGGCCAGATTTACTAAGCTGCAGGTTTGGAGAAAAGTGGAGTTGTTGCCCATAGCAACCAATCAGATTCTAGCTGACATTCTCTAGTATGTAATAGGAAAGGGAGAGCTAGAATCTAGAATCTAATTGGTTGCTATGGGCAACATCTCCATTTTTCCAAACCCGCAGCTTAGTAAATCTGGCCCTTAGGTTCCTTTACCCACTGTTCCCTCCAGCACCTCTCACTACTCTCTAACCCTCTCACTCTGTTGCTTCTAGCCTCCCTACCTGTTCTTCTCTTCAGCCAATTCTAGCCATTATTCCCTCCAATTTCATCTCCCACTGTTCCCTATAGTCCTCTCTCTAGGCTAAAAAGCAGGAACCTGTCCCTACTTACTAGCGATCTCACGATCGCGCTTCCTCCTTTCCAGGTCCTTTGCTGCACCTACTCTGTCTGGATACGTGGTTAATTCAGCATGGAAGGAGAGCTGAGAGAAAGGTTCCTGCTTTTTAGCTTAGGTGGTTTACTTTTATTACTGATGTTCCAACCCATTCAGTATGTTTCTAACTATGACTGTATTTTTACATTTGGCAACATTATATGCTTTGTTATAAACATTTCTGGTATATATTGATACATTATATGGAAGGCAAAAGCTGAGGAAATTTTATCATGTAATATTTTCATCCTCTTTTTGATACTTTATTGAATATGTGTTAATAAAAATTGTATACTTTAACATATGGCTTCTTACTTTAGGAGACACACATCCATTAATAATTAATATTTGCACTATAGAAGTGGTATTAGTAACTTTGGTTTTGCCTGAGTTTGTGTTGTTGATAGATTTCCTAATATACAGAACTGCGTGCCATATGCTAGGAGATCTATGGCGTAACATCTGCCACGTGCATGCACAGTTGTAACGTTTAGGGAGACTTACGCAAGTAATTTGTGCAAGTCCCCTAACATTAATAATTCTGGATCAGGCCCATTGTAATTACACCATTGTCCAGCAGGATATAAAATATAAAAGAATGAAAACAGAATGGAAGTTGCTCAATCAATTTATAGGTATATGTTAAACAGGTGCGTGAAAGGCAGGGGGTTAATCTGCTTGCCACAGAAACAAAAGGGAAAAATAGCCCCAGCACACTGCCATAAACCAGTAACAAACTCTACTGTTCTATCTGTAAAATAAAACACAGAAATGTTCGTTACACATATTTGATCAAATATGCGATAAGCCACCGCCAAGATATATGTATATGGTGGTCCTAACTCTAAAATTGAGAGTCCCAATGTTGGGTCCCATATATATGTTTATAAATTGAGAGCCACCAGCTCTACTTAGGAGACACCCCTTAAAGTCTCCAAATAAAATATAAAAGGTATTAAACGAAAAACCTGTTTTGCTTGATATGTTACTCTCAAAAGGTTTTCTTAAATTCTGCCAGTAAACACCAAACAATGCAACAAAAATAGAACTAAAACATTTGCCTCTGCTACTTCCTCATATAGGACCAGATTCAGAGCTCTGGGCGCATCGCATATGCGCCCAGAGTTTTCCGATTTGTGCTCGTGCGCAGTCATTTTCTAACGTCATCTACGTTTCTTGTTGCAACGTAGATTGCGTATACGCTCTGACAGCTTTAAAGTATAAATTCAAAGCTGTCAGAGCAGCTTTGAAGAATAGGGAGCCATTCAGCTTGCTGATTGGCTCCCTTAAAATATCAGGAGCATTCTAACGATTTAAATTAAACATGTTGAAAGATCAAATAATCGCCAGAGCGTTTCAGGTGCGTTTATTTGGCATTTCAAAAATTGATCTGAACCATACGATAGAGCGATTTTTTGCCCGATCACCTGATAATCACTCTAGCGTATGGCCAGCTTAAGCCAGTCTGTCTTTTACCACCCAGTCTTGTTATAATCAATAAATAAATATTCATAGTTCATAATGTCCTTATTTTGCTTTGCTTTGTAAATATGCTTGCATTGCTCTAAAAAGATCTTAAGGAAAGAAATGACAACATGAGGCCTTATCTAGACTTAATTGCAGAGGCAAATGTATGGATTTTGTGATCCAAAAGTCAGCACGTAGCAGAACAGGGAACCTCCCCTGCACACCTACATATGTATAGTAGCTCCATGGCCAGAACCCTACATTAAGTATTCTGTACGCATCTCTGTACATGTAGAATACTGCATCACCTTTAAGGTCTTAGTCAAGCCCTTACTGTATGAGTTAAATGCCAATTCCCTCCCACCATATGTACATAGCACACATGGTAAGCAGGCCTGTCTCCTGTGCGGAGAATAAACGTCATACAGAACGATGGCTGCGTTATTATTATTATTATTATCATCATTTATTTATAAGGCGCCACAAGGTGTCCGCAGCGCCGTATAAAATACAACAAAATACAGTACAGACATACAGGGTAGGAATAGACAGCATAGTATATATTAAAATACAATATGACTATAGAAATATCACAAAAATACAATAAGGTGAAGCAAGCACAGAACGCAAGGCAAAATGCAAGGTGTCAAGCTTGAAAGATCAGGGAGCAGGGTATAGAGCACAGTGAGAGGTTGAGATGGAGCCACCAGGTAGGGATGGGGTAAAAGGGTAGCAGAGGGGGACAAGAGGGTACGAAGTGAGGGGGGGAGTGGTGGAGGAGGGAACAACACTAGGATGGAGGGCCCTGTTCACAAGAGCTAACACACTCTATGGGAGGGAAGAACTTACAGAAGACATAAGGAGGGGGAAGGAAGTGGACTGCTGGTGTGAGCGGAGGAGAGGGGGAAGGGAGAGAAGGGATAGAAGAAGGATGCAGTGAGGATGTTAAGTGGAGGAGGGGTAGGCTAGCCTGAACAGGTGCGTTTTGAGTGAACGCTTGAAGACCTGCAATGTGGGGGATAGCATTTTCAGGCTATTCCTGCACCTGGCAAAGGGAAATCAGGTCAAGATCTGGGTCACGGTACTTTATATGCCTATATTACAGTGGTGGCTTAATGACTTAGTATAGTACTTATATCTCTATAAAGGTTTTACCATTTCTTATACAGTTACATACTATTAACATTGTTCATAGAAAAAGGTTATTAGGTTCTTAAATCTGAATTATTAATAGCAACAGTCTGTCATTGCTGTGATGTCGATGGAAAGCCACACCTAATGACTGAGCAATCTGAAGCTAGAGGCTGATCAGTGGAATTTGCGTGGTGCTGGTCGGGGAGTGGGAGTCTTTGTTGGTTCACAGAGAGGATAAGCTCCCTCTGTGTAAGGCAGGGTGTGGAATTCACACACACACACACACACACACACACACACACATACACACACACACACACACACACACACACATTGCTATTCACTTTAAATAAACATTTCCCTCCTGCTTTTGAGCTTTGGACATCATTAATAACCCTGCATGTGACTTAGGTATTATCTTAGGTTTTCACTCTCATACCATTGTGCGATGCATGACTTATATGTAATCTTAGCCCTGTGCTCTAAGGTGTGCAGGTCACCTGATGATGATAAATTCTTTTGTGCCAGGAAATTGTCAAAAACTGTATATGCTTTGAAGGGGTTGTAATCATATTTCCGACGGTAAAAATACCGACGATAAAAATACCTCCACGAGGGTACCGGCGGTGAAAATACCGACACCACAAAAATACCGGCGATGAAAATCCCGACACCAAAACAATACCGACGATAAAAATCCCGACACCAAAAATATACCGGCGAAAAAAATTACCGGCCCCTAAAAAATACCGACATAAAAAAAATACCGGCACCCAAAAAATACCGACGCATAAAAAATACCGGCAAAAAAAAAATACCGGCAATTTAAAAACCCTCCCGCTAAGCAGTACCCCACAATAAATATATCCCTGCCCCTTATAGTGCCCAGCCTCCATATCTGCCCCTTTTAATGTCCAGCCTCCATGTCTGCCCCTTGTAATGTCTAGCCACCATGTCTGCCACTTGTAATGTCCAGCATACATGTCTGCCCCTTACTATGGTCAGCCCCATGTCTGCCCCTTGTTATGTCCAGCCTTCATGTCTGCCCCTTATAATGTCCAGCCTCCATGTCTGCCTCTTTATTATTTGTCCAGTCTCCATGTGTGTACATTATAATGTCCAGCCTCCATGTGTGCCCCATATAATGTCTAGCCTCCATGTGTGTCCCATATAATGTCTAGCCTCCATGTATGCCCCTTATAATGTCCAGCCTCCATATGTTCCCCTAATGTCCAGCCTCCATGTGTACCCCTTATATGCAGCCTCCATGGCTGCCTCTTATGTCCAGCCTCCATGTCCGCCCCTTATGTCCAGCCTCCATGTGCACCCCTTGTGTCCAGCCTCCATGTCCACCCCTTATGTTTAGCCTCCATGTCCGCCCCTTATATCCATCCTCCATGTGTGCCCCTTATGTCCAGCCTCCATGTGTGCCCCTTATGTCCAACCTCCATGTCTGCCCCTTATATCCAGCCTCCATGTCCACCCCTTATGTCCAGCCTCCATTGTCTGCCCCTTTAAATATCCACTAAGGGTGTAATTGGGCTGGATCCAGACATAAGATCAGATTACATAAGTGAGGCTGCACAACTGATCCTACCTTCTGTGTGCAGGAACCTACCTACGCAGAAGACATGCAGAATGGAGGCTTGGGAAATCCCTTACTGTATGATTTGCATTCCTATCTCCCTCCCCACAATGGGCCTGATCGTAGCCGTAATGCACATACGCCGGGCAGATGTTGCCCGGCATCACTATGGATCGTAGATCGGGCGTCCATAGTAGCGCCGTAGGGACGCTGGAGGGGACGTCCCCCAGCGTCCCTACGCTGAAGTTAGTGTAGGGGGCCGGGGGGGGTAGGGTAATGAGGCTGGGAGGGCGGCGTTAACGTACTAATGCCGCCGTCCCAGCGTATCAACTCTCCCTTACGCCGGCTGAAGTTGGGGTAGCCTTCAGCCGGCGTAAGGGAGAGTTAATACGCTCCTACAAGGGGGAGTGTCGGGCCAGAGCAGCGATGTTACGCTGAGCGCTACAGCGCTCAGTGTAACATCGTAGCTCTGGATCAGGCCAAATGTGTATATAGGATATATATTGGCTCCACCTGCTGCATATAGGAGTTATACTTATGCCAGCTGCATTCCAAAGTGTATATACAGCAGTGTGCACTCAAAGCAGAATGCATCAGTCAGCCCTCAGTATTATCTCTGGATCCAATGAATGTATAGTACAACTGCACTTACTGTACTTATGTGTCATAGGTTTTCCAGCGCACAGGTAAGTTCTAGATATTTGCCACTCAAACTGGAATGTGTCAGGAATTCAGCATTTGTCTGGTCTTCTATGTTCATTTAAACACAACAATACAGTTTCCTAAACTAAACTGTGTGATTAGAGTTCATTGCTGTATCAAAAGTTTATCTACGCCTTTGTAAGTAGCTAATACAATTGGTAGGGGCTGGCTGCCAAATCTTAGCAAGTGACTCACTAACCTGGATAAAAAGGGACAACTGCCTGTCACAGCAGAACTGTATACTTGAAATACGCGTCCACGCTAGCTAACTGTGTTCAGACACCTAGTAACCTAGGCCCGTATTCACACTACCGGACGTATAATATATATGGCCAGTGTTTAGCGATTTTTACTACTGCGAATGATTGGTCATTTTTGTACCTAATCTACGTATATTTTCCTTACGTAGATTGCGTATATGCGGTCTTAAAGACTGAATATACTCAATCTACGTAAGGAAAAGATACGAAGATTACATACAAAAACTACTACCCATGCGCAGTAGTAAAAATCGCTAAAAACTGGCCATATATGTTATACGTCCGGTAGTCTGAATACTGGCCCTAATCTTCCTCATGCTTGAGCTTCCCTTTCCTGCAGCAATTGTTATAGATGTAAATCACTAAACTTCTGTCTGACTATGGGCCTGATCCAGAACTACGCCGGTAAAGCACAGCGTATCGGCGTTCACTCTCTCCGACACTCCCCCTGTGCGAGCGTATTTTCCCTCACTTACGCCGGCTGAAGAATACCCTAACTTCCCTCGCTTACGCTGGCTGAAGGCTACCCTAACTTCAGCCGGCCTAAGCAAGGGAAAATATGCTCGCACAGGAGCGTATGCCCGCTAACCCCTCCCTCATTAACCTAACTCCCCCCGCCCACCTACACTAACCTGAACGTAGTAACGCTGGGGGACGCCCCCTCCAGCGTTACTACGGCGCTTCTACGTAGCTACGCAGCTACGTAGCTATGCCGGGCAACATCTGCCCGGCGCATGCACAGAGCGGCTTTTAAGCCGATCTTAAACTGCTGGCTGGCATCTTAACGCCAGCGTAGTTCTGGATCAGGCCCTATGTGTCTACACAGCAAATCAAATCCTTCTTATACAGGCATATTCCAAGGAACAAAGCCATCAGGAGTAATAGCCAAGATACAATGTCGAGGGGGGAATTCATTTAACTTAAGTTCCAGTTCAGAGGAGATGTGTGATATCTAGCTCTAATTTTCTGTTTAAAAATGTTTACATGCGTGCAGGGGTCTGAAATTACGCATTGTAGAGGTGAGTGCATGCCCCCCCATCACTGCCTGTATGGTGGGGATACAGCAGACGTATATAAAGAGTCATCGTACCTTCAGATGCACGGAACTTAGTTCCATATGTCTAAAGGTACGAAAGCCGTAACCTCGCACCGAGGGCGGGATGAGGCATTTAAATCGTGCAGTATGGGCGTGCTAAGGGTCGTTAATATGCAATGAACGTACGGACGGACGCGGGTACGAACACACAAAAGTTAGGGTAGGGTTTGGCGAGCGTATGGAAGCTAAACTAGGTACGAGCAAGGGGAGTGCCTATTGCTGTGCATTGGTGGTATGTTCGGCGATAATACGCTACGCACACCAGCGTAGGTCTGGATCAGGCCTGATCCAGATCAACGCCCGCCACCATAGTTACAGCGGGCATATGCGTAAGATCGGCTGTTTAGCAGTTTGGGATTTTCTTTATTCCAGATAAGGCGTAGGCATAAGAACTGCAGCGTAGTTACGAATGAAGAGGCGTTTCTAATTCCATCACTAAATGAATATTACATACCTAATAAAAACTTAACAGCAGTTGTAAGTATGGTATAATGCTTTAAATATATTGTACATGATATTACTCTCAAATGTTTAGTTTAAGTATACAGGGCCTGATCCATAATAAAAATAAGAGAAAAGCAGGTGGAATTTTACACCTGGGTAAAAACATGTTGCTTTTTAGGGCAGGCTATTTTTCTTTGTTGCAAACAATATTAAAGTTTTCCTAAATTAAGTCTAAACAATTTCAAGGTAAAGCTGGTCATTGCTCTCCCTGCATGTAAAGAATAACATTTATTTGATTTCCTCTAAAGTTCAACATGGTTTTGCGCAGGTGTCACATTCCTTCTTATTTTCATATGCTGGACATATCAGTTGTAGCTTAGAAGAAAGGTTGTTCTTTCCCTTGCATAAAAATCTGTTTGATCATTAGGATAACATGGATGTGTTATGGCATAACTTTTTACGAAAATCTCTACATATTTGTCTTCACTTCCAAAACTCATAGAGCAATCTTGGGTGTGTAAACAGATCACCCTTTGTCTCATTGCTGTGACCCACACAGTGGTGAGGATAGGGCATGATGCCATAATTCACATCTTCAAATCTTTGCCT
The DNA here is from genome assembly GCA_011038615.1 of Limnodynastes dumerilii. Lineage (NCBI taxonomy): Eukaryota > Metazoa > Chordata > Amphibia > Anura > Limnodynastidae > Limnodynastes > Limnodynastes dumerilii. The sequence goes on along the minus strand of WWET01000088.1, from coordinate 279,067 downwards.
GTCTGCTGTACATCTCTCACTTCTCTGGCAAACATATATAACTATATATAACTATATAGTATCTAGCATGTATACCACCCAGGACACGCATACTGGTACACAAATATATGAGCCTACCTGAAATAGAAACCTTCTTCCATTGTAGCTCCAAGCACAGTGGCAGCAGGGGTCTGATGCCAGATGTGTTCAGTGTGGCCAAAGGGAAGGCCGGTCCCTTTACCTGCATGGACTTGGGCATGATCCCCGACCCCTATCGTAACAAGTCTGGATACAGCAGAGGGTGCTTAGCATGATCTTACTGTACATTTTCCATACTCTGTTATCCCGCCTGCGTACGAGTACGCTGCGCCCTGCCCTAAAATCTGAAACACTTCCAGTACAGCAGATCCAGACCCATATAGAAAATGAACCACAACCGCAAACTTACATCAGACCTACATCAGACCAACATACAGTCAGGTGCATAAATATTGGGACATCGACACAATTCTCATATTTTGAGCTTTATACATCACCACAATGGATTTGAAATGAAACAAACAAGATGTGCTTTTGCTGCAGACTTTCAGCTTTAATTTGAGGGTATTTACATCCAAATCAGGTGAACGGTGTAGGAATTACAACGTTTTATATATGTGCCTCCCACTTTTAAGGGACCAAAAGTAATGGGACAAACTAAACAATCCTAAATCAAACTTTCATTTTTTAATACTTTGTTGCAAATCCTTTGCAGTCAATTACAGCCTGAAGTCTGGAAGACATAGACATCACCAGATGCTGGGTTTCAATCCTGGTGATGCTCTACCAGTCCTCTACTGCAAATGTCTTCAGTTTCTGCTTGTTCTTGGGGCATTTTCCCTTCAGTTTTGTCTTCATCAAGTGAAATGCATGCTCAATGGGATTCAGGTTAGGTGATTGACTTGTCCATTGCATAACATTCCACTTTTTAGCCTTAAAAAACTCTTTGGTTGCTTTTGCAGTATGCTTCGGGTCATTGTCCATCTGCACTGTGTAGCACCGTCCAATGATTTCAGAAGCATTTGACTTAATATGAGCAGATAATATTGCCTGAAACACTTCAGAATTCATCCTGCTGCTTTTGTCAGCAGTCACATCATCAATAAATACAAGGGAACCAATTCCATTGGCAGCCATACATGCCCACGCCATGACACTACCACCACCATGCTTCACTGGTGAGGTGGTATGTTTTGGATCATGAGCAGTTCCTTTCCTTCTCCATACTCTTCTCTTCCCATCACTCTGGTACAAGTTGATCTTTGTCTCATCTGTCCATAGGATGTTGTTCCAGAACTGTAATGGCTTTTTTAGGTGTTGTTTGTCAAACTCTAATCTGGTCTTCCAGTTTTTGTGGCTCACCAATGGTTTACATCTTGTGGTGAACCCTCTATATTCACTCTTGTGAAGTCTTCTCTTGACTGTTGAATTTGACACATATACACCTACCTACTGGAGAGTGTTCTTGATTTGGCCAACTGTTGTGAAGAGGTTTTTCTTCACCAGGGAAAAACTTCTTCTGTCATCCACCATAGTTGTTTTCCGTGGTCTTTTGGATCTTTTGGTGTTGCTGAGCTCTCCGGTGCATTCTTTATTTTTAAGAATATTCCAGCAAGTTGATTTGGCCACACCTAATGTTTTTGCTATCTCTGGGTTTGTTTTGATTTTTCAGCCTAATGATGGCTTGCTTCACTGATAGTGACAGCTCTTTGGATCTCATATTGAGAGTCGACAGCAACAGATTCCAAATGCAAATGTCACACCCAGAATCAACTTCAGACCTTTTACCTGCTTAATTGATGATGAAATAACGAGGGAATAGCCCACACCTATCCATGAAATAGCTTTTGAATTGATTGTCCCATTACTTTTGGTCCCTTAAAAAGTGGGAGGCACATATAGAAACCGTTGTAATTCCTACACCGTTCACCTGATTTGGATGTAAATACCCTCAAACTAAAGCTGAAAGACTGCAGTAAAAGCACATCTTGTTTGTTTCATTTCAAATCCATTGTGGTGCTGTATAGAGCCCAAAATATGAGAATTGTGTCGATGTCCCAATATTTATGCACCTGACTGTATATTCTAAAAAGTACTTACTGCTTTATATGAATACTGGATTGTCCTCCTCCGTGCTATATCCAAAGGGTATTAGGATGCTTACACCAAGTGTTTCACACCCTCCAGGCAAAGTTCTACTACAATAGCACAGCTGATAGGAGAAAGTTCTTACTACAAAAGTTCCAAGTATTAATAATTCTTACTGCTCCTGTGATTAGGTGTAATAGATAGATTGTAAAGAGGTAGCAGACCTTCATACTTAATTGCAAGGAGTTTGTATTTGGCATTCTTGGTCTGTTAAAATCTCTTATCCGTCCGAATATATGACGGGAACCTCTCGATCCAGCTACTCTTTGGGCCTGATCCAGACCTACGCTCAGGTGTTTTTACGACGGGCGTAAGCGTAAAAATGGCCATTTGTACTTACTGCGCATGCGCGGGGCAGATGTTACGCTCATGTTACGGTCTGAGAAACTGAGCGTATGGGCCTTGATCGTAACAGCTTCGTACATACGCTGCCATCCAAAATCCGTAATTACGAACCGAGGGCGGGGTGATGCATTTAAATTGTACAGTACGGGCGTGCTAAGCGCTGTAACTATGCAATGAGCTTACGGATGCACGCATAAGAAGGCAAAAGTAAATACGACCAAGGGGGAGTGCCGAGCGGAGTGCATCGGAGGTACACCGGTGTAAATACGCTACGCCCATAAGCGTTTCATGAGTGTAGGTCTAGATCAGGCCCTTTATGTAATGTTAGATGTAATAGTGGTTAAAAAGTAGGAGCACTAAACAGCAACTTGGTAACCGTATTGACCTAGCACAAGTGTCTTGCACTTCTGTATAATATCTTACACAAGGTGTCTTAGATCATTCCTGACTACAAGTAAAGCTTAATTTGGATAAAGAAAAAGGTGTTCAATTCTGAAACTAAATCCCTTTTGGCTTACCCATATGGGGACGGGACCCGATAGCTATATGGGAAGAATATTTTTCTTTAAATGAGAATATGTGGGAAGCATACAAGACTGTCTTGAGATGGTCGTTCATCAAATCAGTAGCTGTACTTAAAATGTTCCACTGCTGTCAGGAGTTAGATCTTCAGCAACAATGAAGGAACCTTGATGCGAAAAAATACTTGAAATTGGTTTGGTGGGGGATAAGCAAGGATGGCGCCTGGTGTAGAAACAATGGCTAGACTATTTATATGATAAGTGCACATTCCTTGTACTCACAGACTGATGTGGAAGGTAGATATATGGCCTGTCTGGCCAGGGAAACGCTGGATGGTAGAACTATCCCAGCAAAAATTATTCTAATTATATTGCCTGTATGCTGGGCTCAGAGATTACAGAGGTATTTTTTCAATACTACCATAACCTAAAGTATACTTTACCAAGGCCTCCTACACTGAGAATCCAACTGCCTATTTAGATGCTGTCTCACTCCCTACTCTAGATAAAGGTGACCATTAAGTCCTTCCCCTCCTATAAGGCCCCAGGAATAGACTTAAGTGTTCAAAAAGTTCCATTAATTCTTTGTTTCCCTGCTTCTTAAACAATTTAACAATATTCTTATAGAAGGTGTCCTACTCATCTATATCCGAGGTCCTTATTGTAACTATCCTTAAGCCTGAAAAGGACTCCCTCCAACGGGAATCCTACTGCCCTATCTCCCTCCTATCCACAGATGTTAAGATCTTGTCAAAGGTTTTGGTGGTCAGGCTCAATTCTATTATTATGCAGATCATATACCTGGACCAGATGGGGTTCATGCCTAAAAAGTCCACAAATGCTAATTTAAGATGACTTTTTAGCCATATTCCGTTGTCCACTTCTGCAGGGCTAGGGGCCAGCTTGACACTGCTAAGGCCTTTGGGCCTGGTCCAGACCTACGCCGATGCGCTGTGCTTAGTAAAGCACTGCGTATCGGCGTACAATCCCCTCCGACACTACCCCCTGTCCGAGCGTATTTTCCCTCGCTTACGCCGGCTGAAGGCTAGCCTAACTTCAGCCAGCCTAAGCGAGGGATAATACGCTCGGACAGAAGCGTATTAACTAAAACCCCTCCCTCCCTCATTAAACTACCTCCCCCACCTACCTACACTAACATTTGCGTAGTAACGGCGAAGGACGCGCCCTCAGCTGTTACTACGATGATACTACTTTCCGTAGTAACGCTGGCCAACATCTGGCGCATGCGCAGATTGGCATTTCAGCCGATTTAATGCTTACGCCAGACGTATTACCACCGGGCAGTGTAGGTCTGGATCAGGCCCTTTGACTCTATAAAGTGGGTTTACCTCTGGGAGGTGCTCCAAAGATTTGGGTTTGGTAATAAATACTACAATGCCCTTTCTCCTTGTTAGAGAGAAAGCTGTCTATTGTCTCCAGCAGTATTTGTTATAGCCATAGAACCTCTGGCTTTGGCCTGGTTAGAGCACATCCCTTCATCTGTTACGAGAACGGTTCCAGGGCGCGGAGTCTAAGTTGTCAGGTGGTGTTCCCCAGAGCCCCTGATGGTGGGGTTGGACTTGGCTGCGCTCCAACAACAGGTCGCAGTCCCCAGAACCGGACTTGTAGGAGAGAGGAAGCAGGGAAAGGCCAGGCTTACACAAGAGGGTGGCACAGAACAAACACAGGGATGGAATCCAGATAGATGCAGATAGACTGCACAGACAGACACACTGGAGATGATGGTGTAATCTACAACAGTGATATGCAGAGAGACTGCACAGACAGACACACTGGAGATGAATGGTAGAATCTGCAACAATGATTATGCAGAGAGACTTCACAGAAAGACACACTGGAAAACAGCAGACAGACAAGGCTGAGAACTGACAGACAGGGTACTCACACTAAACCACACACAACCAGGAGGGAGTACAAAAAGCAGGCAGGTGAGGGAAGGCTGGGCAGCAAAGAGGACACAGAGGAAGACTGGAAGGCAAATACACGAATAGCAAATCAAAGAAATCATGAACAGCAGGCTGGACAGACAGAGACACTGGAGCTAGGAACTGGAAGCTATGACCAGCAAAGAGGCAATCAGGTGACAGGAATTTAAATGGAGAGCCACATCCCCATTGGCTGCTGATTGCACATGGCCAAAACACAGCTAGGGAATCCCAGCTGCAAGGTTAATTAGATAGGATCCCTAGCAAGGAAAGCTGCATGGAAAACAAGGACCGGAATTCCTACTAAAGCACAAAAACACAATTACACGCTGCTGCCATATGCAGCATGTAACATCATCCTAGGTTTCCCAGCTGGTAACCATCTAGACACCATTGCCCTATTTGCTGATGAAAATTTTCTTTTTCTGGTGGATGTGAGGAGTTCAATAGACAGCCTTCTCTAGACGGTTGACACTTTGGGAGGTATTCTGGTCTTCAATTGGTGAAGTGTAACAATTATTCCCTTAGATGCTCAGCGAACACATCCAACTTTACTAGGGTGTACCCGACAGTAGACAACTCAATTAGTGATCCCAACGCTTCTGACTATATCTCGCTTAATCTACTGCCTTTTATTATCTTCTTTAAAACCAAATATGGAGGAAGCTCTCCCTATCAATGATGGGAAGAATTAATTTAGTCAAGATGGTAATCCAACCAAAATATTTTTTTTGCATCCATTAATAATAATATCATCATTTATAACACTGCCCATATCACATATAACACTGCCAATATCTGCAAGCAATAAAATGTTCTACATGAGCTTGTTTTAATCATGACTGGGCTTGCTCTTCCTAATTTTAAAATCTAATATGTTGCCTCGTAGCTTGTACATTTGCTGGACTGGCTGTCCCCGGCTGAAGCCCCCGCAGTGGTACATTCGTTGGTACACTTTACTTGGCCCTTGTTACGCACTGTCACCCACCGGTTACAATGCCTACTTACGATGCTTCTCCTCCCGGCGGCATTTCCTCCACTTTAGACTGGCGCCCTGGGGTTGCTAAGCAACCTGGACGCCGGAAGGCTGTGCGCTGCTCCGTCACTGGAGACAGCATGTAGCATGTCCAATTTCTGCCACGCCTCCTCTCTGCTGCATGTCTGGCGTCCTGGGGTTGCCTGGTAACCAGGATGCTAGATCAGCTGTTTTCTTCACGCCCAGACCGCTTTGGCTGTCCCTGTTCCCGTGTGTTGCCAGCTGTTCTGTGCCTTGCCAGTCTTCAGTGCCTTGTGTTCGCAAGTTCCCCAGTCTTCTCCTGTTCCTGATTTTCATTCCTCTCTGTGTTCTAAACCTGTACCCTCTCTCTCTCTCTCCTTAGTGTTTCCTCCTCTGTGTTTTATCCCTTTCTCTCTTGTGTGCCTGTACTTGTTACCCCTCCATGGTCCCGCTGTTTGAGTGTGCGAGGGAGTTTCCCCGTGCGTTCTGTTAGTCCTGTCCATCCTCGTCAGCCCTTAGTCCTGAGTCCTGCTTTTGTGTTCAGTGCGTTACAGGTTAGTCCCTTCTGGCATTGTCTTTACCCGCTTTTCTGCTCCGATCTACCTCTCCGCTGCCTTCTCCTGTGTTCATTCCTTCTTCTTATCCCGGGTGTAGCCGTCGGGGGCCACGACCTGCTAGGGTTCCTGCAGCCCAGACTATCCCCACCATTAGGGGCTCTAGTGAGCATCAGGCCCTAGTCAGACTCCGCAAATTGGTTGTCTAGTCCGCCGTCTTTCGGACCCCAGTCCGTTCCTGGTCTCCTGCTGGAGCATTGAGACGCCCGCTTCTACCTTCCGTGTGTATCTGCGGCACTCCTAACAGCCCTATTATGCTCCGAGGCCCTTTTGTTGGTAATATCCATGTTGCTACACTTCCCATTGTCCATCAAGCAATAAAGATGTGGCGATATGCTCATCATCTCTTGGTAGGAAGGGGCATTGATATGGACACTACTAGACATCACCATCTAAAACACTGGTGCAGGACTTGAGCTACCACAAAGCTATCTCCTTTTTGTGTAAGACCATTAACCTGAAAATTGCTAAATCTAAATGGGAAACAGATACTGGTCCTCTCACGGATGAGATCTGGTCGCATATTATTGGTTGTATTAGTGATGCTACCGCCTGCTCACACTACCAACAAATACATTATTATATACACCATAGGGTGTACCACACTCCACTGGGGATTGCTCTCTGATTCCAGCTATCCCTAATGAGGGGGCATGAAGAATGATTTCTGGCATTTATTGTAGTCTTGTCCTTCTGGTCTGCCATGTGGACATGTATTGGAGACACGCTAGATATGCTTCCACCTATTACCCCCTTACTTGCCTTATTTGGTGTATTGCTGGAAGAACTGTTCAATGTGGTTATATATAAATATGTTAATAACCTTACTACCTTGGCAAAGGTTGTCATTAATAGGGGCTGGTTTGCACCTGACTCACTCACGCTACCTCAGTGGCTAATACTGGTTAACAAAACATTAAACATTATTTGTACATGCAATATAAGGCTCTCCATAAATACCATCTGGGCTAGATGGTGTGAATCTAGATATGGGCTGATGGAGGTTTCTGAGTGGGCCCCCCTTACATATAGCTGTCCCCTCTACCTTTATATCCTAGTGCTCACAACAATGTTTTATATTGTACCTAAATAACTTTGTATTCCAGTTTCAAGTTCCCCAGTCTGATAAAACTAGTTGATACTGTTATACTCTTCTGCTGACCATATTTAACTGATGTTATTTATACTATATCTGAAGATAAATTGATGATCCTGCTGCATGTTATCATATGACCATTCTAGTTTGAGGTTGAGACATGACATGTTAAGGAATTTATGGGGGAGGGTAAGGGGTATGTGAATTAGATATATGTGTTAAATATATATGTCCAGGCTAAGCGTAGCCCTATTGTTTGTGTTTTGTTTTGTTATATTATATTAATTACAAAAATCTTAATAAAAAACACTGAATTAAAAAATTTGTTGGCTTACCAATTAGCAGCTATCAGCTTCCTGCAGAGATCAAACAATGGAGCTGACGTCACCCAATCAATGTCCTACAGAAAGAGTATTTAACTCATTCTGTGAATTGAATGGGTGATATCAGCCTGTGATATTAAGTGGGTAATGTCAGCTCCATTGTCTGATCTCTGCAGAAAGCTGGTAGCTGCTAATTAGTAAGCCAACATTTTTTTTATTCAGTGCACCATTTTAATGATATACTAACAGGCTGAGATCAAGCTTCCTCACCATGTCGCGGAATAACCATCATGACTGAGAAAGCTTTATCTGAGCCCTGCTGTACACTTATTTATTTAAACACCATTATATAAACAAGTACATAAGGTTAAAGAACAAAAGCACACAAAGCTCCTAAGTACTGCCCCAGAGGCTTTTTAATTATAACCTTAGGTGTAATCTAAAGACTGAAGTATTAAACACACAGGACCCAATAGAATAAAATGAGAGCTGTTCTCTCCTGGTTTCAACCCCCCTTCAGAGTACAACACTAAGCTGTCAGCTGCTAGTATGTTCTTTATAAACAAGGCTCATCCTTCAAAATCATAGAGTTCTGAGCTTAGTCTAAGCTGCCAGCTGCTATTGCTCCTGGTGCATCCTTTATTTGTGCAGGGTGGACAGGTGCCTTGGGTTTTCCTGTTCTCTAGGTCTTGTAGTCTCCGGGTGCTACACACCCTGAACCCAAGGTAGTTAAGCCACTGCTCACTAGACAGAATATCTGCTCTCTGTTAAATAAACCTGAGCTAGACCTATAGTATTAAGCAAGAGGTTGCATATTTGCACATGTCTTCCTAGAAGATCTCACTTTCTTTTATATTGTGAATGTAAAATACTAAGAAAGGATGCTTGACCCAAGAGGTTAGTTTGAGAGTAAGGGAAAAGCAAGCCCAAGTGTACAGCTTGGCTAAACCATTATGCAAACTATGGGGGTTCTAATTAAGTTGAACTCTTTTGCTGGGAAATTACTTTACTTTTGCATAAAACTCAAATACTGCATAGTTTTATGTTTAATCTATAAAGTAGAATGGAGCTAAAAAACTTCACCTCTCAATTTTAATTCTGCTTTCACAGTTTAAATTTGTCTCCCCTTGCAGTTTAACATGGTTTTACTGAGGTCTACACTTACACCTAAAAAAAGTGTAAGTACAACTCTAAATCAATCCCTTTATTCGCTCTAGGCATTATGAGACGTATTCACAGATATACATATTTTTAGGTATGTTTTAACTGCGCATGCATAGTAACTTTATTTACGTAAGTTATGTAGAATATACGCATGTATGTGCTTTATGCATGTACATGTGAATCGCACTTGGGGACATACGTACGTAGGGGCGGGGTTGAAATACGTACCTGAAAAGTTATGTGAAAGAGGGTGGGGGGAGGCAATTAAATTAGTCTTTCAGGGCACAGTTACATGTATGGCATACATATACACACATAAGTACACACGTAAAGTTAGAGGTGGTCTATGGAGGCCTAAGTCTACGATCGCACAGCCATGAGAGTTGAGTGTCATGGGTGTTGGTGGGTGTTGGCTTGCTACGTGCGTTCGTATAATTGTGGACTTTGGAAAAAACGCATCTCTGAATCTGGTCCTATACCCTCGTTCCATATGTCCCAATTGGAACGCATTCCGTCTGATCCTGAGATAAGAGCAATGACACTTCCATCTAGTTCCAACAAAGATTCCAGGTGACATTTGCAAGGGGAATGACTTGTTATTACAATGTACAGTATAGGCATGGCAATGCTAGGCACACTGATGCAGACTTTTAAACCACCGCTATTTTATAGTTGCAAGAATTCAAAAGCTTAAGGTCGGCCCTTGTTTGTTGGTGCATTGGGAGTGGTTAGTGGTTAGCAGTTGCTTGGATGCATGGATATCTATCAGCAAATGTTGCTTGGGGGATACAATGGCATCTCACTCGTAAATGTAGGATCCGGTCCTCTGTTAGAATGATCATTTTACTAGTTATACATGCACATTAATCAAAACACCTACTCAGTCAATCATGTTGCATGCATCTAATACATAAAAGCATGCGCACATTGGAAGATGTAGATTGGTTCAAACTAGTATTGTGGTTCATATAGCGGAGGAATGGTGGGTGCAGTGAATTTAATATTATTTAAATACCTACCCTCATATTGATTATTGTTGTTGTTGTGGTTTTAATGGAAATTTTTTAAATACCCTCTGGCCTAACTCTTTATAACTTAATTAGTTTCTGTCTGTATCACAAATGGTTCAATCAATATTTAAGCTATTTTTTTCCAGTACACTTGCAAACATTCTTGTTTGTCTGTACTGCCTTCTACTGGCTTAAGGCAAAACTTTTACATTTATTTATAATATATAAAGTGTGTGTAAAGGGTCAATGATCTATGTAACATTTTCCAAATGCTCTGATCACAAGTGCTGTAAATGTGTAACTCTGTGGTCTCCTCACCATTAAAATACAAATATTTATTGTATTACTGAATTATTACAGGTCATTGCTGTATGTCATCATCAAAAGAAGAATGTGACCACAATACGATAACACTTGAAAAATAAGTATATCAATTGAAAAAGAAAGTTGGTTTTCTTTTTTTTTTTTTTTTTACCAAATATGTCATTGTGACTGATTAATTGAATGTTAATTCATTTGTGGTAAAAAAAAATCCCATTATAATAAATTAGGAGATTGTTACATGAAAGGTGTGCATACCAGGACCAGTAGGTATGACTGTTCCATGTCACTACAGCCATGGAGGAGGTGAAAATGGTATGGTCACAGCCTAGGCAGTTTGTAAGCATCAGAACAAGAGAATATATACATATATAGGGGTTGGACTGATCGAAACCTCCCACAGATCCTTGTCTTCCTGGCTGTTTCACGGATAGCTGGAGCATTGCTGCTGATTCCAGGATGCTGGTAACAATTGCACGTAGCAGGTCCTTAAATCTTCAAGTTATGAATTCAATGAGTTGGATGAAGCTGTCAACTTTTTTTTTTCAACTTTTTGAAAATACTAAACAGCCTGACAATATGTACAATTTTTGTTCATTCAAAATAAGCTCTGCCCTCTTCTGGCCAAACTACACCCACAACTGACCTTTGTTTAAACCACCCCTTTTGTTGTCCACAAATTAGGACAGTCCCTCCTAAATCGTGATGTGATGTCATCCAAATCCATCCAGTAGAAGACTCGGAACAGGCTCCCTTTGTTAAAGTTCTGCTCAGCCTACACCAATGGATGGTTCTACTGGGACCCCAACCCCCTTAGTATGTCTTATGGGAGCCAATATTAAAGTGAAGTTTTCTTCCATCATTCAGACGGACATCTGTCACCATTCAGCTTTGCAACCCCGAAAACTGTGGATTTGACAGTAATGTTGGTTATTTGGGACATTTTATTTTTCTCCCCTTCTCACCACCCTTGCTGATGGGGGCTGAACTTGGACTTAATGGCTATGGATCGTTTTCATTATTTCCATTATGTCACCACCACCCCTAGGGGTGCTAGAGGTGTCTTATCCCAACAGTATTGTTTTCCAGAGTGTAAGTCATATATGTACCAAGTGTAAATTGCTCCAAGCAGTCCAGAGATATGCTGGAACATACACACACACATACATTCATACATACATAAATACATACATACATTTGTATA
>WWET01000088.1:231983-256708 GCA_011038615.1 Limnodynastes dumerilii | reverse complement strand
TATATATTCCGAGCAGTTAATTTAATTTTTACTGATTAGAAAAGAGTATTTTTTCTACCCCTGCAGACACAGCAGCAGAGCTCATGCCAAATATTACATATATTAGGTTTACAAGATAAGTTGAGTTAAAAATGAAAGCAACATCTTTATCCACAGAAGCTTCCAAGGATAAATTCTCAAGAACTGTTTATTGTAAACAATGAATATTTACGCTTCAATTAGCCAGAACACGTCCTTGAACAACATTTGATATCAAATAGATTAATTCTGCGCCACAAACCAACCAAGCAAAGCTCCGAAACAGTTATCTGAGCAGCGCGCATGCGCACACCCCCGGATTGACAGCCGCTGTCAGGGCCAGGCACGCCTCTCGCTCGCTATTCCCGCCTCTCTGATAGAAACTTGAGCCGCTCGCTTGTGTCTCGATTACGACATAACGTTCACCTTTCGCTCCGGAAGGTTCCGCCTACAGGCCAGCGAGCACTGCTGTGATTGCGAACACGTGTCGGTGCTGGACCAGTGCAGGCAGAGATGGCAGAGCTGGGTGAGACTTTACAGCACTTATTTATTACATGGTACTGATAGTGTGTCCAGCAAAACCGTGTTCCTTAATCTCTGTCACTAGACCACTACTGCACAAATAGATCATCATTTCCTAAGTCTTTACTTTTCCTATACACGATCTTCCCTTATCAGTCCCTTCATTGTGTACCTACTCTCACTACCTCCTGGCTCCTATGTCTTTACTTTTTATGATAAAGATTCTTATGGTGCTGCAACAAGACACACAAGAATATGTATATTCTATCCATTGCTACTTTACCCTGGCTGTAACATGGGCTTGTGATGTCTAAATTAAGTTATTTAGAGACCCATGACTTTATGTAGCAAATTAATTATACTGCACCATGTGACACTGCACAGATATGGCTTTGTGGGAGCTTCCACATGCTTCCTGGGGTCAGATAAGGATAAGTCACCATTAAAGTTTTTAATCTCTTCTGTGTATGTAGTAGTGTAGGCATAGGCCACCTGTGAAATCTCAGCTGTTGGCATACTACAAGTCTCAGCATGCTCTAAATGCATATGTAATCGCTTCCAGGACATGTATTTACCCAGTTTGTATATTCCTGTTATTTATGGGTAGTGTGTTTGCAATCACTACCCATAATGCATGGTAATGAGAGTATATAAAGCCATATATTTGCAGGATCAAAGTACTTGACCCTTGAAATTCTCTTCAAATTAGGTGTTTGGGCCTTCACTGAACATGTTCTACTTGATAATGTTTCATGAGCAATTTTGCTTCTGACATTAAATTCTGAGGCAAATTGTTTATCTGCCCCAGTGGGTGTGTAACTGAACCCTAAAACTTCCTCATTTGCTCATTCATTTTAAGTGGAAGTCAAAATAGTTTGACAGTAACAGGCTTCATATTCGCACTTGTGGCACAGATAGACAGTCTTGTGCATAGGAAAAGAGAGCCACAACAAAAAACGCTGCAATAAAGTTTTTGTAATGCTCTGTAGCAGTATATTTTAGTATTCTGAGTATTGACCAATGGGTGTGTGCAGAGGTTTTTCACCTCTGTTGGTTCCTTCATGTTGTTGGACACTTTTTCATGGAATATTTTTGGTTGTTGTTCCATAAAAAGGCACGCCCAATTCTAATTGGTTAATCTGTCGTCTGTTTTATACCATGTTGGAGCATTTATTTGCTAATGGACTAATCTCCCATCTACAGAGCTCACATAGTTACTCAATGGATTTATGAGCAGAGGACTAAGATTATGCACATGTTGCCCAATTTTTAGTTAATAGATCTGTAACTTATTTAACGTTGCTTTGATAAGGTGAAAAGTCAAGTTTTTCCCAGCTAGATAATGAAAAATGGTCTTGTTGTAGAAGTGTTACTTTATGGGAAGACCTATGCCAAACGAGTGAGTGTCCCTGTAGCGAAAGGCCCTTCTTCAAAGAGAGCTTTCTGCTTTCCTTAATGCGAGCCTTCGCAGCAGGGACTCTCAACGATGCCAACACACCAGTATAAAGCTAATCAAAAAAGTCTAAGCATTATTTCCATTTTTTGCATTCTGTAGATTCTTTGCAGATCATTCATCGTTTCTGAATCTGATGTTTTTCTCATTCTTTTGGGAAATGGAATGGTTGTATATGGCCCGTTGAATATACCGTTTTTCACATGTCTGACTTTCTTTTCTAGCTCTCTTCAGTGTTTCTGATAAGAATGGACTTGTGGAGTTTGCTCAGCGGTTGAGTACTCTTGGCCTTTCGTTGGTGGCTTCTGGTGGAACTGCAAAATGCCTACGAGATGCGGGGCTCAATGTCAGGTATGTCTAAGGACAAAATATACCTTAAGTGCAGTGTGTCCTATTCACCATTCAATAAGCACCTTATGAAAATTTACTTTCCAGTAAGGTTTTTTTCATTCATTCTGAAGACATGGAAACCTATGTATAGAGTTTACAGTTAAAATAATGGCACTTTAAATATCAACACATCCACACTTTTGCTAGCTCTATCCTGTGGGTAATAAGTAAGCAATATTACTGCTGCAGTTGCTTGCATATAATCTACACAGTGTGAATTTGAATGTACCAGCTTCCCTCTCCTTATATGGGATTTCATAGTGATTCCTGATTATTTGGTGCCGCACTGTCAGACATAATACCAGAGGAGCTTCAAGCAGGTAAGTGATGTCTCCTCCTCCTGTCTTCAGAAAGTGGGACAGTGTCCGAGGCCTAGGTTCTGCTGACAGTAGCACATTGAAGAGGTGAGAGTTCACTAGTGGTATCTTAAAGCATGTAGTCCCACACTAAGCACTGTTAGCTGTTGTGGTGTGCTACTGTTTTCATTTCATGCAACTGATGTTTGTGGCTGAGGCAGAGCCATGTAGAATCGCACCACATTTTTGTTCAGTTCACAGGTTGAGTCCTGCCATAAACACTCATTGTCGGGAAATTGTGGATGGGGTTCATGACCTATTATGTTGTGTTTTGATCCTGATATTTATTTATTAATAGGTTCTGATACAGCGCTCTCAGATTATATAGTGCTTTACAGAAAATATTTTGCATTCACATCAGTCCCTGCCCATTGGAGCTACATTCTAAGTACACACTCACTCTCTCACTCTCTCACACACACACACACACACTAATTTATTAAGAAGCCAGTCAACCTACCAGTATGTTTTGGAGTGTGGGAAGAAACCTGAGCACCCGGAGTAAACCCACGCAGACGCAGGGAAAACATACAAACGCCACACTGATGAGGCCAAGTCCGGGAATAATACTCATGACCTCAGCGCTGTGAGACACAAGGGCTACTCACTGAGTCAGTGTTGCCCATTTATTGCTTGGATGCTGGCTGTAGCAGGTGTCAGTGTTTTTTTTTCTCTTTCAGAGATGTGTCTGAGATTACTGGTTTTCCGGAGATGCTGGGTGGACGTGTGAAAACTCTTCATCCTGCAGTACATGCAGGTAAGTGTAGGGCTAGATTGTAAAGGAAGGTTGGGGGCTATCTGTTTCAGTCTTGTAACAAATAAGCAGTGTGTGAATTATTACTCTACATCCATACAATAACTTTCCCTTTTACTTTTCACTACTGTATCTGTCTGAGATACCCATGGCTCCTCTGTCTAAAGTGTACCCTCTTCCTATTACAATGTGGAGTCCGTTGTAAGCTGGCGTCACATATACCGTGTCTTTGTCCCTTGTAGGTAACGTGTGTAAAACCTTTAAAGACAGTGTGCCAGATCCAGAGCTACGTCCACTGGCATATTTTTGTATGTACTGCGCATGTGCGCGGCAGATGTAATTCTGAACATGCATATCATCCAAGTATCAAGAGCGTAACTATGGACGAAGGGGCGTGACATCCATACGACACCCGTAATTACACTTCGTAGGCGGGGTGAGGCATTGAAATCATACAGTATGGGTGTGCTTAGGCGTCTAAGTAGTACATGCAGCCATTATGGCCGACAGGAGTTATGCTTTGAAAAGTTAAGGTAGGGTTTGGAAAGCGTTAAACGGCAAAAGTACATATGAGCGAGGGGAGAGCATAGTAAATACGATAGCGTAAATATGCTACGCGTTGAAACATAATGGGAACGTAGCTCTGGGTCCGGGCCAGTGTTCCTTTTGCGGTCTTGCGTATCGTACGTATGTATATACTAGCTGAAGTGCCCCGCGTTACCTGGGTTTAAATCTTCAATTTATTAACTTGTCAGTGAATTTAGCAGCTTGACAATATGTATAGTTAGTAATGTCATTATAATAAACTGCCTTCTTTCTAGCCAACTGACCACATTTATTTAAGCCACACTCTTCCGTAATTCCTGCCCCCTTCTGTGACCTGCAAATTGGGACAGTTCTTCTAAATATTGATTTGTCTTCCAAATTAATCCAAGGCCCGGAACAGGCTCCCTTTGTCAGAATTCTACCCAGCATACAACAGTGGGAGGTCCGACTGGGACCCCAACCCCCCAGTATGTCTTAGGGGATACAATGTTACCACTATGAAGTTTTCTTTTAAATCCATTATTCAGAATAAGTTCCAGCCAAACTCTGCCCACTACTGACCTTTGTTCAAGCCACACCCCCTTTCCCGTAAGCACTCAGAAATAAACTCCAAGTATAAATGGTGCCAGGGCTGAGGAAGTGAGTGGAACATTATGCTGTCACAAATTCTCATGATGTATAATGTAGAAATGGTGATAAAGTCAATGACGGCAATAGTTACTCCATCCAGGGTAAAATGTTGATAAAGAATTCAGTCTATCTTTCAAGTAGCATGGCGGCTCAATATCCAGTCCTACAGCACTTTTGGAGCTAACAGCAAGCTCCTTCCCTTGTTACTAGGGATGAGACAGGGCTTGTTCATGCAAATTATGTCATCAAGTCCCACCCCAATCCCTACTATGAGTAATACCATCGATAGACGGGATGGGGCTTCATGAAGCGATTTGCATAAGTTCCATCTTCAAGCCCCGCCCCCATGCTGACATTTATCTCTTCTCTCCAAGATCTCCCAGAGGCAAGAAATAGAAAGTTGTCATAATGCAAATCGCATCATGAAGCCTGTCCCCTGTCTATCAATGCTATTAGGTCTGTCTGTCTTTCTGGCCCAGAATAGTCTTCCCATATCAATGTTTTTCCCAGCGTAAACTAGACAGAAGGTACGCTGCCCACTAAAACCTGCCCAAGATCCAACTGGACCACCTCATGTTGGTTTCACCCCAATTGGCGCAGGGTTGTCTGAATGCGTAGCTGGAAAGATAAACAAACAGACAAATGAATTTAATATGTAAGTTTGTTTCCTTCTTCTGACTACAACCTCTGCTACCTTCCATCTGACTGACTTCTGAGGCTTCTCATGTCATGCTAGCTTGTTGTACCATGTACCCCTTGTGCATAGTGTGTCCAACCAGAATTTCAGTATGGTCCCTGATAAAATGTGTAAATGGTTAAAACCTCAGATGTAGGTAAATCTGTTTCATCACTAAGTCTTTGGGTGCTGTCTATAAATAGACAGCTGTTCTACAGTGTTAGACTGTACCACTGCACAGGGGAGGGTTACGCGACTTATCATGCACCTTTCAGGGAAGTAAATTTGTCTGCACAGTTCTTCTGAAACCTCTACCACCCTCCAGTTTTTACACCGCTTCCTTTGAAAAATGCCACCCTCTTTTAGCAGGTCGTACCCCTTGATATGATTGAAAGCTGACGTTCTATTCCCCATATCATTTATAATTTAATTTTACACCTTCCCGTAATATGTTATATATTCTATTTTTTTTCTCCCCTTCCTTTAGGCATCCTGGCAAGGAGTACCCCTGAAGACCAAGCGGATCTTGCCAAGTTAAATTTCAGTTATGTCAGGTATCTAGGAGTTTGATTATATTGAGAGGTTGTGTTTTGCCTACTTGTCTGATAACCACAGAACCTGTACTTTGGTCTGGTTTTGATAGCTGTCCCTGTGTGACTGTAGCTGTCCCTGTGTGACTGTCCTATTATTTTCCTGCATGTGGTGATCTACATTATGATGGACTCTTGCAGGGTGGTTGTCTGTAACCTGTATCCTTTTGTGAAGACTGTGACTGCACCCGGTGTCACAGTGGAGGAAGCAGTGGAACAGATTGATATAGGTAATTTTTGGTGGCAACAAAATTAGAACCATGTTGACATTACTTAATTTATGTGGTCTCTGTGCCATATTTCTCTCTCTAATATTTGTTCACCCTGCCTGATAATAAAATGTTGGACACCACGCTTTATAATTTCCCTGCAATTGAACCATTTTGTCAGGGGCTGTGATAATGACCTTTACACTGTGCCATCTTAATGGCCATCAGAATGTTTAAACATACTGGAAAATATGATTAATGGGCAAATGCATAAATGGCATTTTGGTCTAGCATATACACTAACTGATAACTGTATAGAACGTAGCTGGCATTATGCTATGCACAAGCAATTTTTGCCCATCTTCCTTACATAATGGGTTAATAGAACACCTCCTTAGAATAGATGTTGGCCTTAATTGGATATTTATCATAAAACAAATAAACGTTGGGGGCATATCTCTGATATTCTTGTGGCTTTGTTTTGCTATTTAATACTAGACTTTATTTTTAAGCTTGATGCTCTTAAAAGCAGCTGTAAATGATTTTTAGATATTTAAAAAACTAGAGTAATTATTTTTTAATCCACCTTCTGAGTTTCGATTCTTTATGCGTACATATTTCTCAGTATTAGGGTGTCTGACTCCTTACTGGTTGTAATCACACATCCGCTTCCAGTCATACTTCTCCCCTTTAGTAAATACGCTGTCAGAAGAAAGGTCCATCTTTCTTTTTCCACTCACAATGCAGGAGACCTGGGTCCTGAAACCATTCTTTCTCTCCAATCCAATTGTCCTGCCCCTTCCCGTTTTCTTTGTTCAATATGATTACTTTAATAATTGCACCTCTGTATTCTTTCTTACTGCAATTACTGTTCCTGAACACATGTAGTACTGCTCTTAGGGTCTCTGCACTAGGGACCCACAGCCTCCCTTACCCCCATCCGCTTCAGACAAGAGCAATGACCCACCTGCTATGGGACATGAATGTGCTGCGGCTCCGTGTATGATGCAGCGAGGGGTCTGCTAAAACTCCATCTGTACTTGCAGTTGACCCTGCTGCTACGTCTCCCTAGAATCTTCATTACACAGATGTGAGGCAGGCGGTAACTGCTCTGTATCTGAAGTTGTAGCGGGTGTGAGGAAGTTTAAGATGACTCGCTGACACCTTAGTGATGTCGTTTCTTGTGGCAGGCTGAGCCAGTGGCTCTAAACAACTCCCGTTTAGAGCTCACAGACAGCTCTTTAACCTCACTGCAAGCCTGAATAGGGATGGCACTGTTTCTAAACGGCTAAGCAGCAGCTGTTCTGCACATGTCAAACAAAAGGACACTTTGAGAGTCCCCTGTCCTAAGTCCCCTTCCACCCCATCCCATTATCAGCTAAGGGTGGTCCTGTACACCTGCGTCAGTCTGTTGACACGATTCAGTTATCACCTGTTTATTCTGTGCTCTAGGTGGTGTGACACTGTTGCGTGCTGCTGCCAAGAACCATGCCCGCGTTACTGTCCTCTGTGACCCCAGTGATTACAAAGGTATTGCAGAGGAAATGGAAAAATCTGAACAGAAGGATACAACCCCCGAAAGGCGCTGCCAGCTGGCCCTGAAGGTGCGAGGGACGCAGGCGACATTACCTTTGAAGAGCTCTTGAGAATTGTCATTAGAGGACTGTAATAAGTGTTTGTTCCAATATTCCGCAGGCATTTACACACACTGCTCAGTATGATGATGCCATCTCTGATTACTTCCGCAAGCAGTATAGTAAAGGCGTATCCCAACTCCCATTGCGCTATGGAATAAACCCTCATCAGATACCTGCTCAAATCTACACTCGTGGAGAACAGCTTCCTCTTACTGGTAGGATAATAACTTTTCCCTGGAGTATTCTGTAATATGGCACACAATGGACTTGCCATTATCCTAGTTATTTTTTGGTTTGCCTTTTGTGTGAGTTGCCACAAAACTGCACTTTTCTGGCACTATATTTATCATTTACAGATTAATGTAAATTGTATCCTAAATGTTTGCCAACCATCACGTGTAATAAAAAAAAAACTAAAATACATCTAGTATATAACTGCACTGCTATATGTGCTCTGACAGACTTGTTAAATGTTTACCTCTCTTCCTCAGTGCTGAATGGATCCCCTGGGTTTATTAACCTGTGTGATGCTTTGAATGCCTGGCAGCTGGTGAGGGAATTGAAAAAGGCACTAGGGCTCCCTGCAGCCACCTCCTTCAAACATGTGAGCCCTGCAGGTAATCCATGGCCAAGGAATTTAACATTGAAGTATTACAGTCACAAAACTCTGGGCAGAAATGAGAACAGATCAGATCCATATTTAAAATGTCAATTTCCATATTATTATTTTTTAGGGGCTCTTTAGAGATTTCATATATTGTTACATCTTGAAATACTGCACACTATTAATTACCTTTTATTGTTTTAGTATCAAAAATGATTACGATAAATCAAATATGTATTGTAAAAAAATAAAAAATGAACAATATAATTATTGGCTTCTTTGAAATGTTCATCATAATGTTTGGGTTTTTTTTTTGTAGTTGAGTGTAATACCACTTTTTTCCCACCAGGTGCTGCTGTAGGTGTTCCACTTTCAGAGGAAGAGGCTCAAGTGTGCATGGTACAGGATATTTATTCAACTCTCACTCCTTTGGCAACTGCCTATGCCAGAGCTAGAGGTAAAGCCTTTTTTGTGATGAGAGCATAGTTTTGTTTTTTTCGTATTTTTTAAATCTCCATGTTTTGGCCATGTGAGAGCCTTTGTTTTCTTCCTAGGTGCTGACAGAATGTCTTCTTTTGGTGACTTCGTTGCCATTTCCGATGTGTGCGACGTTCCCACTGCTAAAATAATATCACGGGAGGTATGGCGAAATTACATGTAAGGGTTTCGTTATTAAATAAAATGTGTGATCCACCCTTATAAAGTTAATTTAATTTTACTTTGCTAGGTGTCTGATGGTATTGTGGCTCCAGGGTATGAAGATGAGGCTCTTAAAATCCTGTCCAAAAAGAAAAATGGAGGTTATTGTGTCTTGCAGGTGATATGTTCTTAGATGCTTAAATTGTGTTTAACTATAATCATTTAAACCTCAATAAAACAAAGAATTGATGGCAGCACAGTCCCTCTCTCCTCACCAATGCTCCCCATCAGAAATCATGCTACAAGTAAAAGTGAAGAGGGGGGCTGTTCCTTACCCTTGTTCATGCTTTCCTTAAACATCTCTCTTGTATGGCTTACCCTAGGCACCTCTAAAAGCTCACTGGTATAGACAAGACTTGTTTTCACAAGTATTTGGCTCCTCTGCTTTCCATGTCCCTTGATCCATTGATGGTGTGAAACATTGTCTATTTATGTATAATATTGCATCCAGGTTTTTACTTGGTTGGTCTTGCAGAGCTCTGTTTGTTAAGCTATAGAACTTTTCCAGCTGCTGCTATTGTAACTTAAAAAATCACTAACCTTTTTAAAGGCGTTCTTGGTACAAAATTGAACCTGAAACTCTCAATGTTTTTTGTTTTTTTTTAACTCATGTTTGGGAATGCCAATCTTCAAGACCCCACTAACCCACACACCCACCACATAGGAATATTAAGAGGGGGTGGACAGTAGAAATGTAGGAAGGAGCACCGGGGGGGGTGTTTGCAGGGGAAATGGAGCACAGAGGTGAAGGCAACTACAACTTACTAGTCAGATTGTGCCTACTTCTGTTGTGATAATCTTCTACCCTCCACAGTGAAGTGTCCTAAAAAACTGAAGACTGAAATTCCTATAAAACCCCTTTAAAACAATTTTCTGTGACACAGTTCTGATTGCTGTGTGCTTGTGTACAGATGGATGCCAATTACGACCCTGATGGCAATGAAATTCGAAGCATTTTTGGCCTACACCTTGAGCAGAAGAGAAATGATGCGGATATAAATGCCTCTATCTTCAGCAATGTGGTGACTGAGAAGAAAGAGGTACATTGTTTTATCCCCCAAGTGTTTATGGTCCCTGTAATGTACCTCTGCAGTAATCACTATGTATGTTTTTTTTTTTGTCTTTTTTTCCAGCTCCCTGAGTCTGCAGTCAGAGACTTGATTGTAGCCACCATTGCACTGAAATACACACAGTCTAACTCTGTCTGCTATGCCAAGGATGGACAGGTACAGATGCAATTTATGTGACTGGTAGTGGATGGGAAGAATGGGGTAAATGCTCATCCTAGTGGTTCCACAGTGGTAGGCAGACACAGAACGTGAACTTTAGAATTGTCCCTTTCAGAACTCACATATCACATAAAACACTTATGTTACATCAA
Source organism: Limnodynastes dumerilii (assembly GCA_011038615.1). Lineage (NCBI taxonomy): Eukaryota > Metazoa > Chordata > Amphibia > Anura > Limnodynastidae > Limnodynastes > Limnodynastes dumerilii. The sequence continues at coordinate 246,243 of WWET01000088.1, read as the reverse complement.
CACACAGCTTCTGGGTTACAAATTAACCTTCTAACTGAACAAGAGCATACATATATTACTGGATCTGACCACATCATTGTCTGCTACTGCCATGTGCTGGGCCATTGCTGACTAGCAGGTCTGCTTTGTAACTTTGAGGTTCTGCTGGTGGGAGTCATAACAACTTGTAACCAACTTATATGGCTGTGAAAGTTAGAAAGCACTTGGCCTTCTTTATAATATGAATCCCAGATTTGGACTGATAGCTTTTAATAACTTATATTTACAGTGATCGATTTTTGTGTAAAAGGCAGAGGTCTTGTAGGTCCCTCGGACCTTTTTGTTAAGATTTAAATAAACTGAATTCCATAATTGTAGTTGTAATATAAAGTCCTAATGATGATGACATCCTGAAAACCTGTAATAGTTTTAACGAAATTTACCATGACAGGTGGTTGGAATTGGCGCTGGACAACAATCCCGCATACACTGTACTCGTCTGGCAGGTGACAAAGCTGATAATTGGTGGCTTCGACACCACCCGCGAGTTCTTGGCATGAAGTTTAAGGCCGGAGTAAAAAGAGCTGAAATCTCAAATGCCATTGATCAGTATGTGAGCGGCACACTGGAGAAGGTACACTGATCTGAATTATCGGATTATATTTGCATGTGTGTCTTTGTGTGACCATTAAATGCTGATGCATACCTGTATTGTATTTCTCTGACCTCAGGAGGAGCTTGAGCAATGGAAGTCGCTGTTTGAGCAGCCCCCAGAACTGTTGAGCCCTGAAGAGAAGAGACAGTGGATCTCAACCCTTAGCGGGGTCTGTCTGAGCTCTGATGCCTTTTTCCCATTCAGGGATAATGTGGAGCGGGCACGTAAGGTGAGGCTATCGGCTGGAGTAAATAATGGCTATAATTCTTTAAAAATTAAAAATTAAAATGATCAACATCCCTAAAGATTAAATGACAATAAGGCTTTAGTAAAACATAACAGGGTTTTTATAATACAGGAATACGGATCTCTCAGGTCTGCAGTTTCTGGGTGAATGGACGCCTACTGTTTCTTGCCCTTTTAGAGGTTGAGGCTGAAAACTTGTCCCTCTCAGAGACTTTTTTTAGGTTTAGACTTAAGGAGCCTGAATGTGGATTCATACATTTTAATGAACAAGTAGGTTACTTAAGGAGTGCAGCTGTGTAAGCTAAAGCTCAGGTCTGCAAATGTACTTCTGTAAGTAAGCTGCAATTTAACAGTAAAGATTAACATTAAAATTGTTACTATTTTTATTATTCCATTGTACAGTCTGAGTTGGTAAGGTGGGTGCGATCAAGCAATCTCAGAGATGGGTGAAAGTCTAGAGAGATGGTTGACCTCGATGTTGGTCTTAATATAATTGGTCTGGGAGAATAGTGGTCCTCGGTGTTGCTTCAAATATTGGGTCTCCCAGCGGTGTAAGTAGCAAAAAGAGCCGAGCAAGAAGTGTGGAGAGGTAGCGAGCTCATTTTGCTACTCACACCGCTGGGAGACCCAATATTTGAAGCAACACCGAGGACCACTATACTCCCAGACCAATTATATTAAGACCAACATCAAGGACCACCATCTCTCTAGACTTTCACCTTTCTCAGAGTGTTTGAGCGCACCCACCTTACCAACTTAGAATACTTTCACTCATAGTGACTCTTGGGACACTATAAGGTTAGGTGCAGCTCACAATTTCCCAACCTAACCTACACTCATACCCTCCCTCCCTTCACCCCAGACAGCAGCCTGAGTGCTTACCTTCCTATTTTCCATTGATCAGTCTGGCATTAGAATACATTTATATTGCGTTTTTACGCTGCTGGTCTTGGCCATCAATAGATAACCGCTGCTTTTCTTGTAAATAATGACTTTGGTTTTGTGTCTAATTGTCTCATTCTTTTGCTTCTAGAGTGGGGTTAAGTTCATTGCTGCTCCTTCTGGTTCTACAGCTGACAAAGTAGTAATCGAGGCATGTGATGAACTGGACGTTGTGTTATCACACACCAACCTACGACTTTTCCACCATTAGCATTCCAAGTTCCTGTAATGTCTGCTTAAACGTGTTTTGCTGTTACAATAAAGTTGTTGCACTGTTTTTTTTTTGGAAAGCTTTGTGTCTAACTGAAAACCAGAAACACTACATATATTATACTCTATCTGCATCCTACTGACCCATCTAGGAGAAAAAACACAAAGTACTCTGAACTCTTTGAATGTCTTTGCATAAATCTTTCATTTGTCAAGCCCTTAAAGGTGTTGAATTTTGTCAATAAACAAAAAAAATCTATATTTCCTCTGAGGCTTTTTTTTTTACTTATGAACTAGCAAGCTCTTCTGCTGGTTTTTTGGTTTTTTTTTTTATATGAAATGGCATCTACTACTACTACTTTCTTACTACTAATCTCTCTGGGCTGGATCCAGACTTATGAAGAAACTTGAAATTAAGAGAGGAAAGTTACTCCTGGGCTAAACCATGTTGATTGAGCCATATTTCATCTGTTACAAATAGTATTACAATTGTGAGGTGATTTTTCCTAACCCAAATCTGTGTAATAGTAAAGCTGGTCAGTGTCTGTGTGCAGTAAGCAATTCAACGATATATCCCTGCATGCAAAGAATACAATTAACTTGACTCCCCCCTGCAATCAGCATGGTTTAGCCCAGGAGTAACTTTTCTCTCTCGATTTCATGCTCCTTAAGTCTGGATCCAGCCCCATGCTACCAAGAACCTGACAACTGAACATGCCTCCAGGTTTGAAAAAAAAGGGAAAATTAGGTTTCAATACCTGTAAATGCATTCAAGCCCGCCTGTAACTAATAAGGACTTTAAAATTAATTGATTCAATATTTAATCTAACATTTTGAAGTTTTTTGTTGGTTTTTTTTTTTTAACCATTAACAGTTGCTAATGTACTCCATGAGGCTGCTATGGTATTGTGTCCCCATCTCTAGAACCCCCTACCTTTTCATGTACTTGGACAAAGGGAATTGTGATAAAGGTCTCTGTAGTTTTAATCCACTATAATAATGGTGGCTACTGCCTGCTTCAGGTATGGCTAGCAATGTTTTCCCTTTTCTGTCCCACATTCAACTTCCTATGAGTATTGCCCTTTTCGTTATCTGATTTTCATTGCCACATGTCTTGACTCCTGATCGCCTCTTTTCTGTTTGTGTATGTGTCTATTGTTTTGCTTCTGTTTTTGTATATCAAGAGCGAGGTTTCTGAACCACAGTCCGCAGGTGCCACTCACCGTGCACAGGTGTGTTCATTACAGTGTCCGCCTGCGGGCAGATCCCCAATCTGAACGTGAGAGAGCTGCTCTCCTACATGCGGACAGGGTTGTGGAAATTTAAGGTTATTCACACGACTCGTGGTTACAAAACTATAAGCCTTCAATGGGAAACCACCTGATGCCCGATTGCGATACCTAATACCAATTTATTGTGGTAAACATTATTACGTGGATCACTCATCCCATTTCCATTGTATAAGAGACTTCTAAAACTTTGTACCAGATCCAGCCTGCTGTGTGTGACACGATTGACCAATCCCATTGTTTGCATAGAGAAACACTACGTGACCCCTATCTTAAATCTGCTGTGCTATCCTAACGGGTACAGCATGGAAGTCTGGATCGTACTGTGGCTGTGTAGCACACCACGTCCTCTCTCCCATTAGCGTAAGCACTATCTGCAGTAGGGAAGTCTAGACCCTGCATGTTCAGATTGGTACTAAAAGGGCAAAAGCAGGATAATAAATTGTGCTTGAATCGATCTACTTTATAAACTTGTAGGAAAAAATTTATAAATAAAAACCCAACAATGCAGTTAGAGACTTACCAATTTTGGACCTGATCCATAGTTTTAGTGGATGCACAAGGCGCATCCACTAAAACGTGCTATTCAGAGGTGTGTGTTTCTAAGACACGCACCTTTGAATTGACCATATGTTTAAAAAATAAATTAAAAAAACAGTCGGAGCCTTAATTGCTCTGACCGCACGGCTTCCTTTTTTGTTTTGACATAGTAAAAAATTAACCCCTTCCCCCGCAGCCGCAACCTATGAAAATAGAAAAATAAAGAGCGGCCTGACAGGGCATGCTGCCGCAAGTAGAACTACAAGTGCAAGCATGCCCATGAATGACAAGACATGCTTGTGCTAGGAGTACTACTATCGGCAGCATGCCCGGCACCAAATAGCGTTACATGCCCGTTCCTTTTATAAAAAATAAAACATACTGTGCCCCCTCAAAAAAAAAAAAAAAATTGTTACACATCCGTCCATTTTAAAGTATGTGGGCACTGTATTATTTTTTTTTAAAGAAGGCGACCGGGATCTTGCATTTATTTTATTTCTTTACATTTTAAAGGGGCACATGTGGCTATATGTTTTTGTTTATGTGGGCACTACTCCAGCGAGCTGCGCCTACACTTATCAAGAGATGGTGTAAGCGGAAGGCTTGTTAAGCAGCAATCGGACCATGGGTGCACGTGGATGTTTAACAATTTTTTTTTAGAGGGCACAGTATGTTTTTTTTTTTTTTTAACGGAATGGGCATGTATTTGGTGACAGGCATGCTGGCGATACTAGTACATGCCTTGTCATTCATGGGCATGCTTGCACTTTTAGTTCTACTAGCGGCAGCATGCCCCGTTGGGCCGTTCTTTATTTATTTATTTTCATAGGTGGCGGGGAAGGGGTTAATGTTTTACAAAAACTTTTTTTTTTTTTTCTCTTACCTACTGTTTTTATCAGCTCCAGTGAGCTGCGCCTACACTTATCAAGAGATGGTGTAAGCGGAAGGCTTGTTAAGCAGCAATCGGACCGCAGTGGAAGCAGTATTTAAATGAGAAACGCAACCCTTTTCTCATTTAAATATTATTCCACAGGCGCAGCCCGGTCGTATGGTTACTTTTGCACCCATCTTTCTGTGCGCGCTCCTGATCTGAGCATGCGCAGTGGACATTTATGCTGCGCTTCCGTCTGAAAAAAGACGGAAACGCAGCTCTGGATGAGGGCGTTTGTCTCCTTGTCTTGCTGAGAATGAAGTCTATTATTATAGATATAGCAGTATGATGCAAGTTGAAATTTTGGGGCCAGGGGCACATTTGTGACACTCCACCCCCTAAGTGCTGTCACATAGTGGGCAGGATGCTGCATACCTGCATTGACAACGGGCCATGTGCAGGGAACTCCTTTCCTGTGCATTGGCCCATTAATGTGCATCTCTAAGCTGCAAGTTTTGACTGTAGAATACTGCCCATACTGTAGATGCTGCTGCAGAGCCATGGTAAGTATCAGCTGCGGGCCAGTAGTCCTGGCTGTTCTCCCTGAGGGCAACCCTTTTTATGATGAAAATTAGAAAAAAAGGTGGCAATGAGAGACTTAAAAAGTAAATCGTTTATGATTAGTTCTATGTTTCTGAAACCTTAAACGCTCTGTAATTTGTGAGTTCACCTAATGCTTGGCAGTTTGCGGGTTTTCAATAATGCCTTTGGCATATGGGGAAATAATTTAATGGTTAAAAGGTGATCCTGTGTGTCTCAGCTCTTTTCTACAATGATGTCAGATATATCATAGCTCGTGACACTTCTACAAGATGGCTGCTGGCATGCTATTAAATACACAGGTTTCTTCCTTTTATTAATTGTATTGTTTTATCTTCTAACCATTATTATAGGTAATGCATCATGCAGTCTCTGAGTTATACAGCTGGCCATTATTGCTTTAAGCAAAAAAATAAACAAGTAGGGGCTTATTCAGAGTTTGGAAATAGGTGCAAGTGTGTTTACTGTTGCACATATTACTGAAATACTGTTTAGCTTTTTGTTTAATCCATAAATTACAGTTGAGCTAAAAACTTCACTTTTTTTTTCAATTCTAATTCAGTCTTCACAATTTAAATTTACCTCTCCCTGCATTTCAACATGGTATTCTGCACATAAAAAAGGTATAAGTGCAGCTCCTAATCATCCCTGTAGGCTTCTGCTTTGGGCACATCTGCTGGAGGGATCCATTTGTAATGGATACATGTTTAAACAAGGAAGGAAAACTATTTAAATGTCATTTCTTTTGTCGGCTGTTTAGAAGCCTGGAGTTGAAGGCATGTCAGAACTTACCGTGCTTTAGGATAGGGCATTTTAAGCAGACCCTGGCTTTATTGTGGATAAGGCATACATTTTTTTTGTATTCAGTTTTTTATTTTAATTGCAACATCAGACATTAAAGTAGTCCAGTTGGACACTGAATTTAGCCGTTTGAGTAGTGAGTTTGGAAACACATTATTGTCATACACTTTTACGCTTATTGAGCAGTTCATTGTTATACAGTATGTTGCCTATCGGGGGGGAAGGCAGCTGGGACCACTGTTCCAGGCACGCACGTACTTTACCATGGCTCTACGGCCGACACTTGCAGCTTACAGCCACACATTAAAGGGCCAAGTCTCTCTGCGCACAACCCGCTGTTAATGCAGGTCTGCAGTGACATCACATGCTGTACAGGGTGCCACGGGCCCCAAAATGTCTGGCAGCAGCCCTGGTAATAACGGGCAATATGCACTGTCCACTTGTCATTCTCCAGTGGCACTAATTCTCCCTCTTGCATTTAAAAGATGCAACATGTTGATCTTGTTAAGGGTGTTGTGCAAACACAGGCCGGTCAGTGTCTAAACACATCTTTTTCTAGCATTACATTGTTAGGTTCTGTCGTATGCATGCTGTCAAACCCCAGAGCAGGGTGGCATGAGGAAAGACAATTGAGACTGGATAATGAATCAGCAGAGGCTGATTGGCCATAGGGAATTTTCTGAATTAGAATGTTAACAATCTGTAGTGGCCATGAGATACTCTCTGATTGTCTTTGTACTTCACGGTCTTGTTGCTGAATGGTTAATCACCAAAGAAACTACTTTTATAAAGGTTTTATATTTTGTTTAACTGTGCTCTCCCTCTCCCCAAATGGGATGAATGAGAGCAGAGGAGTTTTGTATTAACCATAACATATGACGGGTAAACATATAAATCTATATAAGGCTGCACCATATATGATTCATTTTTATTTTGATTATTGCATTTTCATAAAATACATGTGGTTTGATGAAGTTTTAATGGTTGTGGTGTCTTCAAAAAAAATCAGTTTGCAACAATCGGGGGCGACTGCCATCGGTTTAAAGCAAGCTAACCCTCCCCTGACCAAAACTCTCCCCTTTCTGCAGCCTATCCCAAAATAAGACCATTCAACATGGTACCTATTTCAGGATTTAAATTTTCGATTTAAACGATGCAGTAGGGATACAGCCGAATTGAGCTCTCGGCTGTATCACTGGCCCAGATCCAGTGCTACGTCCGTGAGCGTATTTACACTAGCCGGAAACGTAAAAACGCTGTTTTGTATGTGTTGCGCATGCGCGCAGCAGAGGTTTCAACACATAACTCTGGACGTACGTTCCAGCATAGTAGCAACTACATAACTACAGACGAAAGGATGTGTCAGCCATATGAGACCCGTAATTACGCTTCGGAGGCGGGGCAACGCATTTAGATCATACAGTATGGGTGTGCTTAGGCACTTAGATACGTGCAGCATTTACACAGGACAGGAGTTACGCTTTGAAAAGTTAAGGTAGGGTTTGGAAAGCGTAAAACGGCCAAAGTACATTTGAGCGAGGGGAATGCATGGTAATTACGCTACCGTAAATACGCTACGCGTTGAAACGTAAAGGGAACGTATGTCTGGATCCGGCCCATCGTCTCAAATAGGCTGTTCGTACCAGCAACTGCAGCCCTATTCTAAGTAGGTCTATGGAAAACTCCCATGTGTAATTAAGATATATTGTAGTGGAATTCCTTTGAAAGTGCCATATCTTTATATATAAAATTCATTGGTCGGTCTGTCTGGCTATGAATTCGGATACTCCTGGACCAATTGGAATGAAACCAATTCAAAGTGCAGCAGTTTATTTGCTGCTTTGTTTGGAAAGTTTTGGGAAGGCAGAACTGTGTACAGAGCAGCTGCACACTAGCTGGGTTTTTTTTGTTAGGAAGACAAGGTTCCAGGGTAGTACCTTTGCTGGGTGAGATTTGGGAGAAAAGGACAGTTACAGAACTATTCTGGAAAATATGCACCATTATAAAGATAGGAAGTGTCATAACGTTACACATGTCAACTGACTGCCCTGGGTGTACTCCGGCTTCTCATGAGAGGAGCAAGATGGTTGACTTCTCTCACGCAGGGAAATCATCCATGTTACCCTCTCCCGTATGTTTTTAGTTAGAGAGGGACTAAGTTTTTTGGACTCTAATAATAAAGCTTTATAATCATTTGAAGGGCTGTAGCAGCAACACCAGATATACCATTATATCCAATGGATTGCTGCAGATTAAGCATTATCGGAGAGTGAGAGCGTCATCACTTACAAAATGGCGGACCTGCTAATTCACAGGTTTGTGTTCGATTACCGGGGGTTATAGACAGTCCTATGACTAAGAAGATACCCCACTTTGTTGTTTTAAGGAACACATCCGTCACAGCGCTGAGGTAACGAGTTTTATTCCTAGACTAGGCCTGATCTGTGTGGAGTTTGCATCTTCTCCCGGTGTTTCCTTTTTGTTTGGTGAAATAAAAACCATTAACCCTCCATGTCCTGCAGCCAAACCCTAAACCTTTTCTTTCTAGGACGCAGTTTTGATATTATGAACTGGTACAAAATAGGACCATTCACTATAAGTACCTGTTCTCAAAAGTAAAAATTGGAATGCATTCATTTTAACACTGAATTGCAGCTATAGCAATGTCAAAATAGGGCCTTTCTAACGGGCAACTGTATTCTGGGGGATGGAGGACGGTTGAGGACTGCCCCCTAATGGATCATCCAGTTCTATGGAATATGGATCATAACCTGCTCAAATTACAGAGAATGTAGGACAAACCAAAATACATGTAGATATTTAGAAAAAAATAACAAAAAGGTGGGGAAGAGAAAACCCCACTCCTAATTAAGAGTGGTTTAAACAGAAAAACCCCACATGTATATTTAAGATCTTTTATTAAAAGAGTTATCTTTCCACAGTAGTAAAAGCTTTGGCACATACAGTAAAAAAACAAAAATAAAAACCATCATAATTACATCAGATTCAACTGCCATCACTTTCTAGATTTCAGAATTATTTTCCAAAGGTAAAGTAGAAAGAATCTTTGAAGATGCAGCAGACATTGATAAATAACACTGAATGACGTTCAGGGTATTAGTAAAAATTGTGCAGAAAAAAAATTAATTAAAATTGTGCATATGGTAAAAGACATCAGTGTTGGAAGCAGCAAGTTTGGCACTGCGCTGGTATAACAATAAAAAAAAAGTAGAATTGGTCCCTTTGGCTTGTGGCGTCCTTAACCCCGCTGATGCCAAAGATCCCTGCAGAATTTACTAGACCCAGAGGACACACTCACACAGGATTTTCCCTTAAAGGATATAAAATTGCAGCTTTCCTGCCTAGTATTTAAAAAAAAAATTAAAAAAAAAATTAGCTAAATAAAAAAATAAGTATTTCCCTTTTGTTTCCCAGGTCAATTTAAGCAAAACAACAACATTACAATCATTGAATACTGAATGGCATGAAGTAGGTTCAGATGAGTTTAGAAGCGTTTTGTATTTTCTGCCAGTGAGAGAAGGCATCCATGCTCCTCCTACCCCAATTTACAGCCCCATTAGGTCAGCATAATGCACTCTGTGTGTGGGACCAGATTAATTAGCCATTGATCCTTTTGGAATGCTCTGCGTCAGCTTGAAGGCCCAATGGAAGGAAGCACTCAATGGGGCATTTCACATTCTACATGAGAAAGAAAAAAGGAGTCAGAACAATACATTACAATATATTCCAAATAAAATAAATAAAAACCTCCACTCCTCAAAAGGGATTTCAACATTTTGAAATAATCTACCCCTACTTAAACTTTAATTTCATATGAAATATTAGGATATGTGCATAGATCTTCAACTTTGCTCCCTGGATTGTTGCCCTCTCACATCCCTAACATTGAGATTTACAATAGAAGCCTATCTTCCTAGTTAAGGACCGGATGCAGACTCCTGCACGCTTTCCATCCGTGTGGGAATCTGTCCATCCAAATGGGAGAGAGGAGCGAACTCCCCTCTCGTTCGTAAAAAGTGTGACTTACAATGCCATAAGGCAAGCTGTAAGTTACACTTGCGTATCAGCAATTCGTCCGACAATCCGCTTGTAAGTGGGGAAAGCCTCCCTCACTGTAAAATTTACATGCTTTCCCCTGCCCACCTTTGTGGGCGGAGGGGAAACACAGCCCCTTCCCACTTAAATGCCATCATCCGTAAGATGGTAGGAACGTTAGTTACACTAACGTAACATATGGAGGGAGAATCTGAAGAATACAGCTCCAGCAACACTTACGTAATTTGATTGGTAGGTTCTTGTGAATTCTGAAACTGTGTGTCCAGTGGCATCAGGAGTAACAGCAGCACCTGGTCTTCTGCAGTTATCGCAGCGCCATCCCTGTTTTAACAAAAAAACAAAAAACTAAGTTTGGACCACAAAAACAACCCACAAGAGTTTATATAAAAACGCACAAAAGTATTTTCTAGTAGTTATAATAAAACAGCTTGTAATCATGGGATAACACTTTATATATTAGGTGAGTCTACAGCTTATATATTAGGCGAGTCTACAGCTTATTCTTCTCACCCTAGCCAAGAGTTCAATGATAGGCACCATTTTTATTTTTGAAGTGTCTCACCTGTTGTCCTCCATAACATGTGCATGAGCAGATAGCCCCCAGGTATTCCTTCTGCCACTGCTCTCCAACATTATACATCTTGCCGTCATCAAAGCAGGTAGCTTCATCTGTGAACAGCGAAATGCATTTTAAGAGATTAAATAAGCCAGCTATATAAAGGATTCAAAATGCTGAAAATGAACTGGAGCATTCAGTCTGATCATTGGTGTACATTCAACGTGCTAGCTCTTAAACACTTCATACAATTAATAATTACTAAACTGGGACCTGATGCTGAAGGTACTATTCCTAGTTAATGGCTTGGAGTGGCCCAATAATTTTACTTCACTATACTTACGAGGTTCACAAGTTGACTTTCCATTTCCATGGCAAGTGCAGCTCATCATCTGTCCATTCTCTCCCCGACGGTCCCATTTCTCACCAATTCTGTGGTTCACTCCACTGTCAAAGCACCATTCTACATGAACCAATTGCAGCAGATTAACATTGTGACACATACAGACACATGATTAACTTGAGTGTATGAAAAACACAATTATAATGAATTAAACACAATGAATCTGACGCTTGTACGTACTTGATGAGTCACATTTGAAGTGTCCACTTCCGTATCCCAGACACTTGCACCAAAGTTTAAATCCAGACTCTGACACACGTTCCCACTCTTGCCCAATTGTGTAGTATGTCCCACTGAATGGGTCATAGCAAGTATCTTCTACAGGTTGCAGGACGCCATCAGGGATAACTGGAAGACAATATAGCATTTAATTATCCAGAGACAACCTGGATTCTTCAGAAATCCAAACAGCACTAAATGTATACAACAACTAGATATTCAATAGAACAACTTCATCTTACAGCTTAAGACAAAATATTTATACTCTTACCAGTATTTCCAACAGTCACCAATTCCTCCAAGATCTTGTGCCTAGCAAGTCCTTTCAGTGCCTCCACAATAATATTATATGTGGCTCCACGGGTAAGACCATTCAGTGTGGCACTGGTAGAAGTACCAGGAACTCTAAACTGTAAAACGATATGCAAAATTTTTAGGATGCCACAAAAGCAATGAGGATGGCAAACTAAGAAACACATAGAATGTAACAGCTTCTAAAAGCACACTATTTCCCCCCAAAGTTGTTTAATAACCAACTGCAAGTCAATTATGTTATACACACACACACACAAAAACATTCTACAAACCTCTAGAGGAGCTTCCTCATGACCCACAGGATGACATGAGATGACATATTCAGTGGTCTCCAGTAGGGGTCTCCATGAAATTGTAGTTTGTGATGCCACCTCTTGTATTCCAGTATCATTATGCTGAGGTCCAAATCCATGAGGGTAACGTCCATCCAATCCTCCTTTGTGCACTGGGCCTTTAACGTCAACCTCTACTGGTCTCACTGGCACAGCAGTGGTGGGCAAGACAGGACTTCTAGAGCTATGTTCCTCTATAATTTGCCATTCTTGGTCAGTAATAGCTTGACGTACAGAGCCTGGAAGTTTGATACCATTACCATTGTCATACGTTGTCTGTGTGATGAAAGGTGTTCTCTCTACTTCGGAGGGCACATCAAGAATTTCAGGGCCTTGGTCAGGGTGAGGGAGAGTTACCAGCAGGGGTACCTCATCTAGCCAAAGCGTTAGAAGCGATAAAAGCAAAGCATTAAATAATGCAGGCAGCAGCAATTATCCTTTGTAAGCAAACAGTAGAAAATCTGGGCCTTCAAATTATATCAGCAAGAAAATCCATGGCCAAAGTGGAGGGTTTTATTTTAAAGAGCAAGGTCAAAACACCATTGAATCAAGGTGCCAACTTTACACATGGATTTCCACATATCTTGAAGACCAGATTAATTCCACGATATTCTATTTTGATTGGAAGCAAGACCTCTTTTAACCTGTAGAATGTACCCATCACTATGGTGAGGGCAAAATATAAATAAATAACGGTGATTTATGCAATTATTGTTAAATTTGATTCAATTTATGCAGTTATTGTGAAGCCTTAAAATACCAGCAGGGATTATGAAAATCTTCACTCAGAAGATAGATTAAAACCACTGATTTCAAATATCTATCTAGAAAGGTCATTTAAAATAGATCATTGTGGCTCATATGAAAACAGATAAGTCTCAATAACTATATGTAGTCCACAATTATTTAATTAAGCACCCTAAACCGTTCTTTGTGCTGTGGCCATTATAACGAGATAACACAATGGGACTGATTCAGAGTTTGGGGGTAAGGGTAAAACAGGTGCAAGTGTACAGCCCGGCTAAACCAATTTGCAAAGCAGGGGGAGCCAATTCATTTTTAACCTTTTGCATGAAGGCAAAATAATTTTTTTCAAATAGAACTTAAATACTGCATAGCTGTATGTTTAATCTAGAAGAGTTGAGCTAAGAACCTTCCTCTCAATTCTAATTCTGCATTCAAAATTTAAATTAGCCCCCCCTTGCAGTTCAACATGGTATTGTTCAGGTCTACACAAAAAAAAAAGTGGAGCTCTGAATCAGCCCCAATGTCAAGATTTGAGTTTTATTTAATGCTTTAGGAAATTTGTATCTTACTAAGAATCAACATCAGTCATCTCAGCAACTTCAATCTTCTTAACATTTATGCAGCCCAATAGTGTAGTGTAAATGGGAGCACTTTCACTGTGAGCCAAATTATTTTTTGAAAATTAATAACAATGAAAATCTTTGTTGAATTGTAGTTTGCTTCATTAGAAGACACGTTGGAGATTGTAGCCATGTGATTTATATCACAGGTTTTAAATTTATACATGTGGTTTCTTTACAGGAGAAATAAATTAATTATCTCTGTAATTAAATAAGAATATATTGTATATAGCACATGATGCACACATTGACAGACATTGCTGAAGCAAAATATTTTAACTATAGTTTTTCATTTAGGCGCACACAAGCTAGTTATAGTCATGTCAAATGACATGGCAGGACACCACAAAGGTGTTACACATTCAAAGCTGATAAATGCAGCAGGTAGACAAATACAAAAAGCTGCAGTTAGGAGATGCGTTTGGAGCACTTCAGTAATCAGAACAGGGGTTTTATAAAGTGCTGAAAACAAATGCTTTAAAATGAAGTAGAATACACAAAATACCACTCCAGAGAGAGTCATTACACTAGTTTATGTTCATTATTACTTCCAACTACACAATACCTGTCCTTTTCTTTCCAGTCAAAGGCTCACTCTTCTGGTTATTCCTCACCGCAATTACATAGATTTTGTACTCTACACCAGGCTCCAGGTCTGTCATGAGAAAAATGTCTTGTAAGCCAAAAACCATAATGTAGTATAAATAAATCTTTTGCCACTGCAGGTCCTTTTGCTCTCTGCTGGTGGCAGTATAGAGCAAGAGGCTGCAGTGACCAGAGCACTAGTGCTGGCGAACTAGATACATTTTTTTTTTTTTTATAAAAGTCGTCTAATCACTTTAAGCCATATGCATAGAT
>WWET01000088.1:204411-215115 GCA_011038615.1 Limnodynastes dumerilii | reverse complement strand
AAAAAATTTTTTTTTTTTTTTTTTTTTTTAACGGCCTGGCCTCTTATCTACAAAGAAAACATTTATTTGGACTATTGACAGATTTACAGGAAAAACATTCCTTTCCCTGAGAGTTAGAAAATAAGCCACTCTTTGATGGTTGCTTTAGGTATCCAATGTAAAAAAAATTGTCAAACCACATAACTATAGATCAGACATGATCGTATGTGCAGCAACTGAAGACGAGTGACCCCAATTCGCAGCATAAGCCCCAGATGTGCCACAAAGCTTAAACAGTTGGAAATAGACAGCCAGAAGTCCTTGTTACGGCCTATGAAAAGCCCTGATGCAAATCAATCAAATGACCCAAATAGGTCACATCCCTTCTTATTGGACCAATAATCTGAAACAAGGGTGCAGCGCACTGGACAAGTAACAAGTGCTTGCCCACAGATTATCATTAAAACGATGGCAACAAGTCTAATCCCCATTTATGATCCCATTGTAATCACCTAAATACGATCACCACAAGTCATACATTCTATACACATACGCTAGCCGGTGACGTAAAAACACTGTCTTGTATGTACTGTGCATGCACGCGGCAGATGTTACGCCACATAACTCTGAACGTACGCAACAGCCTCGTATCAACAGCGTAACTACGAACGAAGGGGCATGACATCCATATGACACCTGTGATTACGCTTTGGAGGCGGGGCAAGGCATTTAAATTGTACAGTAGTTACGCTTTGAAAAGTAAGGGTAGGGTTTGGCAAGTGTAAACCGGCCAAAGTACGTACGGCCGAGGGGAGTGCCTAGGGGAGAGCATAGTAAATATGCTACGCCTTGAAACGTAATGGAAAACATTGGTCTGGGTCCGGCCCATTCTGTGTAACTGGAGTGTTTAGCTTTATTTTTTGTTATAGAGAATAGAGTACTCACATCCCAAGGTGGTGGAAGTAGTAGTGAAATCAAAGCGGGTGACTTCCTTATGACCATACTGCAAAATACTGATCAGCTGTCCCTCGTAAACCACCCCAGGCTTTAAGCCAGAGATTGTATAGGAATTAAGGTGACCTGGAACAGTTGCTTGTTTCCAAACAACATTTTTGTTTTTCTGGAGAAAAATAAAAAAAAATAAAAAAGGAAAATAATCATTGTGTTAAAATGGTAAGAACAAGAACCTCCAGAGTTTGTCCATTTGCCTCAACACCCATGACAGGTCAATCTAACAGCATTAGTCCTTGTGATATGCAAACGGGGCCGATATCTGAAGGCTGAAAGTACTTTGGCAAACACTAGGATGAAGATAAATTTGAAAGGACTCTTCAAAGATCACACAAGCCACTAATAGCTATTATGAGTTAAGATACAATTAGGAAGATCACTTTTCACACACATTTATGTGGAATTTGGCCTTCATCGTGTATGCACCCACTTATAAAGAACGTATATACTCCCTATGGCCTCTAGAGATTCTTCTTGAATATTTTAAACAAAATTTTATTAGTTACTTCTTTGAATATCAATCCAGTTATATATATAGGTACCTAATATACATGTGTATATTATATATACATACAATACACAAAATTAATCTAGAGCAGGTGCTTGACAGGCATAGGGAAATCAACACAGACCAGATATAGAGCCTCAATTCTCTTGGCATTAACCAGTAACTGTGCTAGAATAATGGCACACTTAGTTACTTGATAAAGCCAAGAGTACTGGGGCCGTGTGTACACACCTTTACTCCCATATTAGAAATGCTTGCATACAGGAAGACATGGTGTGACTTACAGGCTTCCAGCGTAGGATGTACTGCTTGATGTGAGATTGTTGAGGAGCAGTCCACTGAATGGGGTGAGAGTTAGGATGGTTGGCGCTCTCTGTGATTATCACCTGTACAGGTCCAGTTCCAGCTGTTAGACAGAAGTCACTATTAGTGTTTAAACATGGATATGAAATACTGACTTGCAATAAGGACACTGCATCTGTGACAACCCAATAACTACAAGTATGCTCCAACATCCTAGTCATTGCCGATACCTGGCAAAGCACGATGGGAATTTTATTTTCACCTGGAGCATACCAGGTTGCTTATAGTTCATATACACAATAATGGGTGTATTTACCCAAGAAAAAGCCCTTTTTAGTTGAAAACAAGCATTTTCACTTGATCTATGACTTTTTCTTCCCTTATTTCCCCCTACCATGCGTATACAGATCGCACAGCTATCAAGAAATGTACTAGTCGGATCCTTGTCAGTCAGGGTTATGCGATAGACAATCCCTTCATCGCTCTCTCAAGGTCCAGAGAAAGGCCTGATGAGACGGCAAGTTAAGCTTCACTAATCCGTAATGAGTATTTTTTTCCTTATAAACTGCAATCTTATCTATAGTCTATAGTTCCAATAAACACAAATAGAAAGTTGTTTGTTTTGGCCATTCAAAAGGACAACATTAATGTTTAAACAACGTTTGTGCTTAAAGTCTTTGCTACACAGTAAACAGTAACTTTTTTTTCTATAAAGCAAATCTTAGATTATCTTTCCTAGCCAAATTTGCTGTGGATGCTCGATTTACTGTATTTCTATGAATAAAAGTCAAGCACAATTAGAATTTTTAAACTTCAGTACCCTATAGAAAGGGATGCATTTTCTGCAACAAAGGTCATTTTTGAAATACAGCTTATTTTTGGCTGTGTCTATTTAGAAAATACTACTGTTAAGAATGGTTTACTAATCAATGGGCAAGTACACAGGGAAGGGAGTCTTAGCCTTAGGCTTTGGGCAAGTTAAAATAAGGGATAGATAAATACTTACCATTCACCTCTGCAGCTTCATCCTGGGGATGATCGATTGCTTCTCCTCAGCAAGGCATAAGCAATTGATTTCAGAGCCAGTTTGTAACTGGCCGATATATAAAATGGCCCTTTCGAAAAAGGCCCGTTCTTACTGCAGACCCACATCCCCAGAGAAGCATAGAGGCATCCATATCATTAAACTTTAGGCAGGCCTACACTAAAGCCTTCTCCATTTCACCTTTGCTTTAACCTTTCTGATGAAAATGTAATGGATGACTTATTGTGTCACTTGTAAAAGGTGGGCAGCAGTGTAAAATTTGATTTGCAAGGTTCCTGGAAGCACTGGCGATTGCAAAATTGGTCAATATGATACATTAACCTGAACTCTGCCCTTTAGTAGCAAGTTTTGCAAGTGAACTA
The DNA here is from genome assembly GCA_011038615.1 of Limnodynastes dumerilii. Lineage (NCBI taxonomy): Eukaryota > Metazoa > Chordata > Amphibia > Anura > Limnodynastidae > Limnodynastes > Limnodynastes dumerilii. Next base: position 211,907 of record WWET01000088.1, on the reverse strand, counting down.
CATTGCCAGTTTTGAGGACACCTTTTGCAACAGTTATTTATCTTGAATTAACGGGGGGGGGGGGGGGTGCATGTTAGGGTATTTTTAGCTTTAGATAATGAGTACCTGGGTAGGACTGAGGCTGGCAGTGCCATTCACCAATTCCTTTGCCATAGCAATAACACTGGTAGCTTACACCATTAACAGTCTTCTCCCAAGATTCACCGATCTGGTAGAATTTTCGAGATTCAGTCTCTTGACACTGATCTGATGAAAATGAAAAGATATGATTTATACCTTCTGTTTACCATTTTTGTCCAAAGTGTAAAAATATATCCAGTGACTGAGGTCCGGATTTACAGTTACGTAGTTTTCGTCTTGTGTACGTTGTTTTAAGAATTGAGCTATTTTGCATGCGTATTAGCTTATTTATGCTATTTACGTACCATTTCTGTACGTAGATTGCATAAGCATGGTCTAAAGACGTACAGAAATGGCACGTAGATAGTGTAAATAAGCTACTACACATGCGTAGTAGCCAAAAACTACGTAACTGTGAATCCGGACCTGAATGTTTAGAAGATTTACACCGGCAGAAGATAAAGGTTTTCCTTCAGAGAGATTTTCTATACCATTTACTGCGGAAGTAGCAAGCAGCAGGATAAAGTGTAGTTTGCATGAGTAGGAATTACAGAGCTCCCTTTACTGGAATAGTTGTAGGACACCATGGATCCCTACACTAGGATTCCCAATGCTTCAATTCTTTTATGCTGAGGGGATATAGAATTGCATCACACCATGCAAAGCAATGAAAGGGGGGAGTGGCCAGGAGGAAACCTTAACACAACCCTATGGAATTTCTCCCCTTTGTTTTTTTTGCAGCGCAACTGAAATGTCTAAAAACTGCCCAACTGCACTACTCTTCACAAATTGGAAAAAGGGAAGATAGGACCATTTTCCAGTTAACTGAGACTATTCATTATTTGTTTAGACGCTTTAAAAAAAAAAATCCTCATGGACACAGTTTAAGCCATTTTTTGTTCTTGTTCCTGAGGAAAGTAAACCAACTGAAAGCTAGCCAAGGTAAACAGATAGACATTTACAGGGTTTAGCAATCTCCGATTGAACAAACAGATCAGGCATTATCAGAATTTGCCCTCATACTCCCAAACCAGCACAGGGAGACGCCGCCTCAGTTATTAGACTTCAGACTTTTAGCCAGAACAAGAGCAGGCTGTAATCTTACTCTACGCAAAACAAGATCTAGTTTATCAAATGCCACATAGGAATGCCAGTAATGGAGCAATAGTTGTTTAACAGAGACATAACTGGTTAGAGGCTATGTATATAAAGGTATATATCAGCAGAGAGCTCAAAGAAATAACTTTGAATTTTTCATTACATTTTATTTACGTCTATCGATTTGACATTCAATGCATTTTAGCAGCTCTTCATGTAGTGAACGGTCATGCAATAACACTCACTTTAATTTAGAAACTAATTCTATGTCACTATTCACACTGGTTAAATACGTTGATAAGCCTGTATGAGCTATTGTAAAGACCCACTGAAGCTAGCTCACATTGTTGTACTGTCTTACACAAAGATCTGCTCTACACATATTATAGATAGGTAATGGGTAGCAAGTGTGCATTATAGTAGTTGTCACTCAGGAGAAAGGCACAATAAAGTTTCTGTTAACGAAGTCATTTACTTACCTACGGCATCACACTTCCACCTGCCACGTCCCTGGCCAAAACAAGTGCAATTCATCAAGTGTCCCTCCTCATGATATTTGTTAAAACTCTGTTGTACATCATAGGTGATGCCATCCACAATACACTGGTCTGGAAGAAGAGAAATAAAATAATAAATAAATGATATATCTATGCAGAGTTCAGATCCTGCTCTGATCTCCTAGAGAGAAATCAGACACTAGACCCCAACCTTAAGGCTTCTGCGCAGGTCTCATGTAACATCGGGATAGCAAAGTAGTCTGTATAAAATGGAGAGCACTTAAAGATGTCCTCACAAGAAATAATCACATTACAGAAGCTTAAAACCAGATCCATACTGGAAATGTAGCACGTGTGGATGTCCCTTTTGCAGATGGAAGTTTGAATCCCGTCCTTCACTTGATCCATTCATTTTATGTCCAAATTTCTATACAGTCTATGATTACATAAACATCTGCTAAAAAGAGTTGGGTCTGTCCTTGTCAAACTGTTCCAGATTATTTAAAGCTGCAAAGCATCGTCTGTAACAGGCACAATTCTGTATACAGAAGATTGTGAGCCAGTTACTCACCATAAAATTCAGTTGCAAAAATAAGCAGGGACTGTATGCAAGTTACGATTGTCCCATCCCCAACTATAAGTCGTTTTAATGTAAGTTTTGTTTGCAATAGCATATAGTGTGCAAAGCTAAATCATCATATGTAATGGTTTGATTTTTTTTTTTTTTTTTGAACGGAGGAGTGTGAGGCAGCCTTGTATGCTATGTCACCATGGTAATCTAAATCAAACAAACGCTGCACTTTAGGTATATAGTAAAGTATAGGTGGACCAAGTGGCTCTTATCTACAGTCACACTCTATGTTTCTATGGTCTACTGTGTCACCAAACTTTTTTTTTTTTTTTTAAATCACAGTTTTTATTAAACTTTTTTCAATAGACAAGCAAAAAAGGCAGTAACATCTGGGTATACATCCAGTATAGTCCATTTCTGAATAAACATTGAAAAACACAAACAAAAAACAAATACACAGGAGATCATGGTACAGTACATTAAAGCGGGGGGTACAATCTTAACCAAAAAATTATCTTACCAAAAAGGTGACATTTATCTTCCATACCCACAGCAGAAGCTGTATAGGTTTCAATTAAACACACAGGGCCAGATTTACTAAGCTGCGGGAAAGTGGAGATGTTGCCCATAGCAACCAATTGGATTCTAGCTGACATTTTTCTAGTATGTGATAGAAAAGTGAGAGCTAAAATATGATTGGTTGCTATAGGCAGCATCTCCACTTTTCCTTTCCTGCAGCTTAGTAAATCTAGCCCACACTTATCCACAAATCACAGTTGCAAATAAATGCTTAGGTCAGTTAGCAAGATATAATCTGTAAACCGTGTGACCTGCCACATATTTTATGGTTACCGGAAGGTTTGCTCAGGAAATTCTATAACACATAGTATTAATCACACAACACTAACTATTGAACAACTGTGCAGGACCTACACTGAACAGATAGCAAATTCAGTGTACTGAACTGCTGCCCACAGGGCTGTATTTGTTCTATGAATTAAATATAAACTAAAAACCTTGATCTTTGAACAACCAACAAGCACAAAAATTAGCCAACCTAGAAATAATGTTATTTTACCTTTCAGCTGAGAATAAGCAATGCAGTTCCATTCCCCACGGCCATTGCCAACACAAGTGCACCTCATCATATGTCCCTGATCGTGCATTTTGTCCCATTGATCGCCAACACGGTACATGACACCCTCGTTAGTTGTGCAAATTTCTTCATGAGCTAGAAGGGCAAGGAAATAAAGTTATATATAGTGACTGATAGTTATCCCATTGGTATCACAAGTATACCAGTGAAATGTGTGCTCTGGATTAAAAATGTAGACATAAAACTTTTACATTTCCCATTAATAAATTTATGGTCCAGTTGAAAGGACCATCACAAAAATAAATAAATAAGGATGCAGTTTAACCCAGATGCATCAAGTAAAATATAGATCAGCATTTCCCTAGGGCTTTTTAGCGCTCCATCCAGCCATTTCAGCCTGGCCAGGCCACAATTGTGCCGTTTGCGATCTCCAGCTCTCAGTCCCAACTGACAGTGTCTGTCCTCTGATAGAGCCCCCAAAACCAGCTCCCCCACATAACATAGAAAGCACAAGTACTTTCAGACTTTAACTACCAAATGGTACATTTTAAACACACTTTACAAACAAGTTGCTTTAGAATCTGGCCTCACCTGCCATGGGACAAAAGCCAAACTTCTGGTCCACATCATAGTTGAGAGTAGTTCCGCACCACTTCATATTATCACGACGTCCCTCTGATGTGCAGTCTGTGTAGTTGCGGTTATTATACAGGAATGGGAAGTGGCAGAGTGCTCCATTGGAATTACCGCCTCTTGTCTGAACCAGTGCTTAACAAAACGTAAAAATGGAGATTAAAAATACAAAATATTTACCATGTTCAGTTTAACCAGAATAAGTAGGTGTACACTCCTAGATGTATACCCTTCTGTGGGGTACATTCCAGTACTAGAAGGTGGTAAGATGCAGAGCAGATATGGAACTTACCACGCTGCTCTGTGCAGAAGGAATATTTCTGGTCCTGGTCATAGTTGGAGGTGGTTGCACACCAGAGCTTTCCGTCCTGACGTCCTTCTGTTGTGCAGGAGTAATAAGTCCTCCCGTCATGTATGAAAGGGATGGCACAGGGTTCTCCGTTAGAATTTCCTCCATAAATACCAACAGACACTGTTTGAAAAACGGTTTTACATTCATTATTTTTTTTTATTTTTTTTATTTTTTTTTAAGCCTAATGGGAGGAAAATCCATGTATTAAAATAAATAAATAGAATAGGAAAATGTATTTACCGCTTTCCTCACAGCTGACACCATTGCCCAGACACGTGCAAAGCATCTGCTGGGACCCCTGAGCTTTGAGCCATTTCATGCCCTCAGTGTAAAGAGTTCCACTGTCTGTGACACAGTGATCAATGTCAGTTCTCACTGCTGGGTAAATCTGGATCTGTGCACCAACTCCTACGGACACAGAAAGGAAGTCATGAATTAGTTTTCCCATTCGCAGTGGGTATATGTTATATGCCGCAAAAGACATTCATAAGACCAGGCCTTGGTATCCCAAATTATAAACCTACTCTTTAAGCACACCAATGAATGGACAACTTATGATTACCCTGCAATGGATGATTGCATTTGAAGTCTGACGTTTTAACTAGTTGCAGACTCTATAACCCTATGGCAGATAGGAGCACAGTGTTTGATTTCACACAACACACCTGTACCAGAAGCTTGTAGGGAGGAATGTCTCTCGCACTTCCACTCTCCACGTCCATTTCCTGTACAGACACATTGCAACAGGTTTCCTCTTGAATCAGTCTTGCTCCAAGTATCTCCAATTCTGTAGGAGGTTCTGGTATCCTGATCATTACACCTGTCTATAGGAGAACAAAGGGTGGAAGTTGGACTTCTATCTTACCAGCAAACATTGCAACGCAACATTAAGAGGATAGGTTTAAACAAACAGTAAATGAAAATATATATAAAAACCTAACAGAGGATGTAAAAACGATTTACAAAAGTGGTATTATACACTTCCAGCTCAGACTATTTTCACCCTTTTATCAGATGATAATACACGGCTATCGGCTATAAACTACTGCTCATTTTTCAGGGGCTATATAACTGGATAATTTTGTAAGCCTTAAAGAGAGAGAAAAAGAAATCCAAAACAACTTACTTCTAGAAGAACATGTTATACGCCCACTTCCTTCTCCCAGACATGTGCAGTCCACCATCATCCAGCCCTGATATGGCTTTTCCCAGGTTTGTCCCACAACATAGGATGTGCCACCTGTATTATCGTAACATCTCTCCGCTAAACAGATGGAAACAGTTGAAGATCATTTTTAGTTTCGTTGGCTTAGTGTCCATACATAGTGTAACTGAAACGGTTATAAGATGGTCTATTTTCACTTTTATGTAAGACACAATTAAACAGGTGAAGAAGCGACTGTGGCCAAAGCCGGTCAAAAACAACGTTCGTTTGTTCACTTTCAAAGTAAAGAAGTCACTATAAACAAGCTACTGGAAGTACAGGCTGATCAGTGGAAAAGTAAGAGCTCAGTCATCTCTTGGATAACTCTTACCGACAGGTTTGCAGGTCCATTCTCCTTTACCATTTCCAAGACACACACATTCCAACATATAGCCACCAGTTTCATGGGGTCTGCGCCAAGTATCTCCAATCTTGTAGGACTGTCCTCCTTCATGACAACGATCTGTAAGGAGAGGTAAAACAATATGAATAAAGAGTTAGACACTTGGCTAAATGCTCCAGCTAAAGAACCATTCAAATGTTGTTTAGAGGTCACACCACCTCCCTACATCACCATACACAGCAAATAAATGACCTTCATGCAGATCAATGCATTCCCCTTCAAATCACACAGATTATATAAAGCCAATTTATGTGTAGAAAGTTACTTGTTTAATGGAAACGTCCAAAAATAGTAAGGGGGTAGGGAGTCTTGTGTAGTTTATCGGTCAGCGATAGGTCTTACATTAGTTCAATGATTACCTTCATATCTTCTACATATTTCTGTTTGCTTGTTTACAATGTCTGGGTAACTAGCATTTACAAAGAAGCTGTTCACTATCCTAATAGAGTGGCCCAGTGACTGTAAACCTAGACAGATCTAATCTCATTTCTGTTTACACAGCTAATTAATCTTACAGCAATTAGTGTCAGTCAGGCCTGTAACTAATGCCATTCAGATTCAGGAGTGTATAAACACAGGAGGTGAACCTCAATTCAAGCTTCATTTATACCAAAAGGTTGCAATTAAGAGACTATGAGCAAATGATTTGAAAGTAATCCAGAGAGATTAGCCTTTATTTTTATGGACCACAAATGAAATAGTACAAGGGGGGGGGGGGAACAGTTCTAATAATTTTGGCATTAGGAATTTAACACATTTTAAAATTAAATCACAATTAGAAAATGGAGTAGGAGAGTGTAAAGTAAGCGCAATATACACTTATTAGAGACCACCAGATGCATAAAAATCTAGAAGTGTAGTGCGTTATTTCCATACCAAGTGAGCAGAGAAGGGAGAGGGGAGATATAAGATCAGCTTTCAAATATATCAAGGGTTGTGACCGGCTAGATGTGGGGGCATTTTTCAAAGGAAGAGGTGTAATAGAACACGAGGGCATGAATAGAGAGAACAGTAGAACAGTTTAAACATGCTTGGGATAAATAGATAAATCTTAAACTAAATTGAGTGTAAATAGGTTCAGTATAGTTTTAAATAAACAAATGGGCAAACCGGATGGGCCATGTGGCTCTTATCTGCCGTCACTTTATATGTTTCTATGCAAGTCATTAGCACAAATGATTTACAAAAAGAGTTTTCAGAATTGCCATAGTCTACAAAGGATAATGAGAAAGTTTTTTTTTATGTTACGCTCTATAGTTTTGGTTACTTGTTAATCTGAAACCTAGGGAAGTAATTGTGTCCATTTCAGTTCATTGATGCAATTCATAACATCAACATAAATTTTCTAGTAAACAGCAGCGTTTACACAATACAAGATTACAGACAGTCAAGACACATTTGTCTTCCATTTCAAACCCCTTGTAGAGAGGAACATCTGGTTTCACCCCCTGAATTGGCACATTAACACCTTTATGCTCTTGGCTATACAATTGAACCTGATTTACATGTGACACAGGAATGC
>WWET01000088.1:172403-186953 GCA_011038615.1 Limnodynastes dumerilii | reverse complement strand
AAAAAACTTTATGGGAGACTCTCAAGAGAAATTATCAGAACGTCATTGGGAACCATAAGACAGACAGTTACAAAGACTTGGTGGACAATTTCTTAAAATTTTACCTCACCATAGGGTTTAACATGTCTCTGAAAGTCTGTTTCCTAGACTCTCACTCTTGGGGCCAGATTTACTAAGGAAAAGTGTAATGTTGCCCATAGCAACCAATCAAATTATACCTCTCACTTTCCTATTACATACTAGAGAATGTCATCTAGAATCTGATTGGTTGTTATGGGCAACATCTCCACTTTTTCAAACCCGCAGCTTAGTAAATCTGGCCCCTAGACTTTTTCCTGCCAATCTTTGGGCAGTTAGCGATGAACATTGCAAATGGTTCCACCAGGATATTTCTATATTGGAAAAGTGGTATCAAGGCAAGTTCAAGTATGCTGGCTGACTACTGTTGGACCCTAAAAAGGGATGCTCCTGAGGCAAATTTCAGCAGGTTACTATGCCTGTGTTGTTAATGAAAGTAATGTTGGAAACTTGAATAGGATCTCACTCAAGGGGCCAGATTTACTAAGCTGCGGGTTTGGAAAAGTAGAGATGTTTTCACCATAGCAACCAATCATATTCTAGCTGACATTCTCTAGTATGTAATAGAAAAGTGAGAGCTAGAATTTGTTTGGTTGCTATTAGCAACATTTCCACTTTTCCAAACCCGCAGCTTAGTAAATCTGGCCCAGGATTCATTCTAAAACACTTGTTTGAATTCAGCACAAAAAATAATTAAATTAACTTATGAGCTTTTGAGTCATAGGGCGGGCGGATGCGTAAGATCGCATTTCTGCCGATCTGCGCATGCGCCAGGCAGATGTTGCCCGATGTAGTTAGGGAAACACGTTCCTTAGGATCAGGCTACATGAGAGAGAGGCGTGATCTCCCCCTGTCACTCCCTTCTCTTGTTCGTAACAAGTGTGACTTACACTGCTATAAGGCATCCTTAAGTCACACTTGCAGATCAACGGTCTATCTGACCACTGATCCACTCATAAGTGGGGTGCTCACACCCACACTATACACTTTCCATGCTTCCCTCCGCCCACCTTAGTGGAAGGAGGGGAAGCACAGCCCGTTTGTTCTTAAATGCCATTGTACGAAACTAAGTTCCATACTATGGTTGTTATTTTAGTAAATCTAACGTAACATCTGGAGGGTGCTCGATCCGGTCCTTATATATCATTACTTTCTATATTTCTAAAAAAAAACAATGAATCACTCACATGGAGTGAATCATTTTTAATGGCTAGACTACATATATTTTCTTCCGTTGTCAATCCTCGCTAAGAAACTCTGCTTACCGAAATTAGGACGTCCGAAAGTTCCTTTTTGGATGTCCCTATTTCGAATCATGCAGAGTTTCTATTTTTTTTTTTTTTAGAATGGGTGAGTATGCCGTTTGGCGGTAATGGCCCATACGTTCACAATTACGCGACGTGAATGTGCGTATTTTCTACGGTGCGCATGCGCAATGCGTTCTAAACAGCGATTTTACGTCTCCGCCATGCGTAAATTCGCTTCGAAACGTTGTTCTGGATCAGGCCCAAAGTCCGTACAAAGTGAGAATTTTAGGCCACCTGGCACATCTAATAGTGAATATATTGATTTATGGGAATATGACTTATGGGAATATGTTTCACATCTATCTAATTGAGCACCAGTAGTGCTGCAGAACAGATTTTAAGCTGGAATAGTTTAAATGTTCTTGTTATTATATGTGGAGAAGAGTGTTTTATTCAATTGCCTTAATGGAGGCTTTATTTTTTAATTAAATAAATATTGATTAATTGATCAGCGCTCTGAATTTATATTTTTCTGTACGCTTGTTTCAGGAGAAGCGACTCTCTTCTCAGAGCTGCGGCATAATCAATATATTTTATATTTGTATTTTTCATTTGAATTTATTATGTTCGTATAAATGTAATTTCAATTATGGTTCTCATCTACCAAGCGCCTCATTCGGAAATATATTATTCCCACTATATATTTTATTTCGTGAAAATGGGCCAAATCCAGACTGTAAGTACGATCGCATAGTGTAGTTACGCTATAATAAAGTATAATGCATTCCCCCGGGCACTCCCCTTGGACGCACGTCATTTGGCTAATTTACGAGTCTCAAACCCTACCTTAACTTTTCCATGTGTAACAGCGTTCATACATATCGCCTTGTCGTACGTAACTGCGTATTTTCTCATAGGGATGACACGCCCCTTCGTATGTAGTTACGCATTTATTACATAGATCAGAGTTACGATTCGTAACATCTGCCGTGCGCATGCGCAGAACATACAAAAAGTCAAATCGCTGTCGTACTTAAGTCTGCATCTACCTCAATGGGCTGGATCCAGACTTAAGTAAGTGCTTGAAATTAGCTACTCCTGGGCTAAACCATGTTGATTTCAGGGGGAGCCAAGTTAATTGTATTCTTTGCATGCAGGGATATATCTTTGAATTGCTTACTGCACACAGATACTGACCAGCTTTACTATCACACTGTTATTTACACTTGAGATAGGAAACATCACCTCTCAACACTAACACTGTTTCCAACAGATGAAATATGACTCCCCTGAAATCAACATGGTTTAGCCCAGGTGTAACTAAGTTCATGCACTTAACAAGGTCTGGATCCAGCCCAATGTATTTATAAATAGCGCTCAGCACTCATACATTGAGTGTTGTGTGTTGTTTTAAGCTGTCAGCTGCTGACAGCTTGCTTACGCACCTGATCAAACTCTTTCATTGGGTCACACCATTTGCGATAGTCAAGAACCATGTCTGTCTACAAACTGTAGGTCAATAGTGTTTCTATTTGTTACATGTTCAGATTACATTCTTTTCTGTTAATGTTTTCTTTTACTTTACTGATACAGAATTTACCTGAAACAGATTGTGCAATAATATTGCTATAGATATTTGCTGCTTTTGGACTTTTATCTGTTATTTTGCTGTTTGTGTATTGTATCAGTGAACTTGTTCAGGAATCTGATATTTGAGCTTTTACTGGTTGGAATTCAGAGGATTCATTTCTGATAGAAGTTTTCAGAATTTGAAGAGTTGTTACATTCATATTGACATTGTTGCCAATATACACTTATTATTCATATTCTTATCAGATATAGTTTTAGCGTCCACCTTAAACCCTTTATTCCACAAACTTTAGCTCACACCAGTGTCCTGTTTGTAAGCTCATAAGGCCTGATACATAGGCGTATCTATAATGGGTGCAGGGTGTTCAGTGCACACGGGCCCCTACCCTGCACCCAAGTCCTGGTGGTTGGCAGGGGAAGGGACACCATTCAGCATCTATTTCTTCCCTCCAAGATCTCCTGGAGGGAAGAAATAGATGTTGAATGAGCCCCCTTCGCCTGCGGTGGGACTGTCCCCATCTGCGAGCCAAAAAAGGGGTGGGGCCTAATGGATGTTTAAGCCCCGCCCCTTTCTGCCCACGAATCGGGACAGTCCTATCTTGGGGTGAGGGGGCCCATGTACAAATCCTGCACACGGGCCCCCTCACTTCTTAAAACGCCCCTGGCCTGATCCACATTTAATAAAGATAGACCATTTATGCATTAAACATAAATCTTTGCAGTATGGGAGTTCTGTGTGCAAAACAATGAATTTTTGCTGGAAGCAAAACATTTTTAATCTATTTGTAGTCCTCACACTGGAACATGGTTTTGCTCAGGTCTCCGCTTGCACCTGTTTTGCCCTTACAATCAAACTCTGGATCAGCCTCAATGCCTAATGTCTAATATATGTTTACAAACATTCATAATTATAAGTTATTTACAACAATATTATTCATGAAATTATCTAAACAAATATTATATTATTTGCATTAATTCTGTCCTATTTTTTTAAAGGGAACATCTTGCAATTATCCCATAAACTTTGCATTTTGTTAAATGAATTGCAGGCTTGACACTGCCAAGTCCTAACAAAACTCTTAGAGACATGATTTGGAAAAAAATATCAAACCAGCCAACCGCAAAGAAGAAAAATATGGTGCATCTTTGGTAATGTCCCATGTTGTGTACAGCTTTTTTTTCCACTTGTTTTGAGGTGCAAGAATTTTAATAAGTGTTCCTCAGTGTGTTCCAAAATGGTTTGACACCACACCCAAATAACCCTTTAGAAGCTAACTAGATGCCTAGAACTATTAACCAGTAATTGCAAAAGTGTTGACACAGATTCACACCTGTATTATAAAGGTCTGTCACCTACACAATAATGCAGACCCTTGCTATTGCCTGCATTGAAAAAGAGGAGGGGTGATGGGTGCAACAAAATAATGCACAGTCTTATAAATATAGTCAAATAAAATGCATGAGGAATAAGTTTACATTTTGGATAAAATAGTTAAGCTGCAAAATGGAAATCTTATATTTTGTGAAAATAATTTTTATTAAGATTTATTTTGTCAGAATAAGTAATAATTTGTTATATGGGAGCATTGAAAGGGTTTCATTTTTTAAAATTTGTTGCTGGTTTATGGATTTTTTGGGGGGATTATAAAATTTTCATCAACCACTTGTTTTACCCTGTAAAAGAATATACAGTATATGAGTGTTAAACAGAGCATCAAGAAAAAACTTATGAGCACATTGGGGCAATGGGCCTGATCCAGAGCTACGAAATTTTCGCACAACGGGCGAATGCGAACGTTCGCTCGTGCGTATCAACATACACGCCCCTAACACTCCCATAGTAAAGTCCCTGCTTACGGCGGCTATACCCTACACTGGGTACGACCGTCGGCCCTATACCCTACACTAGGTACTACCGTCGGCCGTACGAATTTTCGCACATAATACGCAAATCGTACGGCCTTAGCACGCCCATACTGTACAATTTAAATGGCTATTCCCGCCTCCCTGTTGTAAAACGAGCGCCCAGGCGACCGTCGTACTGAACGCACGCCCCTCGAGCGAAAAATTCGCACACCCTACGAACGCTATACGCTCATGTCGTCCAGCCGACAGGAAGCTGTCATACTGGGCATGCGCAGTGCGAATTTTCGTACGAAAATACGCAAAAAACGGGCGTACGCTCGCCCGTCGGACAGCAATTTCGTAGCTCTGGATCAGGCCCAATGGGTGTAAGGGTGTGTTCCTGCACCAGAGCCCAAGCTAGACCTGAACATTAGCATTAGTACACAAAGTGTATGGGCGAACATTTACCCCAGCTACGGTCCAAGAAGATGCTAACGGCCTATATGAGACCATTGGATTAGCATCTAAGCTTGCAAATATTTTACTAAATGCATAGAAATGTTTTGTGGCAATAGCTTAGGTAAATCAGCGGAAGTTTGTTGCGTTAAAAAAAAAGGATTTTTTAAATACAATTTTTTGTACATTTGATTTGTCAATTTTCAATTAATATTCACACAATGCATATCCAACATTTTCTTTACACATTACAGAACTACACTTGTGTTTGGATCTCTGGGGAAGTGTTGTGAGCTGGGAAGGGGGGAGACGTATGGTAAGGCTTTGGGAGGGGGGGACTTAGAATTAGGGAATGGGGCTGCTTACCTTTTGGAGCACCGTGTTCAGTGCTCCAGAGATCGATTGCTATGCCTCTTCGAAGCATAAGAAGCATATTGAAATAGGGCCGTTCACAACGAGGACCCACACTCCTGGCGAAGAGACCATTCTTATGCTGTGCTTGACTGTTCCGTGGCTGATGGGGAACTGCTATATTTGACTACAGATCCAGAGACGCACTTATATTTGTGTCTATTTTGCCCTAACACCACCCATCATGAGCGTGGAGATGACCTAAAATGCAGGTTGCTTTATTATTGTTAAAGTACTGGATTTTTTGTAGTCTTTTTAGTGTCATACATAATTAATTAGCACCTCAATGTTAAAACATATTTAGAGAGTTGTCAATATGTCTTTTATTTTTAAATGTCAAAACCTGTAAAAACTATTCTTCAGTTATCAGTTGTCACTAAAACAAATAGGAAATGGACCATTCTAATATACAGCCCTTGTAAGCTGACAGAGGTACATCAGCTAGAACTACTCAAAGGTTATATTCTTTTCAGGTTTAGACTAGTTGGAACATCTGTAGAGACCTCCCTGCAATCAGGCTGAAGTTTCAGTTTGTTGACCTTTCTGTTTTGTTCCCTTTCACAATTTGCAGTTATACACAAGGCTAAACTGCCTGAATCCCAGGTGTGTGGGAGTGTATGTGGCCTTAAAAGGACCTTTTTGTTTTGTAGAAAGAAGCTGTGTATTTCCACCACATGCTGGAATCACCCAGGTTATTACAGAAAGACTAATACACATTCCAATCTTCTGGTCCCCTATATGGGGGACACATTGGAGTGGGTGGGGGGGGTAAACTAATTACTGTGCACGCTATTGTGTACTTGTCTTGCACCTGTTATCCACCAAGTAGTAAGTAATATTAGTAATATTAGTACATATGGGGGCAGAATATTTAAAGTTTAGTTGAAACTATATATATATATAGTAAAGAAAGAGGTAGGCGGGAGTCACTCTCGGAGGCTTTTTAAAAAATTCAATGGTTTAATGAAAACATATTAAAAATAGGGCCGACGTTTCAATCGTACAGAATACAATGCACAGAAGTATTTGCTGCCCTGAAGAAAATCTTCTCCGACGATTGAAACGTCGGCCCTATTTTTAATATGTTTTCATTAAACCATTGAATTTTTTAAAAAGCCTCCGAGAGTGACTCCCGCCTACCTCTTTCTTTACAAAATTTATGGAGTGCATCAGGAGCAGTTGAAATCTATATGATTGAGGAGTGACAGTTCTTCTACTATCTATATATATATATAGTATATATATTTCCTAATGTACTAGCACTCACATATAACTAGGCTTTATTGCTCTTGGTGCTGTCTTGTAAAATAGCAACATATATCCGACAAAAAAGGAGGCACTCTGGGGACCTTAGTTTAAATTGTATAATAGGCTTCTTTAATTAAGCCAGTTCATCATATAACATACATATCTAAGGGGCTGATTCAGAGTTGCACTTACATCTTTTTTAGGTGCAAGTGTAGACCTGAGCAATACCATGTTGAAATGCGAGCAATACCATGTTGAATTGCAAGGGGAGGCAGCTTTAAATTGTAAAACCAGAAATAAAATTAGGAGGTGAAGTTTCTTAGCTCAACTCTATTTTATATAATTAACATAAAACTATGCAGTATTTTATTTCTATGTGTAAAAGTAATGTATTTTCCCTGCATGCAAATTTTTTAAAATTAATTAACACCCCTTACTTTGAAAAATGGTTTAGCTGAGCTGTACACTTCCACCTAAAAAAAGGTGTAAGTGCATCTCTGAATCAGCCCCTAAATGCTTAAATCCCCTGTTTCAATTGTCAATAAGCCGTTGACTGCCAATGTAATTAGTGATGAAAATTGTGTGTGCCAAAAGAGAAGGCAGGTACTGGAATTGTATTTCTTTTCAGTGTGAAAAGTGTTCATAATCCAACTAAAAAGGAATGTCCTGGATCTTCTTCTATAAAAAATATTTTGTGTGAAATCCCAAAGCACCTCTCAGCAGTTAAGCTGGGTACACACTTTTCCAATTCTTGTTCAGATCCAGTTCCTGACCAGACTATTTACACAATCCTACAGCAGACCAATTTCACTGATACAACACACTTGTCCAATTTTACAGCAGATCTCCCACATGCATCTGCTGAAACATTTTTCCTTAAGGATCCTGTAACCATACACACTTTTCAATCTTTACCAGACCACCTGTCACTCAGGCGGCGTTGCTTGAATGTGAAGAAGAATTAGACAAAGTTGACATAGGAGCATACACACTTGTAAATTAGTCAGGTGATTGGCAGTCAGATCACCTGGTTTTTTTTAAGCAGGTTTAAAAACAATATGGCTGAAAAGACATCCAGGATTGGCTGTTGTGACCATACACTCTTATCAAATGTCAGGCAAGCAGGAAGAATGGGACTGGATGCAAATGGTATTAGTGTGTGCCAAGCATTACACATTTATGCAATCCATCAGATATTTGTTTATTTATTTTATTATTAACAGCAGATTATATAGCGCTTTACAATTTTATCAATCATTTTAACAAGACTGGGTGGTAACAGACAGACTGGGTAGGTAAGCAGGCCCTGCCCGCAAGCTTACACTCTACGGGATATTGGGCATTGATACATAAGGGCAAGTGCTTTATATCACACAATGGACAAGCCAGCGTGTAAGGTAAAAATGCTCAGTGCCCTGTATGATTCAGTCACATAGCATTATTAGTAGCAAGACTGAGGGTAATTTTAGTATGGAAAGTCGAGATTTCAAATTGTGTTAATCGTTTAACAGAAAGGTAAACTGGATAGCAAAGTGGTTGTAAATGGGGTAGACAAGTATTACGCAGTAGGTTATGCAAGTTAATAAGCTTGTCTGAGGAGATGAGTTTTAAAGGAGGGTTTGAAATTTTGTAGAATAGAGGATTAATGGGCGAGGAAAGTTATTTCAGAGACTTAGTGCATCATGAGAGAAATCCTGTAACCGGGAATTAGAGCATTTAGAGGAGAGAGGTAGGTCCTTTGAAGATCTGAGAGAGCAAGCTGGGATATATCTTGAGATGAGTGAGGATAAGTATGTCGGTGCGATGTTATTGATGGCTTTGTAGGTCAGCAAAAGGGTTTGTATTTGATCCTGGAGTATACAGACAACCAAAGTATAGATTGACAGAGTGGATCATTTTACAAGAAAATTCAGTTTAGCTGCTATAGTATCATGGTACCCGGGGGGACAGTGGTAAGCAGGACTCAGTACCGCTGGATTCTTGGATGGCACGCAGTGGCAGAGCAGGGTCCAAGTGAAACGGATGCAGCGACCAGGGTGTGGAGTCTAATGGGAATCTGGTGTTCACTAGAGCCCCTAATGGTGGGGATAGTCTGGGCTGCAAGACAACCCACAAGTCATGGCCCCTGGAGCAAAGCCCAGGAGAGGAAGGATGATCGTAAGTGGGAAACAGGAGAGAGTGGAGCAAGGCAGAGTAGAAAGCAGGTAACAGACTGGGTCAGAAGAGACTGACCAGTGACAAACGACGTGGAACAAATAACAGAGACCATGGACCAAGAAAGGGATGACGGAACTGACAAGACAGATTAAGCAAACCAAGGTTCACTCACACTCACTCAGACAGCGGGAACCCCGAAGGGTTAACAATTACATGCGCACAAGATAGGCAGGTTAACCACAGAGAGGTTGAGACACTAAGGTGGGAGGATGGGGTAAATGGAACAGGGAGGAGGCAGGCTAGGAACTGGGCACAACCAAGATGGGGCACTCAAGAACGCAGAGACAGAAGCACAAGGCAGAGAGAAAGCAAAAAAGGGCAGGCACAGATACTGAGGGTCAGAGTCTATAACCGGCACTGGCCCTGTGGCAGTGCTGAACTAAAATAGAGGCTGCTAGCCTCTGATAGGCTTGCAGTGGTCCAGACCCACCAAGATGTCACCCAGGCATGGGGAACGTCAATAGATAAAACTAGAGAAGGGAGCGTGCGCCCGGCTGAAGCTGTGGCGGCTTTCCCACGTGGCAATGTTTACATGCCATCACTGGCATGTCCGACGGAGCGGGGCGAGGAGAGACATGCGGCGAGTGAAAGCCACGAACAGCAGGACCGGGAAGGGTAAGCATACTAGAGGCTGTAACAAGGGGGTAGTTTTATAATGTGGGAGTCCAATAAGAAGAGCGTTGCAATAATCAATGCTGGAGATGATTAGTGCATGAATGAGACATTTAGCAGTATCTTGTGTATTTGCGTATTCTGTAAATATTTTTTGGATGTATGTAACAATACTTAGAAACAGTTTGTATGTGGGACAGTTCAGAGTCAAGGGTGATACCTAAACATCAAACTTTATGAGTGGAGATTATTTCATTGTTGTCAACAGAGATGGAGAGACCATTTGGGTAACTTTTATTGGTAGATGGAAATATTATTAGCTCTGTTTTGGAAAGATTGGGTTTGAGATAATGGGAGGATATCCAAGATAAAATGGCAGAGAGACATTCAGTTACACGGACCAACATAGTTGGTGAGAGATCAGGAGTAGATAGGTAGATTTGTGTATCATATGCATACAGATGATACTGAAAGCCAAATGACTATCTTTTTACACGGACCAACATAGTTGGTGAGAGATCAGGAGTAGATAGGTAGATTTGTGTATCATATGCATACAGATGATACTGAAAGCCAAATGACTGTCTTAGTTGCCAGAGGAAATGGTATAGCAATGGACCCAGCACTGAGCCTTGTGGTACTCCAACAGATAGAGGAAGAACAGGGGAGGTGGATCAGAAAAGAAAACACTGAAAGAGCGATTAGACAAGTAGGATATGAACCAGGTAAGAGTCATGTCCTGAATACCTAGGCATTGTAACATTTATATGAGAAGAAAGTTGTCTGTAGTGTCAAAAGCAGCAGAAAGATCCAGTAGTAGTGTAGGGACCTGTAGATTTAGCATGAGATTTTGAAAGTAGGAATGTTTGGCATTGTCCAGAGCATTTCGATAAGTATTGGTGTAAGTTAAAAAGTCTTTGGGAGCACGAGATACATGCCAGCAGCGCTCTACTTTGTGGGATAGTTTTCTAAGGTTTCTTGTTTCCTTAGTGTGCCATGGCTGACATTGAGGTCGTTGTGGTGTATGAGAGGTAACTGAAGCGACTTCATCAATGGCAGCTGCTAGGGTTTTTAAAGGTAAAATACTGCCATATCAGGAGAGTTGAAATTAGGAACTATAGAAAGCAGTTGTTGCACAGATGGAGAAAGTTGATTAATGGAATTAAGATTTCTACGGGTGCGAGAAGGTTCTGTAGTATTTTACATCAAAGTAGTAGAGCTAGTGGGTAAAAGGTTGCAAGATATAAGGGGATGGTCTGAGAGAGGGTGAAGAGAGTTAGTAAAATCAGAGACTGGGCATAGTTTACAGAATACACGATCAATGCAATTGCCATGTTTATGAGTTGGTGAATCACTCCACTGGGAGAGGCCAAGAGATGAGGTAGGAGAAAAAAACTTAAAGGAATCAGCAGATGAAGGATTGTTAATGGGGATGTTAATATCACCTAGAATAATTGCAGGCATGTCAGAGTATAAAAAATGATATTTTCTTTAGTCATCCCTGTGTGTGTATCCTGCAAGTTTGCAGCAAAATGTAAGACACAAAATTAGGATTACAAATCCATTTAAATGTTAATGAGGGTACACAATAAACATCCCATTTAGTTAATGTGTTAAACAAATGGTTTTAGTGGTAATGGTTCAGTAATTCTATCTCCTTTTCTAGCAACTGAGTAATCTTTATAATCTCTTTACAAGTCTAGACCAACAGCTATTATCACAGCAGTTACCTAAATCAATTTGAGAACAAATGTGAACAGATTTATGTAAATATATAATTTCCTCAAAATAACAATTTAAAAAAAATACTGTCTGGCCAGCAGAACAGAATCTTGCTTGAAGGATCTAATTAGAACCCTACTGAAGTCTATTAATTGCTCTTTTGGCTCTATCCAAAAACAAAGAACTTACTCTAGTCAGCATTTTAAATGGGCATTATTTGTATGAATAGAAATGTCTACATGCCAAGAAGAAAAGAGAGACAGAATAGACACAGGAACAACCGTGGATTATATCTTTTCAATGAATATTCAGGAATTCTTTTAAGGAATAAAACTGTAATTTTACTTGTTTTGATCATCAATAAAATTGTTTACTTCTGAACATCATTTCATTCATACTGTTCCTGAAGGTTATTGTATACGTATGTGTGTTTATATTATGAATAATATAGCTTGTACCTGTAGCATAAGAGATAAAAGATAATAGAATATAATTAATAAACTTATCAGAATGATGCATAATGTAATTATCTGTGAGTTCAAGTGAGGGTGGGGGGATTTTGGCTACAAAAGAAAGAAATAGAGCTACACCAGTAATAAAAATATAATAATAGCGTGCCACCAAAAAGTCCAATGCTGCAATTTACACAAAAAGTTTGTCAAGATAGAAGAAAAAGAGGACTCTAATCGGGGCACCACTGTCTAAACTCTAATCTAAATCAATACACAATAATTATTATAAAGATATAAATGTATTAAATATTAAAAATTAACAAGTAGAAAAACATACAAAATACAACATACAGACATCCTCCAAGCGAACATATATAGATCAAATAACCTGCTGCAATACCCGGTAACAGATGAAGAATCTGGTAGGGATAGTCAATACAAGGTTAAAAGCAAAGGGCACAAATATATTAAGCGCAGGCATGTAACACAAAATAATGAACCATAGGACCAGTAGAAAATACACCAGGGGAAAAAAGCCGTGGCTGCCTCATCTCACATCCGACGGCTGACCCTAAAGGGAAAACTAACAGCCTCACGGCTGTGCTTCACCCATTCAGGGCTAGTATCTATCCCTACACTACAGCTAATAAATAGCAGCCCTGCCAAAATAAATGACCCAACCAGACAGAAACTGGGGTCGTGAGGCTGTTAGTTTTCCCTTTAGGGTCAGCCGTCGGATGTGAGATTAGGCAGCCACGGCTTTTTTCCCCTGGTGTATTTTCTACTGGTCCTATGGTTCATTATTTTGTGTTACATGCCTGCGCTTAATATATTTGTGCCCTTTGCTTTTAACCTTGTATTGACTATCCTACCAGATTCTTCATTTGTTACCGTGTATTGCAGCAGGTTATTTGATCTATATATGTTCGCTTGGAGGATGTCTGTATGTTGTATTTTTTGTATATTTTCTATTTGTTAATTTTTAATATTTAATAAATTTATATCTTGATAATAATTTGTGTATATTGATTTAGATTAGAGTTTAGACAGCGGTGCACCGATCAAAGTCCTCTTCTTCTCTTGTCATTCTTTGTGTCCCTGACAAATACCATCATCATTATATGTAAAACGGCAAGCTGTAGTATTGTAAGCAGCTTTTCTTTTGGGTAGCCGGATTGAATGCTATCACAGTGTTGCACTATTGGATTCTCTCTGTTTTCCTTTCATATTACGGTATTCTTTGGATAAAGCACAGAGCTCCCACGGAAGGAAGAGAGAGGAACACGACGCAACAGAGATAAAGAATTATTGATACGCTAGAGAACAAGAAACAATACTGTAAGCATAATAATTTAAAGTTGTGCTATTAATGTGTAAAACGTGTTGCACTATGAAAGTTGTCCCTTCTTTCCTGCATATGTAATGGAGCCATCTGAGAGCGGAGAACGGAGCTGAGAACCACAAGAGAGAAAGATACCGTTTGACGCATACACCACAAGAGAAGGATCTTGTGAGCAGCATTAACCCCCTATATACTGATACGAATAGATGAAAGATCTTTTTGGTAAAGAATTCAGAGACTTAAATAAGAATATTGTGGCCTGTATACTTGATAACACTAATAACATTTTTTGAAGACTGTTATTTACTTAATGAGTTGCATTTTAGCGCCTGTAGAAGGGAGTTTTGTTGTGTCATAGATGAAATAGAGGCTGTATATATATTTATATTTTGTATTTATTTATATAGCCTCTGGGGAATTGGGAATTTCCCCACTTTCTTTCCGCTTATTGTGATATAAGGAAAATAATAAAGAAGAATTAACCATTGTTGATGTTGGATCACAAATTAAAAACCGTTTTAAATGACACCCCTAAAATCATTTTTAAGAAAACTAGGAACATAAAGGATCATCTTGTACATAGCCACTTCTCTAATAGTATTAAGATAGAGAGAGACCCCTCCTGGCTTCCAGTAAGACCTAATGGGTTTTTCTGGTGTGGACAGAGCAGATGTGCTACCTGTGAATTTGGGACAAATAAAAGCAAAAAATTCACGTCATCAGATGGCAAGGAGACTTTTTTGATTACAAATTTTATAAATTGTAAGACAACGTATGTAATATATCAGATCACATGCCGATGTGGTGAACAATATGTCGGACGAACAAGACAGTTGTCTGTTAGATTCTATGAACATAGAAGAAATATTCCTAAGAACAATTGCCATTCTTTATCAAGACATGTCAAACTGTGCCATGGTGGTGACGTGAATGTCCTAAATATTAAAGGCATCGAGTGGATCCCAAATATCAGCAGGTAGGGAGATTAATTTTCCAAACTATGCAAACAAGAGGCCTACTGAATATTTAAATTAAACACTATGGGCCTGATCCAGAGCTATGAAAATTCACACCACGCATGCCCAGTATGACAGCTTCCTGTCGGCTGGACGACAAGAGCGTATAGCGTTCGTATGGTGTGCAAATTTTTCGCTCGAGGGGCGTGCGTTCAGTACGACGGTCGCCTGGGCGCTCGTTTTACAACAGGGAGGCGGGGATAGCCATTTAAATTGTACAGTATGGGCGTGCTAAGGCCGTACGATTTGCGTATTTTGTGCGAAAATTCGTACGGCCGACGGTAGTACCTAGTGTAGGGTATAGCCGCCGTAAG
>WWET01000088.1:132396-168810 GCA_011038615.1 Limnodynastes dumerilii | reverse complement strand
TTTAGACTTGGGAAACATAACATCACCTCTCAACTCTAAAACTGTTTGCAACAGATGAAATATGACTCCCCTGCAATCAAAATGGTTTAGCCCAGGAGTAACTAATTTCAAGCACTTACTTAAGTCTGGATCTAGCCCTATGTTTTTAAGTACTAGCTATGTAAGAACAAATAATCAGTAAAGGTATTGTAGTGAATTATTTGACCATAATTTTTTGACTGACACCTTGCACTATTAATACCGATTTTGCAAAATATTGATTCATCAAAATTACAATTTTTGGTAATTTTTGGGCAGATTAATAAATGCATTCATATTAAAGGGAAAACATGATTTTTTGGGTTGTAAAACATGCTACAAATATGCCGTTATAATATCTTAACAGTGATATAACATCTAAACACTAAACAATGATTTTTTTACAGTGGGGAAAACAACCTAAATTTTTTGTTTCCAATGCATGAACTTTCATAGTGGTTCTCAACAATTTTATATATAATTACAGTTTAGCATTAAATCATGGAGTAAAAGAAAGCATCATTCTGAGGGATTACGCAGTTCTTTTTAGTGATTTACACAGTAATGCATTTTACAGTTATTTGACCGATTAGATGCCAAGAACAGCAAAGGTAAGGACGGAAGCTATTTAAGCAGAGACGTCATTATACGCTTGTTTCGTAAATTTTGCAGGCGCTGCTTACACAACTCTTACAGGCAAAGAGTGCATAGCAGGAGATAAAGGCAAACAGTGCTCGATTCATATACACTCAGCCTGTTCTGGCACTTTGCTGACAATGCGTGGAGTGAGATGTCCCTGTTGCCCAGGAGTACACCAATTTATGGTGTTATTTCAGTGACATTTCTCACAAGGGACAGTTTTCCTTCATGTGTTTATTACTTTCCAGTGTTTGTAAATGAGAGCAACTTTAACAGCTTTGGTGGATGGAATAGGTTTAATAGCAGCCCTTGAGTGCCACTGCTGTATCTTCTGTAAAATTTCCCATGGAAAATATGAAAATAAAATAAGAAAAGTGTATCAAATAAACCTTTCAAAATATATCCAAAAAAAGCAGATATCAATGGTTCAATCAAATAGTAATAGCAGATCAGGCTAAAAAGCAATGGCTGTAAAAAAAAAAAAAGGTAATAAGTATAATGCATGTAATAATGCTAATCCTGTGCTGTGTTGCATAGGTTTAACATGCAGTCTGAAAGTTAGGCAGTAGATCCTCTGTAGATAGACTTATGATTGGTTTATTGCCAGGTCCTGTAATTGTGTTAGACAATCTTACCGGTAAGAAAAGGAAGAAAGAGCTACGGGGAGATAACCCGTGCTTCCAGATACTCAATGTTTTGGAACTCAACTACTGAGCGCCTTCTTTATCCATCCTATCTTTCTTGGTGCTGTGCACTCTATGCCATCGACAGCAAAGAGTGCACAGCACCAACAGAAAGGACGACGAAAGAAGGCTCTGTAGTGCCAAATAAAAAATAAGAGGTCCTCCACAAGGTATATAACTGTCTGGCTGCCCTATGGTGTATGTGTTCTCTTGAAATGTGCATGTTCAGAAAAAATGTATATATAATTATGGTTTCCCAGACCCAAAGTGTTCAGAGAGACATTTCTATGGAGGAAAGGGGAGGAGGGATGTGGTCAATGTACTGTAAGGGTGTGCTCAAGCAATTGCCCTGTTTACGGCAAAAACAGTTGCAACAGCCACAGGGCTTGTTTAAATCTTGGGACCAGTTCTGATACAGCCGCCAGAAAAATACACAAAACACCTCTTTCATATGTTTTAACCTTAAACCCAATACAAAATTTATGGGAACACTGATTATTCACTGAATTGGTTTATTAAAACAAAATATACGTATTTTTATTTTGAAGCTCATTTTATTCATGACTCTTCATTAGGTGCATTTGCATTGTCACAGAAGTTCTCGCACACATTGGTCCGGATTCACAGTTACGTAGTTATCGTCTTACGTACGTTGTTTTAAGAATTGAGCTACCACGCATGTGTAGTAGCTTATTTATGCTATCTACGTACCATTTCTGTGTTTAGATTTAGATCCACTTTGGTGCCACGCCTAGATGATGCTCTCTCAATTTCCCTGGTATTCATTTGCAGAAGTTGGTAATTATGACATATGTTTAAGTAAGAACACAATTTTGCAGACTTCAGTTTCTGCTCAAACATCTGCTTAAACATCTACGTAAACATCTACGTGAGCTCAGCAAGTCTAACCAAATTCTTAAACATCCTTTAGTCATACAGCAGCCACGTGGGATCTGCACATGAGGCTTATTTGAACTTAAAATTACTGTGGCTTTTCAAAATAAAAAACCTTTGTACTGGATCATCATTTTAAACTTTTATAATGACACTAAGTTGAAGTACAGTGCACCACTGTGATTCATGCAGGAAATAACATGAATATTCTGTCACATGTTGATGTTGGAGAATAAAATATACAGAGCACAAGACAAAAAAAAAAGTTTTAGATGATCTGGCAATTAAAGTAAGGTGCCCAAAACTGAACTCCGTATTTAAGATGAGCCTTACTAATGATTTATATAGTGGCAAAATTACACTCTCCTCCCTTGTATCTATGCCCCTTTTTATGCATTCTTATACTTTATTGGTCATTGAGACTATTGCTAAGTCTATGAGTACTCCCAAATTTTTCTCCTTTAAAGATTACCCTAAATGTATGCCATTTACTGTATAGATTGCATGCTTGTTTTTGATCCCTAAATGGGTAACCTTACATTTATTTATGTTAAACCTCATCTTCCATTTGGCTGCTCAGTCCTCCAGTTTATTCAAGTCCCTGTGTAGAGAAAATACATCTTGCTCTGACTTTATTTTCTTACATATTTAAATGTCATCTGCAAAAAAGGAAACTTTGCTATCTAAACCATCACCAAGGTCATTAATAAATGTATTAAAAAGTATTGGCCCCAGCACAGAACTTTGATGTAAACCACTTAAAACTTTGACCAATTAGAAAACGTTCCGTTGATCATAAATCTATGTTTACTACTTCAACTAGTTTTTTGATCCAATTACAAATGTTGCTTCCTAGACCCAGTTGCCTTATTTTGTGGACCAACCTTGTGAGTGGCAATGTGTCAAAGACTTTTGCTAAATCTATGTAGTACCATGGTCTAAGTTCACACTGACGTTTTCATAGGAGCTAATTAGATTATTACCTAATAATCATTTAGATACATGACCTATCCCTAACAAATCAATGCTGATTCCCACAAAGATCCTCTTTTTTTTACTACGGTAATCAACTTTTCCTAATTACTATCCCTTAATATACCTTCCAGTAGTTTCCTCACTATTAATAAGAAAACACAAAGCTGTGCTTCTATTTAACTATATGAAATGTGAGCAAGTGTATATATAAGTGGAAGAGGTGCAGCCATGGACCAAAAATGACTATTGTGTAACTACAAGGAACAAAAGACAGGTCTGGCGCTCCTCACTATTAATGTCATGCTGACAGGTCTATAATTCCTGGTCTCATGGTCTACACAATGTTGTTTAGACCGTGACACCAGGTATTTTTTTCCCTCTTAAAAGATTCAGATGGGGTTAATACTTTAACTGCTATATGAATTCTACTGTATACTGTTTATCACTATATAAATTACTACTGCGTTATTTTTATTCATTTTGATATTTATTACAATCAGTTTTTACGATCACCACCATTGGATTATTAATATTTCATTTAATAGGTCAATTTAGAAGTTTCTATTGTTTTCTTCTATCACTTTACTATTTTTACCTTTTATCATATATTTTTAAGATATACCTATTTATTTAATAATTTTTATTCTTTGCATCTTATCCAATAGTGAGACTTTATCTTGTAGTATATTGATTCTGTAGGTTGTGGTAGGCATCTTCTTTTTACAAGTAGAGTTATATTTCAGGTAATAAATAGTCTTCTTTACAGGAACTCTATGTTCAAAGATTGGCCTATTAGCCCTTATACACCATTTGTTTATTCATTATTTAGATTGTACATTTATTATTTTACCACTTGAATATTTAAAAGGTTGAATAGGGTACCTTAATTTCTAATTGGCAATTAAGCTTTCTGCTAGAATGAGGCTTCTGTTGAAATAAAGGGCAACCTTGAAATTGTTGATGGGTTCAAGTAACCTCAGGTTGACTTCAAGCAAGGCAGTTTTAAGAAATCCCTAGTATAATCTCCTAGATAGCAATATTATGAGTGATTCTCAAGGGGCAGTAATTCTGATGCATTTATGATAACGGGGTACGAGCACTATGGGGAGGGATGCAAATTAATTTAGGCATTCACTATGTACACTTGTCTTCAGAACATTGGGGTAGATCCAGAACTACGTTTGCCGTACGTTTACTCGCATAGCGTATTTTTGTGTGCGTACCTTCTATACACTCCCCTAGGCACACCCCTTGAATGTATTTTGTCAAGATACTCTTTTCAAACCCTACCTTAACTTTTGCCAACGTAACCGCAGTGATCCGCACATGTACGTATGGGTAACACGTATTTACGCAGCTAAGCACGCCCATACTGTACACTTTAAATACAAACCCCGCCTACTTAACGTATTTTGGACTTGCGGAAAATTGGCACGCCCACACGTAAGTATTTAAGTGACACATACGTGAATGTCCCATACGTTCACAATTACGCTACGTTACTAAGTGTATTTTCTATGGTGCGCATGCGCAGTACTTATCAAAAGGCGATTTTACGTCTCTGCCACGCGTAAATTCGCTCACAAGCGTTGTTCTGGATCTGGCCCATTGTCAGGATACAAGCAAATATCAGGGGTATCAATTAATATTAAACTATAGAGTGATCTCTATTTGGCATGGCCAGGGTCTGGTTTTATTTTATTGACATACCTTGAATGTAGTGGGGCAGAACAAGTGAGGGCTCTGGTTGTAAATGGATCAGTTTATTAGGGGGGGTCATAAAAGCCAGATTTCTGAAGAAGAGTCTCTCCAGACCCCATAATTCTGATAAAGTATAACTGTGCTTGATTTGGGTAAAGGATAACTGAAGGCCTCCTGTGAATAGCCTTGGTGGTGGCAGTTCATTGGTAATAAGTCATATTTGGAGTGGGAGAAGGGGCACTAGTCATTGGAGAACAGACCAGGTGCCTGTTGTGATTAACCCCTTGAGCCCCAGATAAGTCACAAAAGCCTCAGGTGAGGTCAGGGTCGTAACAGACATATCATATCGTAAACGGAAATCTGTGTGAACAAGAGAAGTGGCTTCCTACGGGCTCGCATGGAAATGTGGATCTGATATCGGATCCCCTATGGTGCTGTACTTGGTACCATCTGAATTTTGGACCTGGGACATGTTTATTATGTTTATCCCCATTGTATTTATTAGTGAATACTGCAAAGCTCGGTGCATACTTGACATGTGATTTCACAAGAGACAGACCAACCAATATTTTCAATATTGACAATGTATATATGTCATTAGGAGTGCAAGAGTCTCGAGTTCCCCACCTCTTCAGAGTGGGCAAGGTAGGCCTCCAGATATGCATGGTCTGGTGCAATATTTGCTCAGCCCCAGTGTCCTATTCCAGAGTAAACATGAGATACCTTCTAAACGGAAAGTGAAGTCACACACTTCCTCCCAGAGAGGCTCTTGGACATTGCCCTTCCTTTGGCCCAGTGCCCAGTGACCCCTGCACTCACTCATTTCTCGTTTCAGGGTGATCATAGAGGAAGCTGCAGAGTCTGGCTATTGGCTGCTGGCATTGAGGGTCTTGCAAGTGAACTAGAGGTGAAGACATCCTTGTGGTGATCGGAGAGGCTGCATTACACCTCCATTCGATGCACTTTGCGTCCAATCTTTTTCCAACCCATCAATTTCCCACATAGTCTCTGCTCTCAGATAACCTGAGAGTCTTGTGTAATGATAAAACATCAGCAGATAAACAAATAAAAAAAAAATATGACATTGCTGCACTGAAATTCTTTTTCTCTAATAAATATCATCTTTCTATTTTCAGCAGAAATAACGTATGTAGTGGTATTGCTTAACGGCAATCCCCAGACAGCTATGTAGTCGTGACCGCACTTTACACTTGACCAGACAATGAGCTCACATTAGCATATGTCGAATGACTATAAGCTGAATACAAACAATAACAATGTACTCCATGCAGAGTCAGCATTAAAGCCACAAGCCTGAGGTAAGACCTAAGTAAATCAGTAAAGTAAAACATAAGAATATTTTGTATGCAGGATGTCTGGTCCTCTAAAGAACAAGAAATTCTGAGAACCTAGAATATATCAACAAAGAAGCAAATCAAGTTACTAAAGGCCAAAGGTGTTATAAAAATTGGTGGCAACACTTCAGGTATCGAGGCTGCATTTAACAGCAATGGGGTAAATCCAGACCTACGGGCAAGTTACTTTAGAACGCATAGCATATTTACGCTAGCGTAATTTCTATGCACTACCCTAGGCATTCCCCTCGCTCGTACGTACTTTGACTGTTTTATGCTGCCCAAACCCCACCTTAACTTTTCCTAGCGCAAGTACTGACGTAGGTAATGGATTTACGTACGTGACAGCCAAACCCAGCCCATACTGTCCAATTTATATGGCTCCCTTAGACATTGACAAAGAGCCTGATCCTCGTCGGCAGATGTTACACTACAGATCTCCTAGTGTACAGAACTTAGGACCAAATTCACACCTAAGAAGCAAGCATGCTAAGGTGCATCGGAATTTCTGTACTGTGCATGTGTAGTGATAGAGCTACGCAATATACATAGTACTTAGGTGCGATCTTTAAGTATATGCAGGCCAGTGCAGCCTCAGGACATTTTTAAGAAGAATGGGTGGTGGAGGTATTTATATGCACCAGGGACGGCGCGGTGTTGGAAGAAGGAAAATACGCAGGAACTTAAGGAAGTCACTCTTAAGTGCCTTAGGAACTTAAAAAACTGGGGGGAGTGGTGTGAGAGAGAATTGCAAAACTTAGGTGCGGATATGCATATTAAGGGCTTCTGATGTGTGAATCTGGTCCTCAGTTCTGTTTGCTAGATGATCCATATGTGAGGGTGGCAATTGAACACCACATGCCTAATCCCCACCAGACAGGTGGAGATAGGCATATATATATGAAGTGCCGGGGCGGCAGATCCTGTGGAGAACGTAAGGTAATGTTCTGAGCTCCACCTGAGAGAGGGGAGTTACAGGGGTGTGCATTCCCTTCTTCCACACAAGAACACAGGAATGTTAGAGATTTAAAAAATTATGTTAAAAGGATTTCAATAAAGCTTAAAGTGGTTTACAAAGTCCTGAACATAAGGAAACAGGACATACATGGAACAGAGACACAAAAGTAGACAAAATAAAACAGTGTAGTAAGGGCCTGCCTCAGGAGACAGGTTACACTTATTGTATGACGGCACACTCGTGCTTTGGTTAGTATAGGTAACCACCCAATCTGTCTGTTATTACCCAGTGTTGTTTATGCTGATTGTTAAACTGTAAAGCGCTACGTAATCTGTGGGCGCTATGTAAAAACCTGTTAATAAATAAATAATAACAAATAAATAAAGACAATGGTTTTCAGTGTAGTGTAGTGCAGGTGGTGTGGCCTGGAGAAGAGCATGGAAGTCATCCCCCCCCCTACCTCACAGAACTCTGTCAGAGGCTGGCATCTTAAGACAGCGCTCAGCACTCCATGTATGAGTATTAAGTGCTTCTTATTAATACATTGCTTGCAGTTGAGAGCTACAGAACTCCAGCCTCTAACAGTCTCTCTGCACATACGCAGATAAATCACTGCTCTGTCAGTATGAGGCCCTAGTCTGTCAATAATATAGTCTGTCTGCTCATAGCAACCAATCAGATTCTATCTGACATTTTCTAGTATATAATAGGAAAGTGAGAGCTAGAATCCAATTGGCTGCTATGGACAGCATCTCCCCTTTTTCTTTTACACAGTTTAGTAAATCTAGCCCCAAGACTGTGTCAGAGACTGATAGAACATGGAAAGTGGGCAATGGTACAAGAGACTTCTAGCTAAGCAGAGAAGCAGATGTGAAGTGACAAGAACAGAAAGTATTGTGGTTATTAGGATTGAGCAATTGATTTACTGACTTATTGAAGGAAGTTCATATAGATGATTGCAATTCCAGATCACAGGGTGAGTAATATATGTCAGTTACTAAAAGCATATTTCACAGTTAGGAAGAGTAGAACAGTAGAGAATTGTATTGCAAAGGGCAAGTGCTGTGATGGTTGTGCAGGAATGTAGAAGGTTTACGGTTATATGTCTTGTCTTTGCACCTGTCTTCATTCCTCCTTTTTGCTTCGCAATGATTCATAACTTATATTTACAGTGTATTCTTCTGTTTTATGATCTGGTATCCAACTGTTTTCCAGACTACTATTCGGTTTTCTGTACCCCATAGAGTTAGTATCAGCTGGCTACTCAAACCATAATTTGCCAGTTCCCACCCTTGGCTAACAATGTGTTCTCTAGAATCTGCACTTCTACCATAGTGATATTTATGATGAAGACACGGACTCTGCCACCGACAGTTCTGAAATGTTCATCATAAAAATATAAGGAGACAATGGGCTGGATCCAGACCTTGTTAAGTGCATGAACTTAGTTACACCTGGGCTAAACCATGTTGATTGCAGGGGAGTCATATTTCATCTGCTGCAAACAGTATTAAAGTTGAGAGGTGATGTTTCCTATCCCAAGTCTAAATAACAGTGTGATAGTAAAGCTGGTCAGTATCTGTGTGAAGTAAGTAATTTAAAGATATATCTCTGCATGCAAAGAATACAATTAACTTGACTCCCCCTGAAATCAACATGGTTTAGCCCAGGTGTAACTAAGTTCATGCACTTAACAAGGTCTGGATCCAGCCCAATGCTAGTAAAGAAGGGAAAGTATGTATATATGTACACTAGATTTCACTCTTATGACATTGATCTAATTTGAATGGTGAGGCTCAGAACTGGGAAGTTGGCACCAGTGGCAATAACATGATTGGGATCTGAAGGTAAGAGAACCAGTTTAACACTCAGAGGTGAAAAAGTCAAAAACCCAAACTAAGAAGATGCTTGAGGCCAGCGGCTGTGGCTGTGACATCACCAGTTACAGGTATCATGAATACTCAGCTACATTCCATTTGCAACTCCTGAAAATTCCTTATCATATGTATCCCACACCAGCTGCACTGCTAGAGGTACTGTAACTACTCACCTATGTGCCATTCACGACTCCTGAGGATTCCTTAAAATATGTATCCCACACCAGCTGCACTGCTAGAGGTACTGTAAATACTCACCTATGTGCCATTCATGACTCCTGACGATTCCTGCTTATCTGCATTCAGTAAAGTCACTGGGAGAATGCTGCTGCTAATAACAATGGATCCAGAATTAATAGCAGATTCTGTACATTAGCCTTCCCAAAGTAGGCTAGCGTACATAATTTGCTATCCAGTATTCCATACATGCAAGTGGAGGGCATACCCCCTGCACTCCCCTCGCACATACAGCCCTTCTGCTTTCAGAGTCCTTCCTTAAGTCTGCGCAGAAGGGCAACGTACAGAATGCTACATTGCTTAGGAAAGCGGCTACTGAACAATTTGCATTCCAACCTCCATCCACCATGCTTATCTTGTACGCATGATGGGTGGGGCCAAATGGGAGACTAATTTTTGCATCTGTTGACTGTGTTCCGATGCGGATATGCATGTACATGCGCAGTACCAATGCAAGCCGACTTACCACAACTCACTCTCTATGGACCGCCTTCTAACCTATTAACGCATAGCAGACTTCCATACACTACCTACGGTAGTCTGCTCTGCAATGAAGTGCAGCCAACCGATGGTGAGCTTCGTGCGGATCAGTGACCCCAGCACGGAAGCCCTTATGCACGATGCAGTATTCCACCTGGAAGTGTTTCTGTGTGGAATGATTAAGGTAGGGTCCCTTGCTGGCAGATCCACAATCCACACATAGGAGAGTAGGGGGAGTGTCCTGCCCTCCTACATACCCTGCTCTCCTACATGTGGGCTGGTGGATCATAAATTCCATAGCCAAGACTACCGTACAGAGTTTCAGGGTATGTATGAATCGGTTGCAGTCCCTGGTTCGATGGGCTTCCTTTAGAAATAGAGACAGCTGATTCTTTTCGGCTGTCTCTATTTAGAATAGGCAGCTATTAAAAGTGAGTGGTATGCTGGTAGGAATACTCACCCATTCATTTTTGCAGAACCTGCTGCTGACTGCTCCAAAGAGGTGCGTAAGCTCTCCAGGGACTTTTGGTGTTAAGGGGGGGTTAGGATAAGGGTCAGGCTGCAAGGAGGGGGGGTTTTAGGGTTAATCTATAGAGAAGGGAGGGTTAGGGTCATGCTTCGGGGAAGGGAGGGTTAGGGTAATGGAAGAGGAGGGTTAGGGCTAGATTTAGGGGAAGGATTGGGGTAGTGTTTTGCACTTACATTTCGGAGCACCGTGTTCGGTGCTCCGGGGATCGATTGCTATGCCTCATCGAGGTATAAGCAATCTATATCCTAGCCAGTTTCCAACTAGGGCCGTTCTTAGTGGGGACCCACACCCGTATGAATACAGTCTTATGTATTTTATAAGTATTAAAACTTTTTTCATGTTAGTTAAAGTAAACAGTGCTTAAAAAGAAAAAATACAATTTTTTTTTAAACTTAAGAAAAATGGTTCATAAATAGAGATGTAAAATATGATAAATGTCCCTGAATTGATCTAATTCTTTCTATACTATTATCTTGAAAGTATTCACATTGAACACATTATAGTCTCATAACATCTCTTTTTCTGCAATTGGAAGTGTTTTTCCCAAAGTCAAATTCAAATTCTCCATTAAATAAAAGAAGCTCTCCTCAATAATATATAATGGGAAAAACTATCCTTTTCACTTTAACCACATGAGACTATGTAAAAGTAACTACATTTAAGCAGTGTGTATGATATTGTAATAAGGTGTAATTTTAATTTTGCTAGTCGGTTGTGCCTCTACTTTCGCTGTGATATACAGGAATTACAACTTACGACTAATATTATTGCAAAAACATATCTAAGGATTATGTATGGTCTTGTCTGGGAACGAGGTCCATAGGGGTGACATGAGTGTGGGTCTCCATTGTGAACGGCCAGTTCCGAACTGGCTGTGATATCGATTGCTTATGCCTCGAAGAGGCATAGCAATCGATCCCTGGAGCACCAAACACGGTGCTCTGAAACGGCTTGCATTCAAAATAGGGACAGCCAAAAAGCTACTTTCCAACATGCTAATCTGAAGTCCACCACACTGTCTACAGATTCCTGACTCACTACATGCCATACCGTCTGCCTTGCCACTTGTATTCTGCGTTCACAACTCATGAGGACTTTGGGGAAAAAAATCATAAATCCTAGTGTTCTCACTGCCTTCCAGACCCATAACCTACTTTAACTTAAAATGGCAGTGGGTCAGAAGTCTGGATTGGTACGTAACTCATTTGCTTGCCCATATAGTGTGCATTGTAACACCAAGTGCCTTGCTTTGGGGGGTAGTAGCGACAGGGGGGGGTCATATAATTAGGCCATTGCGGCTCTGTGTATGATACTTGCGGGGAGTAGTTGCAGTAATTGCCATCTGGAGCCATTATATGTACTTTTTGACAGTGGTTCAAGCTGGTCACTGCTACAACTCCCTAGCATGCTAATGTCCTGTAGCAAGTTGGCAGAGGTTCTGTATCTGACACTGGAGGGGCCCCCCAGAGCATGTGAGCCATGGTAGGCGCTGTGGTTCATTTATCCTAGGGGCTGTACTGTGTGTACCAACTGGATAGCACAGATGTGTGAGCAGGCACAGAATGCGAAAACAGACTAAATATGATCTGGTCGTATGGAAAAAGGGGAAAAGTTGGAAGTGTCCTTTGGTCCTTTGTCATTACCTGTATTCTGACAATAACTATCTAAATGGACCACAAATTGTACACCCCAAGAAGTAAAGAGCAAACCCACCATATAGGTGGCTGGTGAACAACTGATGTGAGTGAGATCCTGTACACTTTAGTTTATTAGAACCTATATTGCATCCTAAGTCTTTTATTGTTGACAAGCATGACACCACCACCTAGAAGGTACGTTTGCTGATCCGGGAGGCTCTCTTTCAGGCTGTATCATGCTTGAAATGCTCGCCAATGAGAAAATTGCTAATGGGAATGGATACCTATTCCTACCAGTTCCCAATAGCGAATAAGCTGTGACGGCTGCAAAAGGGCTTAAGTTAGGACTCGGGCTACCGTGGGATTTAAGAAAGGAGGGTTAGGGCTTAAGAGAAAGGTTAGGTTTAAGCACTTCGGGAAATGGAGGGTTAATGTTAGAGCTAAAAAAAACTGGAAGGTTAGGGTTAGGGCTGAAGAGGAAGATTAGGGTTACGGAGGGTTGCGGTTAGGGGAGGCTTAGGGTTAGGGGAAGGTTTACCTTCACAGTTTCAAGAATTACAGCACCGCCACAATTGAAAATGGAGACTGACAGCTATTGCCGCCAATTGCCATTTAACAGTGATACGATTGTCTTTCGAAATAGAGACCATCGTTTTGGCAAACTTTAATCACCTGGAAGCTAGAAGTGTGACATTTATTATAGAACTGATTTGAACAAAGTTCCTATATATCACCTTTACTAAATGTTACTATTAAGCAACAGAATATAAATCTTTTAATGCTCTGTCTATTGTATTGTTTGATACTTACAAGGTGGGTGCTAGTCTTAGCAATACATTTCATCACAAAGCTAAAAAAAAGTTCTGTAATTGATAATCTTGGGCCGGATCCAGAACTACGTCCGTCTTCCATAGACGGACGTAATTCAGTGAACAATAGCTACTGCGCATGGGTAGTAGCTATTGTACATAATCTGCGTATCGTTTTTATACATAGATTGCGTATATATGCAATCTACGTATCAATTTGATACGCAGATTGCGTACAATAACTACTACGAATGCTATTATTCATTGAATTACGTCCGTCTATGGAAGATGGACGTAGTTCTGGATCTACCCCCTTATATGTAAATAATGTACATTTTGTCCCTCCAAGCAAAGCTATATGTTATGTAACTCAGGTATGGAATGTTCTAGAACTCTTCTAAAACTCCCCAGTGCACTGCTGGAATGATAAAACACTATGCATATTGGTATGTCTGCAGAGGGTAAGCCGTGTAAGGAAAGACAGTCTCCCATCCCTTCTGCAAACAATAGAAGCGGCAGGCTGAGTTTATCTTATTTAGGGAACACGATCCCTGAGTGGGGGGTTTCACAGACCAGCCAGACTATGACTTCATTATTCTGCTTAAAGCCAAGATTTCTTTTAACCCTACATTTAGACATACAGTCTAGCATGCAAAAAACAATCCAAAATGAGTCAGACGATTATTTCAACAACAAAAGACTTGGGCTCAGCGAGTTCCTTTGCAGCATACAGTATTAGAACTACAACTGAATAAAAAAACAAAAAATAAAACACAGCTTTGGGGAGGAGTCATTTTTTCCCCCTAAAGGCTAAAAAGACAGGCCACACACTGTCCGATTTTCCCAGCACTGTCATGATGTTCTGATAGCCTGGGACATCATATATTGGCCACAAATTTCAAGTCAAGCGAGGTTACTTCCCTAGAGCCTTAACCTCATCTTAACATGATCGTCACAGCTGCAATAGGACTGCTCAGGCTAAATAATGCAAATATTGGGACAGAATGTGTTTGGATTGTGTCAGTCCTTGTCATACACTACATGATATGAAAAACAATTTCATATAGTGTGTGGCCAGCTTAAGAGAGCCTATGGAATTAATATGCTTTATGCCTTGCATTTCAATTCACTGTAGAGCCACTGAATTATACTTGTGATTGGCTTTTATGGCAAATACTTTTTTCTTGGTTCCAATATAAGTTTATAACATAACTCTTGTCTATTATTTTTGTTCCTATTCTCAGTCCTGTGTTCATTCCGGGGCAGCTGCTTGACAACAGTCATGGACTCATGGGGCCTGATCCAGACCTACGTTAGGGTAGCCTTCAGCCGGCGTAAGGAAGTGTAAATACGATAGGGCAGAGGGAGTGTCAGGACGTAACGCTGAGCGTTAGTACGCTCAGCGCTACATCATAGGTCTGGATCAGGCCCATGGTTCCTTGACGACTGACCACAGCCAATCCTACAGTATTTAACGTTCTCATACATAAAGGAGATTCACAGCATCCTTCCACGCTGTTACCATTGAAAGAAGCTTGAGGGAGAGGCATGTATCAAATTTAGAAGCATTACTGTCATAGGGGTATATCCAGACGCCTGCACGTTTTACGTGTGTGGGGTGGACCATAGTTATGCTCCTGTAGCAGGGAGTGCACAGCCCCCTGCACTCCCCGCTGTCTGTAGGAAATCTGGACACTTACATGTCCAGATTCCCACCTAAACTTTTACGATGTAGACCTAGTCGTAATGAAGCTTCCCACACCCCAGACACTTCATTTACATCTCTATATAGGCTATCTCTGCCTATATGGCGGGGATAGAGCCATCGTAAGTGAAAGGTCCTCCCCTTCATCGTAAGTACTAACCTACGAAACTTTGTTATGTATGCTAGTACTTAGGCTCAGGCAACAACTATCGTGTGCATGATCAAATGTTCCTAGACAGGAGACTTACGCAAATGACCCCTGTCGGACGGAATTGAGGATCCAGCCCATGGTCTCTGTAGGCATAAACATATTTCAGGGTTTTTACATATTAAGGCTGCTAACCTCAAAAACAGGTTTGTCTGTTTATTTGTTCATTTTTTCAATTATGCACATTTAACATATCTCCATTTTTTATATGGGTTACAATTAGGACGATATATGTTATGCTTTGGTCCTATTTTGTTTAGGTCAGGGATAGGTTAACTTTATCTTTGGACATGCATCTGTTTCTAACGGTTTTTTTAAACAGTCCTCCACACAGTTACTATCATGCTTTTATTTTATTTTATTACATTCTTATATTACATTGTATCTTTTTAAAAGTCTGACTCCTTGAAACCATTACACAGTGTCATATAGCAGATTTCTTTTGCACAGTTTGAAACATGACATTTTAAACCCCTTCAGGTGCTTCCCCCTTGAATAGTTAACTCAGCATAAAGGCAGTGCTTTGGACACAAATACATACCCTCTGATGAAATCACGGCATAGCGATGAAACGCGTAAGGGCCTTTTAAACACTGCATTCTATTATTTTTGACGAGACTAATCTACCTTTCAGCTGGCCTGTCATCAACTTTGGAGTGAATATTACTACTCACGGCTTACAACAATTGGCTAAACAGCACGTTACCCTGCACCGATGCTGTCGGCAAGCCTGGGACAGACCCACCAGCCGCTGCATCCAGACAGACCCGTCTACAGTACCTATCAGTCTGAGCTCGCTATATCTGGTCCACATATATCACTCTGCAGTGGGATTCTATTTCAACTCAGCATTGTGCCACATCGTGGTTTATCCATCTCCTACGACTTCTACTTATGATCAAACATCTGAATCAGCCCCATAAGGAGCAGTCACAAAGGAATTCTGTGAGTACGGAGCTTACACATTATTCATCCCAGCCACTCCAGATATATGAACATTTGCCATTGGCCGTCCTAGCACACAAGCACATGGACATTTATATCTGCATAAATAGCAGATATACTGCAATGATTAATCTGTGGGTAAAATGGTTGTATCTCTGCAACTCCAACGCGTTTCGATTGTAATGACAATCTTTCTCAAGGCTCAAGAGAGAAAGATTGTCATTACAATCGAAATGCATTGGCTAAGGTGCACAGAGATACAACCATTTTACCCACGGATTCATCATTGCAGTATATCTGCTATTTATGCTTTTAAAGTACCACTAATATGTGAGTATTTTTTATCCAGCCTGATCGCTATTACAAATAAAATTGAATTTCACTATTCGTGCCTTCTCCTCTTTATTCCCCGACACGTTGTATGGGACCCGGTGGAACGCTGCGGTAAGCAATTGGAAACAAGGCTTGGTTAGACGCAGGTACCGGCGGGTGATCAAAGGTTCCACGCTGCACACATACAAGGTCTTATTGGACTACCAGACCTCCCCGCACCGTAACTATACCATCTATCCCTAGCCTCATACATACAGCTATATAAATAATAAGGTGCGCTTTGGTATCACTAAAAATAAATAAATGTATTAGACATGCAAATGTACTCTAATATCATTTAACAAAATAAGACAGACATAAATAAATACAATATTAAATTAATATATAAAAAGTCCAGCAAGAATGTATTTTTAGATATTAGGTAGGGGCCCCTTATATATATAGATCCCAGTTCCTGATGGTGTATATTTAATAAAACCAAATAGCTACTCCGTTTATAAGCCACATTTAATTAGTGTCCATGTTGCCTTTAGACACTCCAGTATGAATAGATCTTCAATTGGTTATGTTGTCCCTTACAGAGTACTCTGTTACTTTGTAATCATATAGAGTTGTTATGACTCACATTTAGTAGTAACTTTCTTTCTTCATCTTCTGATGATTCGCCTCACCAGACAGCGTACACGAACCCCAGCAAATCCCCAAAGATCGACGGGGAGACCGGTTTACTTGTATATTGGAATCATCAGAAGATAAAAGAAGAAAGAAAGTTACTACTAAATGTGAGTTATAAACTACTTTATACAAGTACGAAGCAACAGAGTACTCTGTAAGGGACAATAAAATCAACCGAAGATCTATTTATATTGGAGTGTCTAAAGGCAACATGGACACTAATTAAATTTGGCTTATAAACGGAGTAGCTATTTGGCTTTATTAAATATACACCATCAGGAACTGGGATCTATACATAGAAGGGGCCCCTATCTAAATATCCATTCTTGCTGGACTTTTTTATATATTAATTCAATATTGTATTTATTTATGTCTGTCTTATTGTGTTAAACGTCAATAGAGTACATTTGCATGTCTAAATAAATTTACTTATTTTTAGTGATACCTAAGCGCACCTTATTACCTATATATTTTTATCTTTTGTTCAGAGGGGAGTGGTGACCCTTATAGGTGCTGCTGGTAACACTAGGTATTATCTGGTTACTACATATAGAGAGGCGCCGAAGTTATATATCTGGGGATTATTTTCCTGGATTTATTTCTTATCCTAGTAATCATACATACAGCATCTGGAGGAGACATCTATCTACAGGACCTCCGAAACAGACACTTTTGAAAAATACTACGAACTGTAAGCTGAATTGGTCCTCACGGACCGGCACCATTATTATCACATATAATTTGTGGTGTCTATTGTTCAGATCTACTTGTCTTGCAATAACTCATAGTCTCTTATTGTGAGCGCTATTATCCTGTCTTCCTTTTTGTTACACATTTATTTACTGAATGGTATTCTTTTCACTGCCTTTGAGACAAAGATATAAGCTGATACAATATTGTTACATTCTTAGTGCTATTGGTCACCTTCATTTACTGTGTGTTTCCTAATATCTGTACCTCTGCGTCACTGCTCACAGTGGTCAGTGGACATACACCTGCTACTTTTTGCTAAAATGTACTATTTTCTCTCTTATTGTAAATAGCCACCAAAAAATATAATTTTTTTGTATATCACATGCATGGACTTTCTTGCACCTGGAAAAGGCGTGGCAAGAAGATTATCCTCTTTAGTAGTGTTACATTTTTACTGATCCTTACTTTTTATGTGCTACTCAGAAGCAGTTTTATCCTCCCATTCATTGCATGGTGGAGGCTTAGATTGCCAATGCTGGAGAAACCTTAGAACGGTGATTCAGAATGTGGTGCTTGTTTAAAGACCTTCATCAATCTAGCTTGGGACTTTATTAATATAGTCATCGCTTGGGTCCTTCAGTATTCTCCTTGCAAATGGTAGTGTGAACATTTTTTTTAAAATAAACTTACCCAACCCCTAGTCAACCCAGTGTAGGACAGAATAGCATTCTGTGTTTTCCATTTAAAGGAATAGGACTCTCCTAAGGAGATGTTTTTTGTTGCTGCAATCCTTATTTAGCGCAGACAACTTGATTGTTTTAAATCTATAGGGTTTATTATTGTTACTATTATTATTAATAATATTTATTAATAAGGTGCCACATGGTATCTGCAGCACCTTACAAAGGCAATAGTTACATATACAACACAATTATCTGACAGGGTACAAGTTCAAGTACAATTCAAAAATAAAATACAGTACGAAAATAGTAGAACAATATGTATGGAGAATAAAGAAGCAGGATATATGTGTAGGAGCAGATGAATAAGGATAGAGATAGACAGTAGATAGAAAAAGGTGGGAATTAATGAGCACAAGGTAGAGGGGTGATGACAGGAGGGAGAATGGCCCTACTCATAAAAGCTAACATGCTGAGTGGGTCACCAAACAGGAGACACAGGTATAAGGATGGGGAGGAAATGTAATCTTAGGTGGAGGAAGGGTAAGATAGCCTGGAAAAATGGGTTTTTAGGGAGCGTGTGAAAGATTGCCTGATAGGTTGTGGTAAGGTTGTTCCAATGCAGTGGGGCAGCCCAGGAGAAGTCTTGGATGCGGGAATGAGAGGTTGTTATCAGGTTGGAGTTGAGGCGGTGGTCACCAGTAGACTGAA
The DNA here is from genome assembly GCA_011038615.1 of Limnodynastes dumerilii. NCBI lineage: Eukaryota > Metazoa > Chordata > Amphibia > Anura > Limnodynastidae > Limnodynastes > Limnodynastes dumerilii. The sequence goes on along the minus strand of WWET01000088.1, from coordinate 150,068 downwards.
GAGATCAGACTGGAGTGTAGATGGAGATAAGGGAGGAGAGCAGGAGGAGAGAACCTTGTAAGTTATGGTGAGGAGCTTGAAGAGAATTCTGAAAGGGACAGGAAGCCAATGTAGAGATAGACAGAGAGAGGAGGTGGGGGCAGTGCATTTGGAGAGGAAGATAAGGATTGTAGGGGAGCGAAACAGACCAGAGGCCGAAGAGAAGAATGTTGCTGTAGTCAAGTCGGGAGATACAAGAGAGTGAATGAGCGTTTTAGTGGCATCTGCAGTTAAGAAGGATCTGATGTGAGCTATGTTGCAGAGGTGAAATCGTCAGGACAGTGAGAGGGCACAGATATGGGGGGTAAAGGAAAGTGAGGAGACAAGAATGATGCCCAGGCAGTGGGCTTGGGTAGAGGAGGAGATGGTAATGGAGATAGTAGGAGTAGAATGAATACGTGAAGTAGGGAAGACTACCATGTTAAGTTTGAGAAAGCGCTGGGGCATATGGTTGTCTAGTACAGGACAGGCCTGGTTACTGTGAGCACACCTCTTCATGATCAGAATTTGCCACTTGCCACTCTCTTCTGAAATTTCCCTGAAAAGGAAGGCTGAGATTAAAGCCAAGTATGCAATTACAGGAGGTTCATAATTCTTATCCCTTCAGTAAGAAAGGTTGATTTAAAATGTTCTGTAATGTTAGTAGACATAAAGATAAAAGGGTAAAAAATAAAAACTTTTTGGGTCGTTGTCACAATCTACATCTAATCCAGAAAAGCTAGAGGAAAAACCATCAGTGGTTTGTTTGTCACTTGCACAAAGGACTGTAAAGCTCTCAGTAATTCCTGAGAATCATCAGATTACACAGTAAGTTCCCACCATGTGCGATGGTTTTAACAGCTCAGTTTTGCATAAACATGGAGAACTATGATTATGAAATACTGAAACGTCCTGGGCACAGTTTGGATGATTTAGAGTTAAAAATATATAAACTCATTTAGTAAATTTACATTTATTGAAATAGGGCAGAAGGACAAATTTAGATTTTTTTCTCTGTACATTTTTTCTGTAAAGGCTTTTTAACCTATACTAAAGAACATTATGTTGTCACATTTTTAATCACATTACACTTGGAGACAGATCATATATAATGAAGAGCTGTGAAGAACTGTGCTCTCATTATGTCAGGTGAATTTTTTAAACCAACTAGACTCAAAATTGCCAGATACAGCAACTAGTTGTTTTGTCTAACCGCTGCTGTAAATGGTACCGGTTGCTACGGTGACGGTCATAAATTCGACAATGATACTGCCAACACCATAATGTCAAATGTGTCATTGCCAAGAGAGTTTTAGCCCCAAAAAATCTTATATGAACCATGCTGACAGAGGGCGTGGGTCCCCGGAAAGAACAGCCCTATTTCGATAGGGCAATTTTCTCGATAGGCATAGCAATTGATCCCCGGAGCACCAAACACAGTGCTCCAAAAGGTAAGGCTTTTAACTACCCCAACCCTTCCCCTAATTCTAACTCTAACCCTCCCCTTCCTCGCAGCCTGACCCTAACCCTCCCTTCCCCGATGCCTGACCCTAACCCACCTTCTCCCGCAGTCTGACCCTAACCCTTCCCTCCCTGCAGCCTGACCCTAACTCTGGAGAGGTTACTCACCTTTACCGTGGTCCGGGTCCTGCGGTAGCGGCAGCGGTGTTTCAGAAAAGGAATGGGTGGGTATGCCGATCAGCATACTTACCCATTCTGAAAAAAAATTCTAAAATGAAGGGATATTTGAAATAGGGACATCCAAAAAAGGAACTTTAGGATGTCCCTATTTCAGAAATCCTTCTTTCTGTGCGGGGACTGCAACCAGCTGACAGATATAAGTTCAGCATGATACCCCTTTATAATGCCGACATTTAAAATATTAATAAAACTTCTAAAAAATTTACTTGCCCTTTTCCCTTTTCTGCACCACGATCTGCCAGCTCTGTCTTCTTTTTTCTCTCCCATCCTCTCAGCTCTTCCACACACTGTCCAGTCTGTCAGTTGCTCCGCTCTCTCTCTCTTTCACTACTGTCTTCTTTTATTCTCTCTTGTCTTCTGTCTTCCTCTCCATCTGCTGGAACTGCATTAGAGTAATTAGTTCATTATTGTAAGTCCATGCACTCCTCCCTGCTCTCCTATGTGTGGATGGTTAGGTGGATCTATGTCCTTGAGTCAGTGAGTGCGGAATACTGAATTGTACCTAAGCCCTCACTGTTCATTCTAAACACCTGCCCTTCCCCCCATGCATATAAGTATAGTTTTCTGTATTCTGGATCAGGTCCTAAATGATTGAAGTGTCAATCCACTGCAATATCTCTTATGTTGTAAGATTTAATATTCAGAATAGATCTGTCACTTGCCACGATTACATAGGTATACCCTCACTCATAGAAAATGTGGAGAGATTGTTATACTCATAAAAATATTGCAATAGATATTCCACAATATAAGTCTACACACACAATAGCGCTATAGTCTCTTCATATTCATTAATTTATATAGCAGGTATGGCGCTATAGGGGCTAAAATAGTCCCCCTAATCCAATCGAGAAAAATGGCTTCATATAACAACCCTGAGTGTACTGGGCTGCTCCACATGGAGGACGGCAGCTAATAGCGCTGCTGTCCCGACAATTGTATGATTGCTCAGCAGTGGCTTGAATGCAGAATATCTCAGGGACTGTTACCAGGGACATTACTAGGGGTGGGTGATAGTGGCGGCCGTCCAGGACACACAGGGCCTGATTCAGACTTAAGAAAGTTCTTAAAATAAGAACTTAAAGTCAGACCTGGGCTAAACCATGTTGATTGCAGGGGAGTCATATTTCATCTGTTGCAAACAGTACTAGTGTTGAGAGGTGATAATTCCCAGTCCAAGTCTAAATAACAGTGTGATAGTAAAGCTGGTCAGCAGAGGCGGCCCTCGGCATAGGCCGTATAGGCGGCCGCCTATGGCCCCGTGGGTCCCGGGGCCCCGCACCTCCTGCTTTTTAAGTAAAAAAAAAAAAATTTTATTTTTTATTTTTTGCAAGCCTTGCGGCACTGGCCGCCAGGCTTGCACTTGTGCAGTAAAAGCCCCAAGCAGGGCCGCGACAGCAAGTACAGTGCCGCCAGGTTCATCATTTTTTTAAAAAAAACTTAATTTTTTTTTTGCGGAAGGGGGGGGTCTCTTGCCTAGGGCCCCGTAAACCCTAGGGCCGCCCCTGCTGGTCAGTATCTGTGTGCAGTAAGCTATTCAAAGATATATCCCTGCATGCAAAGAATACAAGTAAATCGACTCCCCCCGAAAACTACATGGTTTTGCCCAGGAGTGACTTTAAGTTCTTATTTTAAGTACTTTCTTAAGTCTGAATCAGGCCCATAGTCACCATGGGGTGGCAGTAAGTTAATTTTTAAGGTTAAACTGGTTAATAATTCAGGGTTTACTCAGGGACCTCCTGAGTACACGTAGAGCAGATGGATAGGGACTCACCTACAGGAGGTGCCTTGATGTTGGGCAGGTGAGCTTAACCCAATATAGCTATATTGTGAACTAAACCTCCTTTTTATGTATGTGTGACACATAGTGTTATATAATGCTTGTTTGGAGCGTTGGACCTCTCTTTTGTTCCTTGTTATATAATATTACTGGAAGGTGGCAGGGAAATAAAGGATACTCTTAATATTAGCATAATAGCCTTCTTTTCTTTCTGATTTTTATAATATACATTAGTGACATAAAAAATGAAATAAGACTGCAAATATTAAGCATAGTATGATATCATATTAAACATAAATGTAATTTATGTCCAGTGTGATTAAATAGGAAACATATGTCACCTTAATTTGATACAACACATGCATACAGGATTTATTTAACACAACACTATATGCTTTGATGATTTCTGCATGACTGATCTGTGTATATTGGCCTTATACCTTTAGGTTGTCTCCTTATAGCTGTCTAGCAGATCCTCTCTGCATAGCATCAGACTCAAGAGTCTGACCAAATACTCGCTATGCTCTGACCCATACAGTATGATTTTCATAGCATTGTGGATAGTCTCAAGCATTGTGTGGGTGGGTCTATCTAACGCAGTTACAAGAACCCACCAGATGTAATAAATAACTGGAAAATCTCAGACTTCATGTAACAGAAACCACTGTGAGTCAGTGGCTGGAACTGTATCCTGCAGGTTGGAGACTGGCCAACATCACGTCACTGGACATTTTCAAGCAGCGTTTGTGCTATAGAACTACAGAAATGTGGATTCCATCTAGAGAATATTAACGTTAATGCTGTCTTAAAGATTATTCAGGAATGATTTTGCAAATCCTTTAGGCCCATCCAGGCCATGCAGAATGCATTATCTTCATATAGTTCATGATGTTCCATTTAGATTAACGATAGAAACCGATGCGTGGAAAGGCGTATTTCTATGAATATATATGTTTTCTTCATTATTCCATATGGGCTAATAAAACAGAAGCTGTACATAAATGACAGAGATAAAGTGCGGCAAACAAAACCTACGCAGCCAATAAAATGATGAATAGACTTTCATTTGAGTAGAATTTTTTATATAGTGATTTCTGAATGTTTGCCACTAATTTATTTGGAATTCAGACACAAAATTATGGTTTATCATTAAATGCAAAAGTTCATGATGGTCCTGACATACGTAGCACAGGATCTGTAGCTTGTTTCTCTCCATGGGCCTGATCCAGAGCTACGTTTTCCTAGCTTAGCGTATTTACTAAGCACTCCCCTTGGCTCTCCCCTCACATGTACGTACTTTGACAGTTTTACGCTTCCCGAACCCTACCTTAACTTTACACAGTGTAAGTGCTGACGTACGTATAGGCAGCACGTACTTACAAGCCCAAGCACGCCCATACTGTACGATTTAAATGCCTCACCCCGCCTCCGAAGCGTAATTACAGGTGTCATATGGCTGGCACCAGGGGCATTTAAAGAAGTGAGGGGGACCGTGTGCAGGATTTGCACATGGGCCCCCCCCCTTCCCTTACCTGAGACAGGACTGTCCAAATTTGCGGGCCGAAAAGGAGGGCGGGACTTAACAGCCCTGTAAGCCCCACGAATCGAGACAGTCCCTCCGCAGGGGAAGGGGGACTAATTTGGCATCTATTTCTTCCCCTGCCAACCCAGGGTGCAGGATGCATGCCACACGGCCCCCTGTTCTAAGGGGCCCGTGTGCACTGCACACCCTGCACCCATTATAGATATGCCAATGGCTGGCACGCCCCTTCGTACGCAGTTACACTGAAGATACGTGACTGGCCCTTACGCTCTGAGTTACGTTGCGTAACATCTGTCGCGCGCATGCGCAGTAGGTCCCGATTGGCGCTTTTAAGCTAGCTCTGGATATACCCCCATGTGTAATGCAGTTTCTCTCTCTGCTTAATATATGGACCCTTTGTGCACAATGGGGGGTTTAGCTTTCAGATGACTGTACTTTGTAAGCTGGTATGTGCGCTTCTTTGTCTTCCAGGAAAGATATTGTTTATATTTTTTTTCTCTGCACACTTCAGCCATATTGTAATATCATAATAATGGACTGGATCCAGACATTCGATTCTATGCGATAAAATTATCAAAATTGCACAGATCTGCAGTCGCAGCTCTGTCATATCCAGACATCCATGTGATCACTCACCACTCCACTTATACTAATCAAAAACCAGGAATATATCTAATAAAGGACAACCACAAAAACTAGAGGTGGTTGTGAGAGGCGATTTTGATCAAATCACTACTAAAGGGTTAAAATTCATTGTCCACCCCCCACCCAATTTTTTTTTTTCAATAATCCTTGATTTTCTAAAACAGATAAAAACAGTAAAAATATCACCTTTCTGTAATATAACTTTATGTTGCAGCAAAGCCCATATTCCTCAGTGCCACTGCATCATGTAGTTGTCCAAAAATACATTGTTATCAGACCGATATGTGTACATTACAAAATTCCATAAAATGTCATCAACAAAAGAAAAGCTTTTACTACTTACCATCCGGAAATCTTCATGCTGCTCTCTGTATCATCCCAGGGGGGCATAGAATCAATTACAATGACAGCTCTGAGAGCAGTGGGCCTCTATGTATAAGCTGTGACAGTCACACGCTGTTACACACATGCCCTTGGGTTCTTATACAACTCTTCCTTTGAAATATATCATCCTCCTCTACTTGGTTAAACCTCTTGATATAGTTGAAAGCTGCTATCATATCCCCTGTGTCTCTTCTCTGCTCCATGCTATGCATGTTTAGTTCCTCTTTCTTGGTATGTTCTGTGACACATATCATGTACCATTTTAGTTGCTTTTCTTTGCCTGGTCTCTAACATAGCTACCCAACATTAAGAATCCAAGGAGCATGACAAAATAAAGCCTGGGCTGGTTACGTCCAAATTCCTTCCAGTTCTGGCCGCAAATGGCCATATTTGTTCAAAGCTCTGCGCATTAATAAGCCACAAATCTTCTGCAGGTCACTAACTGGGACAATTCTGCCAAAATCATGACATTTGGGAGGTATGGTCTCTAATGTATATGTGTCCTTCTGAAAATATGGCAAGAGCTAAACACAATGGGGTAGATCCAGAACTACCCTCTCACGTACTTACGTGTCCAGAACCCTACCTTGAGTTCTTTGACATCTGCGTCCGTCTGAATGCAGATCTGCGCACAGGTGCATACCGCTGCCCACTCTCCAATATTAGCGGCGATTAGGCATGCGAAGCCCCATCGGACGGATCTCCTAGTGTACAGAACTAAGCTCCATACGCTAGGTGATCCAAACCGTAACATCTGGTGCCTCATGTGCTCGGCCTAATTTAGGATTATACCCACAGAGAGCATTCTTGTGCCTGGCAATCAATATCTTAGTGACCAACACTCATTACTGGCAACAGCCTAATTCCAGATGTAAGGTGGAAGATCCTACACCCAAGACAGTATTACATTTGTTTCTCATAAGAGCTTTAAACCTGATGAGCCATTTATCTGCTTGTGTCACCATGTGGTTAGCATCAGGATCCCAATTTGGGGATCACAACCCTCTCTCCCCTGCTGTGCACTAACGAGGCATAATAAGCAGTCTGCATTGTTACATTGCCTTTACAAAGCTAGATTTCCTCTGTTTATGTTTTTACTTTCTGTTTTTGGTTAATAAGGTTCATCTTAACCTGAGAACGGAGCTAAGCACCTGGCACCGTGTTCACAGATACACGTGTAATAATTACGCTGATATACGCACGTACGTTGCAGGGCAGCACCCATGACACTCCCCTCGCAGGGACAGATTTTTGGTGACTTACAACTCTATAGAGCAACCTTAACTCTACGGCTGTATTTATGTGCCTAAGTTGCTTAGGTACGTGCGTACATTACTAACCGCGCCCTCAAAAGGCCATTTAAATGCCCCCCCCCCACTTTCACGTAACTTTGCACGTATGGAAGACAACCAGCCCCTCCGTACGTATGTCACTAAGTACGATTTAGAAATCCGTGCCTTATGGACTTCCGTGCCTAAATCCTACATAATTTGCATAAAAAAAGTTACTACGCATGCGCAGTTACTCCAATCCTAAAAATACGCACGGAAAAAGTAGCAAAATCGTATCTGTGAATCCGGTCCCTGATATCTGAGTATTGCTTCAGTTTAGCCACATTTATAACTAATAATGTGATGTGAGTGTACATTGTGGTTGTCAATGCAACATTCAATGTTTCTTCATTTTTTTTTAAAGAATGGGCTAAATGTGGCTCATTCAAAGTGTGACAGGATCTGAAAGGAAATATCTGTGTGCCCTGCAAATGCAAGCACCGGGGCTGTATCTCAGGGATTTCAAAAGGCAGCCACCCAGGACTCTAGGCTGAGGAAGCCATTATTTAGTTAATATTTAACGTTACATTAGTTACTAGTTCAGGGTTACAAGGCCCCAGTTTTTCTTATTGGTCCAAAAATGTCTCACTTGAGCTTTGACAAATACAAATATTCTAAATATTGGCACTGACCCAGACCAACGTATTGTGGAAGTTAAATGACCTTCTTATTTCTGGAACCAGACCTTTATTACATTATGATAATGGTAATAAACACAGGTGCTATAAGTGCTATATAATAGAAAAAAATATTAATAAATAATAATCTATGGGGGAAGTTTAATTACTAGCAAAGATATTTCTTCGATACCCAGTTCTGCAATCACCCCTTGCCACAGAGTTGATCAAATATTCAGCATATTGCATTTCCAGATTTTCTTTTTATTAAAAGAACAGCTGGAAACAGGAAATTAAAGTGGCCCTGGAAAACTACTGCAAGTTGCCACATGTGGGCGGACCAACTAACAGTGGGGCTAACAAAAGATTAAAGCAGGGCACGCACTGAGAAGCAACAGGAATAATTCGACATTGGTATAGCCAATGACCATGTGCCTGTTGTTGCTGAGTACACACTGAAACCATCCCCTGCTGGATCGTTCTTCATTTCCTCCCATCATGCAGTTGTCTACTATCCTGTGAAAGACATTGTGCATCATTGATCTGAAGTATTAGGAGGGTCTTTTAGATTATTACGTACAATAGCTACTATGCATGCGCAGTAGCTATTGTTCATTGAATTACGTCCGTCTATGAAAGACGGACGTAGTTCTGGATCCGGCCCAAGGAGCCGAATTCACAGATCCATTATGTAAAAGTATGTAATTATACGCACACACATAGCAAGGCAACACCCATGACACGCCCCTCACACGGCTGTGTTGTGACTTTCGCCTCCATAGGGCAACCCTAACTGTACGTGTGCATTTCCGTGCATATAATACGTGCATGCGTATTTAACTAACCGCGCCCTTAAATGGTCATTTAAATGCCCCCCCCCCCCCACTTTTGCTTAATTTTGTCCGTACGGATTTCAACCACGCCCCTCCGAACGTATGTCCCCAAATGAGATTGATACGTATGTGCTTAATGGACACCCTTGCGTAAATTCATGGTAAACAGCATAAATAAGTTACTACACATGCGCAGTTCCTCCGATCCTAAAAATACGCACAGAACTCCGCACAAAAACGGATCTGTGAATACGACCCAGTATTCCAGGGGAGGCAGTACCACTGACTGCAGTCCTTTGATATGACTATACTGCAGTATGAAAAAGCAGCAGAATTTCCTTTCATTAAAAAGTAATTCATTTGCACCCTTTGCATTGAAACATGGTTTAGGAATAAAAACATTCATTTTCAAGCTCAATATGTTAAAACAATTATGTTTGTCCATTTACAGATAGCAAGGGACGGATCGTGTGTTTAAAGTGACCTCGCAAAGCAAATCTGCAGATCAAATATAGGTGGGGCTAAAAAAGGTGGGCAGGATTATCCTGAAATAAAGAGCTTTAATAGGAACAGTGCAAATATATAATGTAGGTAAGATTATGTATAGCCAATAAAGTACAAGAAAAAGTGTTATGTAATAGAGTAATAGAGTCAAAAGCAACATCTATTGACTGGTGTATAACAATGCAATAAGGAAGTTTATCATGACCTCTACACAACACAGGTAACCTGACAGTGACCACCACCTATCACAGGACCTGATCCAGACCTCTGTGCATTTTGCTCTCATGGAGGTCTGTGAGTCCGCATGTAAGATGGGAGGGAACTGTCCGGTCACTCCCCTCTCACGTACTTAGAACCCTACCTTGAGTTCTTTGACATCTGCGTCCGTCTGAATGCAAATCTGCGCACAGGTGCATACCGCTGCCCACTCTCCAATATCAGCGGTGATTAGGCATGCGAAGCCCCATCGGACGGATCTCCTAGTGTACAGAACTAAGCTCCGTACGCTAGGTGATCCAAACCGTAACATCTGGTGCCTCATGTGCTCAGCCTAATTTAGGATTATACCCACAGAGAGCATCCTTGTGCCTGGCAATCAATATCTTAGTGACCAACACTCATTACTGGCAACAGCCTAATACCAGATGTAAGGTGGAAGATCCTACACCCAAGACAGTATTACATTTGTTTCTCATAAGAGCTTTAAACCTGATGAGCCATTTATCTGCTTGTGTCACCATGTGGTTAGCATCAGGATCCCAATTTGGGGATCACAACCCTCTCTCCCCTGCTGTGCACTAACGAGGCATAATAAGCAGTCTGCATTGTTACATTGCCTTTACAAAGCTAGATTTCCTCTGTTTATGTTTTTACTTTCTGTTTTTGGTTAATAAGGTTCATCTTAACCTGAGAACGGAGCTAAGCACCTGGCACCGTGTTCACAGATACACGTGTAATAATTACGCTGATATACGCACGTACGTTGCAGGGCAGCACCCATGACACTCCCCTCGCAGGGACAGATTTTTGGTGACTTACAACTCTATAGAGCAACCTTAACTCTACGGCTGTATTTATGTGCCTAAGTTGCTTAGGTACGTGCGTACATTACTAACCGCGCCCTCAAAAGGCCATTTAAATGCCCCCCCCCCACTTTCACGTAACTTTGCACGTATGGAAGACAACCAGCCCCTCCGTACGTATGTCACTAAGTACGATTTAGAAATCCGTGCCTTATGGACTTCCGTGCCTAAATCCTAAATAACTTGCATAAAAAAAAGTTACTACCCATGCGCAGTTACTCCAATCCTAAAAATACGCACAGAAAAAGTAGCAAAATCGTATCTGTGAATCCGGTCCCTGATATCTAAGTATTGCTTCAGTTTAGCCACATTTATAACTAATAATGTGAGTGAGTGAGTGTACATTGTGGTTGTCAATGCAACATTCAATATTTCTTCATTTTTTTTTATAGAATGGGCTAAATGTGGCTCATTCAAAGTGTAACGGGATCTGAAAGGAAATATCTGTGTGCCCTGCAAATGCAAGCACCGGGGCTGTATCTCAGGGGTTTCAAAAGGCAGCCACCCAGGACTCTAGGCTGAGGAAGCCATTATTTAGTTAATATTTAACGTTACATTAGTTACTAGTTCAGGGTTACAAGGCCCCAGTTTTTCTTATTGGTCCAATAATGTCTCACTAGAGCTTTGACAAATACAAATATTCTAAATATTGGCACTGACCCAGACCGACGGCTTGTGGAAGTTAAGTGACCTTCTTATTTCTGGATCCAGACCTTTATTACATTATGATAATGGTAATAAACACAGGTGCTATAAGTGCTATATAATAAAAAATATTAATAAATAATCTATGGGGGAAGTTTAATTGCTAGCAAAGATATTTCTTCGATACCCAGTTCTGCAATCACCCCTTGCCACAGAGTTGATCAAATATTCAGCATATTGCATTTCCAGATTTTCTTTTTATTAAAAGAACAGCTGGAAACAGGAAATTAAAGTGGCCCTGGAAAAATACTGCAAGTTGCCACATGTGGGCGGACCAACTAACAGTGGGGCTAACAAAAGATTAAAGCAGGGCACGCACTGAGAAGCAACAGGAATAATTCGACATTGGTATAGCCAATGACCATGTGCCCGTTGTTGCTGAGTACACACTGAAACCATCCCCTGCTGGATCGTTCTTCATTTCCTCCCATCATGCAGTTGTCTACTATCCTGTGAAAGACATTGTGCATCATTGATCTGAAGTATTAGGAGCTCCTAAGAATCAAATCAAATGATCACATTATAAAAGCCCCAGTGTGTACCCTGCTTTTGGAGGATAAGTACAGAATACAGAGTTTTTGTAAGAGGAGCAAAAGAACAAGTGTAATGTAAATTTACTATAAAGTGTAACATCTACTGACTATTAAAGTGCAATAAAGAGATTTATAGTGACTGCTATACAATGCAGGTAGTATCAGAGTGACCGCCATCCAAGACAGAGAGCATCATAGTGACTGCCATTCAAGACGGATCATCCCAATGACTGCCATCCAATGCAGAAATCTTAAGGCAGGGGTTAGGAATTGAAAGGCTGTATGTGGAGGCTAGATCTAGCAGGGATCCAGGCATTAAATCTACGCTGGCACCGTGCTTGGAGCTTCAAATGCAGCACTAGTGGAAGTCTGGATGTGGTCCTCTGTTATTCTGAAAGCAGAGTGGGGGCTCAGTTTGGAGCCATCTTAGTAGCATTGTAGGCCCAGGCAAAGCAATGCACAAGGGTCCTTACCCACCCATTCACAGGAATAAAAATGTAACTGAAGCTTTCTAACATTATAAGCCTTGAAAAACACAAACATTTTAACCTATAAATGTCAAATCAGCCTTCTGCCCCCTCCCTGTGTGTGTCCAGCAATCCAATCCATCTACACATTAATTCCACCGAATCCTTGTGTGTTCATCCAGCCATCTGCCCCCTCCTCGTGTGTCCAATCAACCTTCTCTGTGAGCCGTGGTCTAAGTGACTGCGGACCTGGGGAGAGCAAAGTGACCTAAATGGGGGCTACGCTACTGGGCGCCCCCCTTTAAGTCATCTAGGAGCATGCCCCATGCAATAGCACGGCTCGCCCGCCCCTAGAAACAGCCCTAACTTTAGGTCACGCAAGCGTTGTTGTGATGGGAGCGCACAGCTACACAGTGCCTGGCCCTGTAAATAATATGTTTGGCCAGGCACTAGGTCTGTGCCGTGGTACTGCGCTGGCAGTCAGCTTCTTACTACTAGTCCTGGCTCACCGGTAGGCTGCACTTCTTGAACTATTGCAAGGGTTGCAGCTTCCAGTTAGATCCCTTGCAATAGGGGGTGGATCCTACAGCCAGGAATTCTACAGCTCTCTGACCCCAGTGCAGTCAGTCCTTTTGCTTCTGGGGCGAGGCAGCAGTGCTCAAAGCCTATATATGGGACCCTGGGTAGCATTCCAATGTTCCTGATGGAAAAGACAGCCCTGCCTCAGACAGAGATTAACTTCTATGGGTTGTGCTGTGGGTGACTGTTCTGGTAACCCCTCACCTCTAATCTCTGCAGCAGTCACATCCCTCCATACATGCTAGTTACACAACAGGAGTCCACTCTAACTCGGCTTATAAAGGGGTCTAGGTCCTTGTAGCAAACGGCCCTATTTCGAAAGGGCTGTTCGCTCCCAGTCAGTTCCGAACTGACTGGGAAATCGATTGCTCATGTCTCGAAGAGTCATAGCAATCGATCCCTGGAGCACTGAACACGGTGCTCCGAAAGGTAAAGCTTCCCTACTCCCTTACCCTAACCCTAACTCACCTCCTCCTGCAGCCTAACCCTAAGTCTCCCCTCCAGCAGCCTAATCGTAAGTTCCCCCTCCAGCAGCCTAAACCTAAGTCCCCCCTCCTGCAGCATAACCTAAATCCCCCCTCCCGCAGCCTAACCCTAAATCCCCCCTCCCACAGCCTAACCCAACATCCCCCCTCCCACAGCCTAACCTAAATCCCCCCTCCCGCAGCCTAACCCTAAGACCCTGGAGAGGGTGCGGCGGCGGCGCTGTTTTCCAAAAACGAATGGGTGAGTATGCGAATCCGCATACTCACCCATTCATTAAAAAGAATTCTGTGGTGTTACACATTCAATATAGGGACAGCAGAAAAGGCACTTTCAGCTGTCCCTATTTCGCAATCTGTAACATCGCAGCGGAGACTCGCAACGCTTATAAAGGATTCTGTGCAGTGTTCAATAACAGCAGTTTTAGAACTTGTGGGTGAAAAAAACCCTGAAAATATGTATTATTCCTCTTAGTAGCCTCATGCACAGGAATTTCATCTCAGAGTAAAGTCAGCTTTATGACTATTATACTATCTAACAATTTATGCGTAGTCCCCTGATGTCTAACCTGGGGCCTGATAATGAAAACTCCATTCCTGCACGTCCATTCTGTCTCTACCTTCCCGCAAGCTATTCCAGTCTGAGCTATGTTAACGACCAGTAAAGAACATTAGAGTGATTTGCTTTTCCCAGAATGTTTTATTCACAGACGATGTTCACTAACCTCTCCCTAAAATTCAACAACTCCCCGGACCTAGGCTGCCATGATGAGTCAGTACTTCTCGTGGGGCCACCACAAGAGATTCATTGTAGAGAATCTGAGTTATTTATTTAGAACTTTTACACAGCAACCCACAGTAAGGCTAAAAAATAAGAGCAAACCTTTCCAGTGATATGGCAGGGAGTGACATCCCTTATGGTGTTTGCAAGAAGGTGAGAGACACACAGGGCTTAGTTATAACCTAACAGATGGCTGAGGAAAAAACATTGTTTCCCAGCATAGGATGAGTGATTAAGTGTTGAAAAGTTTACCTCTTAACTCTTCCACTTTTGACATTTCTATAAAGATTAATTCTGTTACTTTCACTCTGTCCTACTGAGAGATGAAGTCATTTATTACCTCTAGCTGTGTGACTCATACACAGGGAATCTTCCATTTGTTTTCTATTTTGGGCTAATAATGATATCTTGGAGGGGGGGGAGATACCCAAAACAAAACAAAAACATCCTAATAAGGTTATCTTCAAAACCTGCGCCAGTGATCCGATTACAACCATTTTACAAATATCATATTTCACTTTATGCAAAAATCACTGTTTAGAGGTTATGGAGAGGTGGATAAAATATACAGTCAGTAATATACATGAATGTGAGCCTCGGAAACATCTGTCATATCTGCACCATATTAAAGCACCTTACCCTCTCTATTAACTACTCCATTGCCAATATCTATGGACCTGATTCAGAGACTGAAAATAAGAGAGGAAAGTTACTCCTGGGCAAAACCATTTCAGGGGAGTCAAATTTCATCTGTTGCAAACAGAGTTAGAGTTGAGAAGTGATGTTTCCTAGCCCTCGTTTAAATAGCAATGTAACAGTAAAGCTGGTCACAATCTGTGTGCAAGAAACAAAAGCAAAGATATATCATGCCTCCCAACTGTACCGATTCCAGCGGGACAGTCCCATTTGCGGGGGATGCAAATTTAGTCTGCAAATAGCATTAAAGTTAAAAGGTGCTGTATCCTAGCTCAGTTGTAAATAACAGTGTATAAGCAAAGCTGGTCAGTATCTCTGTGCACCCTGCATGCAAAGAATAAAATACATTTGACTCCCCCCTGTAATTGGGTGTGGGAAGGGCCCTATTTTGAAAAGGCTGTCGGCTGAGAAATGAATTGCTTTTGTCTTGAAGATGTAAAGCAATCCTCGGAGCACCGAAGACGGAGCTCCAAATGGTAAGTCTAAATTTTACCCAACCCTTTCCTTAATCCTTACCCTAACACTCCCCTTCCATGGCCCTAACCCTCCCTTCCCCGTAGTCTGACCCAAACCCTCCCTTCCCCGCAGCCTAACCCTAAGACTCTCCTACCCGCAGGCTAACCCTTACCCTCCCCGCCCCTTCCATGATCCTGACGCTAACAGACGCTTCCCCAGAGCCTAAACCTAAATGTCCCCGGAAAGCTTACTCACCTCTGCAGTGGGGTCTGGGGCAGACGGTTCCGGAAAGGAATGTGTAAGCTTGTTGATTGGCATACTTACCCATTAAAAAAAAAATCTAAAATGGCTGTTTTTCGAAATAGAGAGAGACGAAAATTAGCTTTTGGCTGTCTCAATTTTTAAAACAGACATTTCTGGCCGCAGACTGGCAATGCCAACATAGTTTTGCCATCTATTTTCCTCTTATTTTTAAACTCAGGATTTGGTGCAATGTGACTAATGTCTGTTATCAGTGTCGAAATAGCAAATACATATGTTAATATGATATATTCTCAGTGGCCCCTGCAGACTGGCCTGAAGCAGCAAGACATGACTTCTATAGGTAAATGGCCAAGCTTTCTTTTCTACTACTAGACCAAAATAAATAAATTGAAAACAGAATATAATAATAACTATTATAGAAATAGTTATATAAATAGTTATAGAAATCGGTATAGAAATAGGTATAGAAATAGTTAATATTATATGAAATTTATTCTGTGAAGAGCATCACCTGGTGTCACCACAGAATGTTCTTGAACCTTTTAAAGCACTCTTATGAGAACATTAAGTGTCTCTTGATTTGGAGTTGTCTATTCAGTGCCAACATTATGGTTTCTGTGTCTGCAGCAGTGTCATACTTATGATTTGATGCCCGCTTTGCTCTAGATTTATAATTTATTTATACAGGTTTATTATATTGTCTCAGCATAGTTTGATATTGTGAGTACAGTAGCTTTGATGTATTATTTCTTTTTCGTTGGAATTTATTTAATATTGTTTTATTAATAAAACTATTTTTACATACTTTTAGTGCTCTCTTTGCTATATATTTCTAAAAGCTGCATATAACACATTTAATGCTTATCAAATACTTCTTTAATTGTAGTTATATTTACAAAGATTGCTAATGTAAGTGAATTAGTTTCACTATTTTGTAAATTACAACTGAGTACCCACTTATTAAGCTATTGTGCACAAGATGCTATCAAATCTGTTTTCCATATATATCCATCATGGTATCACTACACTCTCTAATTAGAAGCTGTCTAATACCATATTTGGGAGATTCAGGGTGAGGGGGCGGGTACCCAAATGCATGTCCTTCCCTCCTCACAAATATCGTCACTGAAGTCAGAAGGCTCTATACTGCTTTGTGCCCATCACATTCTTGGCACAAGAGGAAAGAGAATTTGGTTAATAAACTCCCTACTCGTGAATAAGATCTGTCTTGTTCCTTCACGGGTTGGAGCACCAGGTGTGGACTGTGAGACTCTGTTTCTATGTACAAAAGACATCCTTAATCTTTGCCATGTCTGAAAGCAGGCATAGGAGACAGCCAGGGCAGTAGCTGTGCAACACAAGTTCTATTTAAAATTGGTCTCATGAAGAATAAAATGGAGAATTGAAAGTATGGCAACAATTTAATTATTTGGACCAAAGGTCTCAAAAAAACACATGGAATGCAAGGGCCTGGTTTGGCTTAACCAATGTCAAGAAGTGATGGGTTTAACGCTTTTTGACTGAGAGTCTTTACTCAAATCTGTAATACTTAAAGAAAACAGGTGTGTCTGTTACTTTCCAGGATAACACACAAGCAACTTTCAGCTGCAGAACACTATAATCCTTTATGGAACATACATTTTTTCATTTTATTTCAATAATACATTTTTATTTTGTTTGCACCATAAAATAGCGGTCTATAAGTACAATGGACAATATGACAGATATCTGTTACATGAGATCACATAAAACGCAGTTCCACAAATTGCATTTAACCATCATACACAGAAAAAACTGCTACAATAATTTCCAACAGTTAAACATTTGACAACATCCCAACTGGAATCCTGTTTGTACAATTACAGAATAAGTAATATATATACTGGACTAAAGATTTTGGTCTGGATTCACAGTTACGTAGTTTGAATTGAGCTACTACACATGCGTAGTACTTATTTACGCTATCTACGTACCATTTCTGTAGGTGGTGAGCCGATAAACAGGATGATTTCCCGCTAGGGAAATGTCCTGTTATCGGCACCATACACCTCCTCTGCTGGGACCGATAATCCTAACAGAAGAGGGGAGGGGGGAGGCATCGCTCTCTATGGCACTGCTGCAGAGCTATGTACAAAGCTGCTCTGACAGCTTAGAAGTATACCTTCAAAGCTGTCAGAGCAGCATAGTGCATAGATCTGCAGCAGCGTCTATTGCAGGGAGTAGTAGAGATAGGGATCTGCCGAATCCGCGCTTCACACAGCGCGGGTTCGG
>WWET01000088.1:115391-126297 GCA_011038615.1 Limnodynastes dumerilii | reverse complement strand
CCCCCCCCCCCCCTTCTCTTCTTCTGCCTTTTTCTTTCTCTTCCTCCAGTTTCTCTGTACAGCCTCTGGATGCAGGAACTTCTATTCACTTTACATCCTGTGGAATCCTATTAGCAAGGCCATTGACTTGTCCTCCTTTCCATCAATACAAAACAGCCAATCACTAGAGGGCCTGGGGGGTGTTGTTTCTTAGAAGATGGTTCCGTATCAAGTCAGGAAGCTCAGCTGCACTGATAACCCCCGCAGGTCTCCCTCTGCTAAGGATGTCAGTCACTGACATCTATGCTCACAGAGGGGGATTCAGGTGCTGCTGCTGGGTTCCTAGTGTAATGTCAGGCCACTGGGGCCCCTCTGAACCATGAGGCTCCACTACCTCCCCTCCCTAAGCTATCATTGTGCCAGCCAGGTGCTCCACTACCTCCCCTGCCGTAGCACAGTTACACCAGTCAGGCTAATTGTTTTTGATCAGCAGTCAATTAACCTACTAACATGGTTTTGGAGTGTTGGAGTGGGGATGCTGTTGCCAGTTAAATAGGCCCTATTTCGACACTAATACAGCCGACAGCTGAGTTGTGGTTATATCAATGTTGAAATCATTTACATTGCAATTTTTACTATTGGAAATAGGTACTTTATAGTAAAAGGATCTATTTTACCAAAGTACCCATTCCTGATTGCAAAATGTTCTCTACCTCTCGGGAAGAGAAAGGGGATGCCTGCGGGGACAGCTTCATGAAAGGGGATGGTTAGGCTGCAGAACATAGAAGGCTAATATTAGGCTGTGGGGCATGGAGGGTTAAGGTTAGGCTGTGGAAGATGGAGGATTAAGGAGGATTAAGGTTAGGCTTGGGCCGGATCCAGGTAAGGTTAGGCTTGGGCCGGATCCAGAACTACGTCCGTCTTCCATAGACGGCCGTAATTCAATGAACAATAGCGACTGCGCATGCGTAGTAGCTATTATACGTAATCTGCGTATCGTTTTGACCGCACATACGCAATCTATGTATCGAAACGATACGCAGATTACGTAAATAGCTACTACGCATGCGCCGTAGCTATTGTTCATTGAATTACGTCCGTCTATGAAAGACGGACATAGTTCTGGATCTACCCCCTTGACTTTTGTCGCTGGATCCACACATACCTCTTTCCACCAGTCTGCTGTCTGACTGCTGTCGCTCTTCCACTGCCGCAATACGATGCGTCATAAAATAAAGCATTGTACCAGAAAACCACACCTTGGAGTATAGTGGAAAATCAGAGAAAACTGGGGACACCCATGTTGACACTGGAAGAACACACATACTCCACACATATAAGCCCTTTTCCTGAAATCGTACCCTTGCTGTGTATCTTTTTATTGATCTTGTAACTTCTGTGATACCTTACGTGAGGTATACACTATACAGGTTTCCGGCCTGACAATTGTTGTATATTGTGTATGCTGATTCGATTAGTCGGGCAATATGGTCCAGAAATTATTCTGACCAATAGTATTGGTCAGTTTACATAGACAAAATAACTGCTTCCGTGCGGAGTCCTCCTGTTTTTATGTACGTTATGGCAATAATGAGTGCCATAGGTCTATCTATCCGTGCAGAGTTTCCTTCAAACTCCACAATGACATTGCATCTCATCGCTCTCCCCGGCTAATCTAAATCCCTCCCCTCCCCCACTTCTACCTACTCACTCCCCAAGGCGACATTACGCCACCTCTTTCTACTTCAACTACTCCATGCGGTCTTTAAAGACCACACAGAGGCAATCTACGTGCCTAACTGGTACATAGATTGCGTAAATGATCTACTAGGTTATTTACTAAATATCCGCTCCTAAGAAGCTTCTGCTTTTTAGGTGTAAATACGGTTCGAGATCTGCCTGAGGACTGGGCTCCCCAGCTATCAGTTTTATGGGGAGCCAATGAAATCATGCCAGCATGTACCGAGCATTGGGCTGTATTTGAATTCATGGACTTATGAGTATTGTTCTATGGGTTAACGATAACACGACTCTTACCGCATATAATTTAGAGCAATCCAGGAACCTACATAGAAAACTGCACTACTGCATACAATTCGATCATGTTATAGAAGCACAGTAAGAATAAACTTAATGCAAGGAAACCTGCTCAGGTCTTTAGCTTTATATACACTTTATATTTTTACAATATGAGGTGTGATCATATATGTTTTTTAACATGTAGGTTACAGTCCATTTCACAAATATACTTTTTTTTAAAATTATTGCACTGATTTGTATTCTGTATTTTGGTAATGTAATATATACACTAACATAGGTTTAAAAAATACATAGATACATTTTACAGTTATTTCTCCAGAAATATAGATAATATATTTTGATGGAAACTTTCTGCATGGATTCTGGCTAATGTGATGAGTATAGCAGCTTGTGATAGCAGGACGCTAATGTAAGTATGTTACACTTTATTTTTTTTCCAAAATAGGAAGTTACTGGAATCTTTACTTATGGAAAGTGGAATCCAAATGGAAACCAAAATGTGTTCCTCTACACTGCAGCTTTTAGCGGGCAGGAAGTCAACAAACAAATACCTTAATAGCAACGACTGTTTGAGCCTATTGATTACTCAGCCTACCCAGTCTAGACTAACCTTACTGGGCCTATGCTTCAAGACATACAGACACTGAGTGGTCACACTCACAATCATTACTGGGACTTTTCCCTGTCTGGGTCAATTTTTTTTTTTTTAAATAACACCTTTATAAGTCTAGGTAAGAAAAGGTTTCATAACCCTGTCTCGTAGAAGTAGTCATAATACTTCATCAAAGCAAGTAGAAAAAAATGTATAACAAAATCATTTTCAACAGTGCGTCAGTGTTTGACATGTGGGTGAAGCAGACATTTGTTTAACTGTCGTCTAAAAAAAAAAGAAAGACAGAAGTAAATAAATCATAGAAATGGCAATTCAGTGTGTTAATACTTACAAAATTAATTTGGATCAATAATATTTTACCTGTGAAAAAGAAAGAATACAAAGACTTACTTTCGCCCAAAAGAATGAGCATTGAAGGTTTACAAAATATGTGTATTATGGCGCTGGTGATAATACTAATTATATTATAGAGCAATAACAAAAATGAATAAATAACACATAAAATAGTTGTAAGAAAATATCACAAAACAAAATGATTAAAAAATGATTGACAGAAAGAAACGCCTCAATAAACTGCCAAATGGAGAATTAAAAATAAGGGAATAAAATACATAGTATAGAAAGTTCTCTGTTGTAAGGCACTTAACAGAGCGGCATATACCAGGGAGACCGTCAAATATAGAGGTAGAATTCTGAGCAAAGGATCGCTCCTTTCCCTTAAAAAGAGAAAAGCAACAACTTTTAGTAAATTAACTTTTACTAAATTATTAGTTAATGTTGATTTTTAATCTAATTTATATTGGTTGTTTTTTTCTCTTTTTTATATATAGACTATATGCCTTGTAATAAAGCCCTTTATTCAATTTTAGCGCTCTAAATTAAATTAAACCTTTTCTGGGATATATAGACAGATAATTTGAGCATATATAATGAGAAATAAAGAGCTTTATTATGGAATAGGTAGACTATATGCCATTACCATGCCAATATTTTTCTTGAGTCTCATATTATTGGGCCTGATTCAGACTTATGAAGGAGCTTAAATTAGGAGAGGAAACTTACTCCTGGGCAAAACCATGCTGAATTCAGAGGGAGTCAAGTTAATTGTATTCTTTGCATGCAGAGATATATCTTTGAGTTGCTTACTGCACAAAGATACTGACCAGCTTTACTATTACATTGTTATTTGGGATAGGAAACATCGTCTTTCAACTATACTACTGTTTGCAACAGATGAAATATGAGTAGTAGCTTTCCTCTCTTATTTTAAGATCCTTCTTAAGTCTGAATCAGGCCCATTATCTTTATTATTAGTAATGCCATGCATCCCTGCCACTATTCAACCACTTTTAGCTAAACTTTTGTGACACTTGTAGTTACAGTTGTAAGTCGCTCATTAGAAAATCTACTGTAACTGAATGGCAATGAAAAAATTATTAACGTAGAGACCTCAAACCATTCTAAATGACAGGAATTTATCATTTGTTTTTAACTACTTATTCTGGCCACATACTATACAATTATTGACCCCTTTACAGGACAGTACATTTTCAGAACACTGACAAAATGGTCCAAAACACATTTACCCGATAGTTGGACCAACTATGATGATCTGAACAACAACGTGCCTATGCTATTAAGACGGGTTTTATTGGGCAGTGTGTGCTCTCTTATGATTTTCCCAGATTTCGGGAATCATGGTTTCATGGCCAATCAAAACCACTGGCCATGCGTCTCCACACATCTATTATTACTTGTTAGGTGCAAAAAGATTACCACAAGAAAAATAATATAATATTAATCAGCACAATAATAGTTTCCTAGGAACATAGGACGGGATCCAGACCCCCACATGCTTTCCGTATGTGCAGGGGTCTGTCCGTCTGAGAGAGAGAGGAGAGCCCCCTCTCTCGTGCGGGCTTTATGCTGCCATAAGCCTGCCTTAATTCAATTGTGCCGATCAGCGGTCCGTACGACCGCTGATCTGCATAAGTGTGGGGGCCCCCTCCCACACTGTATAATTACCATGCTTCCCCCCGCCCAATTTAGTGAGGAGAAGCACAGCCCATTTGTACACAACAGAGTAACACTAGCGTAACTTCTGGAGTCCGCATATGCCCTCCGGTCAAATCAGGCCACTTTTGCACGCTGGTGCGTAAGTGACTTGATGGGCGCATACATGTTAACATTTTCTATACATTTTTTATCAAAATAAATATTAAAACAAATCCAAGAACTTTGATTCAAAGTCTGGGTTTCTGATGACATTCGAATAGTGAAACATTGATATCATATTTTATTATGCTTACGCTGCCATAAGCCTGCCTTAAATCAATTGTGCCGATCAGCAGTCCGTACGACCGCTGATCCGCACAAGTGTGGGGGCCCCCTCCCACACTGTATAATAACCATGTTTCCCCCCGCCCACTTTAGTGAGGAGAAGCACAGCCCATTTGTACGCAACAGAGTAACACTAGCGTAACTTCTGGAGTCCGCATATGCCCTCCAGTCAAATCAGGCCACTTTTGCACGTTGCGTGCGTAAGTGACTTGATGGGCGCATACATGTTAACATTTTCTATACATTTTTTATGAAAAGAAATATTAAAACAAATCCGAGAACTTTGATTTAAAGTCTGGGTTTCTGATGACATTCGAATAGTGAAACATTGATATCATATTTTATTATAGGAGCCTATTTGGTGAAAACATGTACAAGGGTTACCCAGACATTACATACTAATAGATATTAAAACAAAAAGTGTAAAAGGAAAGGTTGACCATCTCATGAAATGTCATAATGTAAAACACAATATTGCAGTGTCTTTGGTTTATATCAAAGAAAGCAAATGTCTGTTTCTGATATAGCAAATATGCCTCCAGGTAGTATCTTTACCATGGTCTATAATTTAGTTTGTCAGGCCCTGAAGTGACATTCATGTTGTTAATAGAGATGGGCATACTGCTGCTTGCGGCTACCAATTAACCTATGAGAGATACTGTCATGGAGAGACTTAGCACTTTAGGTGATGCAGATCGGGAACCTGCAAAAACTTTTCACTGCTTAAAGGTGTTTGTATGTACATCTCTAAAAGGGTTTACACAACATCCTCAATTTCTCCTTACAGGTATGAACATGATCCTAGACCTAGTCATCCTTACCTGTCCCCATTTGTCAGTTATCTTCTTCTGTTATCAGTCTAAACATCAAAAGAGCAAACTTCCTGACACAGCTGGAATGAAATGAACTCACTTGTGATGTAAATATGGGGGAAGGAGCAGTTTACCCTTTAGTTGAATTCTTTTTTTGACTTTTAAACAAACACAGTCTAAATGCATACCTCAGGACCGGTAAATATAGAACGATAACACATAGAAGACAACCAGCAAACAATATATTTGTGCTGTTCCATACGACTTATCAGATGTCTGATAATGTCGTTTGACCTTTTACAAGACATTTCTGATAAGGGTTCTCAAAAGAACTAATAAATCATTCTATGATGTTTTCTTTCAGACCATTAATACAAGTAACCAACTAGCTAAATGTATTGTGGAATGACATGTAGAAGGACAGAGGCTATTGTGTTAATAACCTCCTTGTTTACCCTTTTACCCACTTCACATTATTACCACATCTTCTACACATTTCCCATAAGCTTTGTAACCCCCATCCAAAACAACAGAGTATCTGCATTATAGATCCCCTTTTGATACAATGGAGAATACATTGTATTGCAAAATATAAGATTAAAATCCATCACATACGGTACATTAACTTGCAAGTTCTCTTGTAATGTCTGGGGAGACTCTGGAATGTATGTGGGCTACTAGTTTGTTATGTTCAGAATACACAGCTACAAACCATAATATATAGCCCAACCATGTAACCTAATATACTTCCATGTAAGGGGCCAGTAGACGGGAGTGTGGGTCCCCATAGCGAACGGCCCTATTTTGAAAGGGTCGTTCATTCCCAGTTCCGAACTGGTAGGTATATCGATTGCTCATGCCTCGATGAGGCATAGCAATTGATCCCCGGAGCACTGAACACAGTGCACTATTAGGTAAGTAAAAAAGCCTACCCTTTCCCTAATTCTAACGCTAAGACCCCCCCCGAAGCCTAACCATAAGTCTCCCCCCTCTCAACCTAACCCTAATTTTCCCCACTTGCAGTCTAACCCTAAGTCACCCCTCCAGCCTAACCCTAAGTCTCCGGAGAGGGTTACTCACCTCTCCAGTGGTATGTGAATCGCATACTCACCCATTCATTAAAAAAAATGCAGCGTATCACATTCGAAATAAGGATAGCCAAAAAGCTGCTTTCAGCTGTTCCTATTTTGCAATGTGAAACATCGCAGCAGGGACTCGCAACGAGTAGACGGAGAGGACTTGAGCCGTCGCTAACCGCTCTGTGCATGAGTGGACAGCTCTCAGCGACTGGCTGGTTAGACAACACTTAACACTCAGGATCTATGAGTACTGAGCGCTGTCCTGAGCAAAATACAAGTTAGAAGACATTCTGTGAACCCACGCAGATCACGGCTCTTTAAAGAGCAAACCAGACGCAAAAGTGCGGCTTCGAATCCTAACACAAGTGCAATTATGTACAGGGAAAATGTTGGATATGAATTGTGTTAGGATTATCTGTTAATTATCACAGTGAATGTAAAAAATATTCTAAAACTATTAAGTAAATTATATATATATGTAATATATATATATGTAATGTCTCCAAACCAGTAGTGCTTTAGTTAAGTGATTGTAAGGTTTAACAGTACTCTTATGGTATCATATATCTGGGGAGTCTCAGCTGTCAGCATCTTCCTGGTTTAGACATGGCCTGTAGCTGGTGTAAAAAACCAGGTTGAAATAATCTCTTATGCAAACGTTCGGGTCTAGATTGGGCTCATTGGCAGTAACAAGCCCTTACTGTAATGGGCTGCAGTAGTTCACCCTCTCCTTCCATTTCAATTCAGGCTGTTCTGACAGTGTGTTGTGTTCTAGTCTGAATTGGTACAATTTTGTATGCTTCTGTTCTGTATATCTGAATTAGTATAGCACTGATTAATACGTATGTGCCAAAGCGTTGCAAGTCCCCGCTGTGAGGGATTGCATTGCGAAAAACAACTTTCGGCTGTCCCTAATTCGAACGAGGGATTCATTTGAACTTTTTTTTTTTAATGAATGGGTGAGTATGCGATTTGCATACTCACCCATTCACTTTCCGCCGTGCCGCCGCCGGGGACTTAGGGTTAGGCTGCGGGGGGGAGTTAGGTTTAGGCTGCGGGGGATACTTTGGGTTAGGCTGCAGTGGGGAACTTAGAGTTTGGGTTAGGGAGTGGGTTGGGGAAAGCTTACTTACTTTTCGGAGCACCGTGCATTGAGGCATAAACGATCGATATCCCAGCCATTTCGGAACTGGCAGGGAGCGAATGGCCCTATTGAAAGGGCCATTCGCAATGGGGACCCACACTTGTGCCAAAGGAGTATCTGAAAGCATCCTTGCTATCACATATAAATACATGCTACACTGCTCAGCTGTCATGTTCCTGGCAAATAATCGGCTACACACTTCAAGTAAGAGCCTCTACAGAGGGATCAGCAGAGTTGTAGTGACTTGTGTCATTGTACTGCCACAGCTCAGATGATCCCCTGCAGCGCTGCTTACATAAACTGCTTACTGAGGTGTAACTAGTATGAGAAATGAGGGGCAAGTGCTCCGGGTGAGTATATGGGGGCATCATCGGTGCCATTAGGTCACATTCTTTCCCCTGTGCAGTAGCAGATGATGGACTTATTCCTTGTTCACAGCCTCAGTTTGGCGCCATAGTTGCGCTGCAATGACGTGATGGCTGCCTTCATGCATTAACCTATAAATTAAATTGAGCAACTACCATTTTGTGTATTCTTGTTTGGAAGCATTCTTGTTCCTTGTTTGGAAGCATTCTTGTTTGGGAGCATGCCTGGGATCATCAGCTGGCAGGGGGTGTTGGTCCACAGAAGCTATAATGGAGGCTTTAAGGGGTGCCTCCTAAGTTGAGTTAGCTTTCAATTTAAGAACACATGATATATGACTCAGTATAGGGACTCTCACTGTTACAGTTAGGAACCAGTTAGCATTCTATTAGCAGTTAGCATTGTTGCTGGGGCATTGTCCTGTGTTTGTTAAACTATGTGGACATGTTATATCTTGTCTTGCCACTAGGGACAGCTTGCACTAAAAAGTTGAGAGAAAGAGTCAGAAAGAAACGGCCGCAACTGTGGAAAAATGGTTTCATTCTTCACCAGGACAATGCGTCTGCTCACACAGCACTTTCTGTGAAGCAGTTTTTGACCAACAATCACATTACTACACTTGAACATCCTCCATATTCACCCGATTTCCTAAAAGTTAAATCAATGCTTAAAGGGACATATTTTTTGAGTCAGTTGAAGAAAATGGCAGATATGTTGAAACAACTGACAGAAATGAATTTGCTGGAATCAGTTGAAGAAAACGGCAGATATGTTGAAACAACTGACATGATTTGATTTACTCCATGCCTTCCACCAGTGGAAAACAAGACTACAGCGATGTATTAGTGCAAATGGGGAGTATATTGAAGGGGACAAGCATTACATTTGTAATACCAATAAATAAAAGTGAGTTATTTAATCAGTCTTGTTATTTAATACACATACCTTGTAGATGTACAGTGTTAGATGACAGCTAAGGTATCAGGGATTACAAAGGAAATAAACAGCTTCTCTCAGTGAAGTACTGACAAATAATCAAGCATCTATGAAATCCCACCACGGACAGACTGACTGAGGCATTGAGCAGCACTTTTATAGCCTGCTCCACAGTGCCACACAGTCAATTCTTATATGGAGACAGCACGCAGTGCATCCATTTCCAACATTTATAAGAGGAAGTAAGAGAATAGCAGACATGTTACTGTGACATTATTGAAACAAACTGAAACAAGAGGATGCTGTTCTATAAATATTCAAACACAATTTTATGGTTTTCTGTACTATTAGTCAAAATCTTGGGCTGAATCCAGACGTGATAACGTCAGGTCACTTACACACACAAGGTGCATAAGTGGCCTGATCTGACTAGAGGGCCCCTAGCATAGCAATATAGAACTCAGTTCCGTACAAGCCCATTTGCTCGCAAAAGTGGGTGGGGGAAAGCATTGTAACTGTACAGTCTGGGAGGAGGCTCCTAAAATTGTGCGTCTCAGCGGTCGTATGGACTGCTGAGACGCACAATGGACTTAAGGGAGGCTTATGGCAACATAAACTGCCATAAAGCCTGCATGAGAGAGGGGAATGACAGGGGGTGCGCACTTCCCTCTCTGTCAGACGGACAGACCCCTGCACGTATGGAAAGCGCGTCCCTTGTTATTAAATTGTGCAGCACAGAGGTCCGGCAGTCCGCACAGAAGAGGGGAGTGAACTCCACTCTTAAAATAAAGTAAAGTAAATATAGTAAAATAAAATGCAGAAGTGAAAAGACTATAGGCGTTCTGATCAAATAGTCTTGACAGGGACTAGTCTAGTGTCCTGGAATATTAAGGTACTGAAGGGGAAGGTAATAATATCACAATGTTTCTTCACCTACTCGGGGCTACTATGTGTCATGAAAAGAATGGTATATGAGAATACTCTTGGATGTTCCAAGCAGTGATCTGAACACTTCCTGAGTGCGTCCCTTGTATGTATAGGAAGTGGCATTGGCTTAACTAGACATGATAGAGGCCAAGAAAAATGTAAAAATGGAACCCCCTCCCCCTTTATACTAATATTTACTATAAAGACCAACAAATAAAAATGTAAAAGTTTTACTTCAAAAGTATATTAAAATATTACAAAATAATACTAAAAACAGAATCAAACATAACAAAATATAATGTCTCCACTAAATGTTTAACATGTAGACTCAAAGCTGACCATACACTAGAGTGATTATTGGTCTGATCATCCAGTTATCAGGTGATCTAACCAAAACTGTCTCTAGTGCATGGCCCGAATACATATGAATAAAAACAAATTAAAAACATTTCAATAATTTGATGTTATGGCACGTTTAAATATTATATGACCCAAGCTGCCGATATTGCCTAGTCTGTGGCCTTTATCAGATTATTAAACCTGTACCTCCACCTCCTGGCGAGAGTTTCCAAATCTGTCTGGCTACATTATTATTGGCAAGTATGGCAGTGATAAAGGGCCTGATCCAGAGCTACGATGTTACACTGAGCGCTGTAGCGCTCAGCGTAACATC
>WWET01000088.1:76828-94758 GCA_011038615.1 Limnodynastes dumerilii | reverse complement strand
TAATATAGACTGTAGTGGGATAATTTTATAATGTGGGAGTCCAATAAGGAGAGCGTTACAATAATCAATGCGGGAGATGATTAGTGCATGAATGAGAGTTGTTGCAGTGTGTTGTGTGAGTTGCGTATCGTATTCTGGAAATGTTTTTAGATGTATGTAGCAGGATTTAGGGACAGATTGTATGTGGGGAGCAAAGGACAGTTCAAAGTCAAGGGTAACACCTAAGCACCGAGCTTTAGGAGTAGGGATTATTTCAGTCAACAGATAGGATAGAGAGATAATGCCACCCATGTACACATTTATATATAATACACCAGGCTGCCATGAAGGATCACATACATTTACAGACACCTGTGTGAGCCAATGACACCAGTCTACTAGGAAGGGTTGTATACATTTATATACACAGACACCCCTTAAAACAATGACAACAGACTTTTAAAAGAAAAAAGTGCAAATCAGATTCCAGCTATTACTTTCTAGCATGGCAAACATTGATGATAGATGGAATCTGATTGGTTACTATGGCCAACACCTCCACTTTTCCCAAAAGTTTTAAAAGGTCAAATATTTTCTGATATTCTTGTTAATGGTATTAGTTGCTCTAATATATAGGACACTTTGGGACAGATTTAATAAGCTGCAGGAAAGGAAAATTGGAGATGTTGCCCATAGCAACCAATTAAATTCTAGCTCTCAGTTTCCTATTAAATATTGGAAAACATCAGCTAGAGGAAAACATCAGCTAGAATGTGATTGGTTGCTATGGGCAACATCTCCACTTTTCCTTCCCTCAGCTTGGTAAATCTGGCCCTTTGTATTTTAGCTGTAGTGGCCCTTTAAATATTGTAGTGATTGGTACAGTACATTGTGATGTCATAGAGGTTATGAGGTAATACACTGTATAGACGTCTGATGAGCTGCTGGAGGAATCATTTACTGACTTGTCTTCCTACATTTCAGTAGACTTTTTTTCCTGTGCTCAGACGTGTATTCGTGTTGTGTTCTTTCTGCTACTATGTAAGTACAAATTACTTCTACTACAGGATTACCTTCACTTACCTGTATTATAGAATAAATATCATATTTACTGTAATTATAATAGTGAAACATAGAAAATACCCATCTCTTGGCAATCTCTGTAATGGACAGTGGGTGTAAAGTATGTTTATATGAAATGATCGCCAAATTCTTTATGTATAATGATCTAGTTTTGTTCCTGCTGTGGTCATAAATAATAAGATTTTTATTATGTGCAGTATATTTCAATGTACTTCATTATTATTATTATTATTATTATTATTTTTATTATTATTATTAATATTATTTCTTGTACATAATAAAATCTAAAATAAAAATCTAACATAATAGTTTTTTAGAACAATGGCTGGAGACAGGGCAAATTTGCAAGCTTTTACTTTATCTACTTTATCTAGTCAGCATGCTGGTACTTGTAGTCCCACAACAACTATAGAACAACAACTTACCTGGCTCTAAATTTGCCACATGTATAAAAATGACCTTTACCCCTACTTCCACTATTGTACTGTATGCAGGTGTTTATGTGCTTATATGTTGTGTCATGGGCACATGTTTGAAGGATGTACAGGAAGCATAATCACCTCATTAGTGTGAAAGCCACTTGTCTGTACTGCCAGTTTTTAGTAAAAATAAATGATTGGTGCTTTGGTAATTTTCTATAAGGGTTAGAATTAATAAAGCTTTGGAAAATGAAGTTTTGCATATAGCAACCAATCAGATTACAGCTGCCATGGTGAAGACAGTATGTGGACATCAAACTGGTTGCTATGAGCAACAGCTCCACTTTTCCGTTTTAAAATGATCCATATAAAATGAATAAATATTGCAATAACAAAGCATTAACACACAACGACTGAAATACAGTGCAGAGGCCATAGATTTGTAGTAGTGATAAATGAAATTGATGTATCCTAATCTATCATATCTCTTGTTTTTGTAGTGTTGGCAAGAAAGATATTTTCATTGTTGCTGTGCTGTGAAGGTCTGGAGGGAGAATGTCCTTCACGGGTTGCAGCAGAATTGTAACCTTAACAAAGGTCAAGGGAGATCTTGGCCTGGAGCTGATAAAAAATAGCTGCAATTTCTTGGAAATTGTTTACATAACACCAGATGGACCAGCCGACAGGAGTGGATTACAGATCGGTAATATGCCATTGGATAACTTGTATTGTTAAGAGGACAATGGGCGAGATCCAGAGCTATATTTCTATTACGTTTCAAGGCGTAGCATATTTACTATGCCCTCCCCTCGTACGTACTTTGGCTGTTTTACGCTTGCCGAACCCTACCTTAACTTTACAAAGTGTTACTACTGATGTACGTACAGGCTGCATGTATGTAACTGCCTAAGCACGCCCATACTGCTGGATTTAAATGCCTCCCCCGCCTCCGAAGTGTAATTCTGGGTGTCGTATGCCTGGCACGCCCCCTCGTTCACAGTTACGCTGTTGATACGAGGCTGGTACGTACATTCAGAGTTACGTGGCTTAACATCTGCCGCACACATGAGCTAATACTAATGGGCGATTTTACGTCAGCGTCTAGGGTAAAATCGCTCGCGTACGTAGTTCTGGATCTACCCCTATATGTCGTACACAGCACTATGTCCTTTATTTCAGTTCCTGCTCCATGACCGTCTAAGCAATTGTATTTTCTTCTACAGGTGAAGAAATATTTGTCCTGCAAGGGAGAGTTACATTAGGCTTAAGCCTAAAAGACTCCCTTAGGATGATAAAGAAAACCCATGTCGGCAAAGACATCACCATGACCATCTACCGTTGGCAGCCGAAGTCCATGCCGGAGGAAAAGTGAGTTTCATACAGGAACTTTTTGTACAGTTGATACAAATTAAGGACCTGATGTAGGGTAGCAGTTTTGTGTAGCTACAACTTATTATTATTTTCTAATCAGGTTCTTTATGTTTATTACAGCCCTGAAATAATGGACAATGATACAGTAACTCTTTCTCTCTTACAGTTCTCAGAGTCACAGTTCCCCGGATAATACCACCAGGGTTCTAGCTGCAAAAAAAGCTGTGAACTCTGACATCACATTCCACCGAGCTTGGAGTGATGAGGATGGCACTGCAGGTGCAGAAATGGCTGGTGATGAAACCTGGTTGAAGCCTTATTCGTACCCACTGAGACCTAAAGTACATACAAAGCGCCTGAGGACAAGTCCTGTCCGTCGGAGGATGAGAGCCTTACTGAGCGATGCTTTTCAAAGAGTTCGTTCTCTCTTTTAACATCAATACCCAGAGTTTACAGCTACATCGGGACTGGGCACCATTTTCACATACTTTTCCATCCAAAATGGTGACAGTAATAACAACACATGTACATAAAATGTGGTACTCAGTGCTAGACAGTTCCCTTATATATCCCTAGGGACTTGGGGATCGATGTGAATATATCAGTCCTGAACAGTTAATAAATAATAAATCTTTGTTGGTCAATAATCTTGTTGGATGGTTTAAAATCTCTAGTGTGTCCAAAAGTTTTTGTGCACAGTCAATGCAATAGAGTTTGGTGATAATCTTAATAACTCAAGTCTGATAGGTGAATCATCCAGCACGTCTAAAGTGCAGTCTTATGGATATAAGTCTAGTTATCCTTTATGCTTCTATTGGTAACTTTTCCAGTGAAGATAGAGAGAGCGGGAGACAAGGAGGGAGAGAGGAGAGAGAGGCAAATAGCGTAATACTGTTGGTGTAAAAAATAAAAAATAAATGGATTGCACTCACAAACATCCTTTTGGGTAACGGCATGTAGCGTTTTCTTTATGATTGCGCTCTTTCCTGTTGATGTCCGTCCTTGCGCTGTTTGGTACCTAGGTGATCTGGTAGCTACAGCAGAGCACGGAGAGGGGATATGCCGGGTGGCTGCTTCTGCTCCTCCGTCGGATTGTCAAAAGGTACACTTCGATTCTCCTGGCTGGAGGTGCGGCGCTGCCTGCGGATGTATTTGCTTCATCTCCACGCGTGCTTATTCCAGCAATGGTCAGCTGATCTTGTCAGCGTTCTCCTGCAGTGCAGGGCTATCTCAGGGCATGAATCTTACACCGCTGTCCTGGGAATGTTGTGAGGGAAAATGTGCATAGAAAAAAAGCCTCTTTATTGATTCTTAGGGGTTTAAACTAATTTAATAAAATAAAGTGATTAAAAACAAAAGTGCAAGGAAATGTTCAATGCTGATTAACCAACGTGTTTCCTCACACACAAACGTGACTTTGACTTCATCAGGGTAAAGCATCACATGATGAATGGGTCTAATACAGGTTGAACTTGACATTGATTGGTGGACTGGGTATAGCGAAAAGGGGAATTTCTACTGATTAAGTATCATTTAGCAATCGCAGTGAGTTATTACACCAATGATACAAAGATTGCTGTATACCTACAAAGGGAGTGTGATTGGTTACATAGGGAATATAATACAGAAAAAAAAGAAAAAAAGATAGAGTAATATATATATATATATATATATATGTATAAACATTGGTTGATGTACGATTATATGGAAAAATAGATAAATAGAATAATAATACTAAAGATACCATAAATAGTGTATGGATGTATGGTATAGTTGAGAGGGTGTGAGTACATTATTTTATATATATATGTTCTTGGGCGAGGTGTCCATAAACGCTAAGTAGTTACTGAATAAATTAGTTACTGAAAAGTGGCGCATGAACCAATGGTTGTCCGTGATGTTGTGTCGGAACTACAAAATTGAAGAATAATGAGGGATGGGGGGGTTTGGTCAAGTTGGTGGGGTAACTCATGTTACATTTGTATTGCATAACTGGTGGTTGCTTTAATCAAGGTGGTGTTCACATATATGTATTGAGAAGTTGCATTGCACCACTGGGGGTTATTTTATGATGGGCTGTATGTCCATATCTATATTAAGACCCCAAGGCTGGAGGGTCTTTAATAAGAATATCCATTTAAGTTCTGTTTTGTTTATCTGTTTCAAAGCATCCCCTCCTCTCCAATTATTTCTTACTTGTTGGTTTGCTTGGAATTTGAGCCCTCTTGGGTTTATATTGTGATGTAAATTGAAATGTTGTGAAACACTATGGGCTTCATAACCTATTTTGATGTTCCTTAGATGCTCTGAGATTCGTATTTTTAGTGGTCTGGTGGTGCGACCTATGTATTGTAGGCCGCAAATAAACTCAAACAAGTAGATAACGTTTTTAGTATGGCATGTTAATGTCTCCTTGACTCTGTACTCCCTGTTGGTGGTATTGGACTTAAATGACTCTAGTGATTTAGAGCTCCTAGATGTTGTGCATTTTCAACCTTGACAGTTGCCACAGAAGTAGAAACCTGGTTTTTCCTTTAACCAGGTAGTAGTCTCTTCTTTGTTCTTTATGTGGTTTTTCACTAATGTCTGTTTTATACTCGTGGATTTTCTGAAAACTACACCTGGTTGTGCCCCTATGATGTCATTTAGGGTTTCGTCTTGTTTGAGGACATGCCAATGTTTTTGTAGTACGCCTTTGATGCTTTTGGCACTATTGCTGTATTCTGTTATGAAATATATTTTGTTCTTTTGACAGTTGTCTTTTTTTTGTTCCTTATGTTGTAGCAGATTTACCTTGTCTAGAGTTGCTACTCTGTTCCTGGCTTTAGTCACTAGATTTTCATTGTAGCCTTTGTCAGTGAACTGTTGGGATAGATTGGAACTTTGGATAAGGAAATCCTCTAAGTTTGTTCAGCTCCGTCTTAATCTCTTAAACTGACCCATAGGTTTAATGGCCAACCAGCCAAGTTGATGATTGCTGGTGGCCAGAGGTGTAGGAGCTGGGGGGGGGGCAGAGGGGGCACTTGCCCCACCCATGATTTTTGTTGGGAGGGCAAAGACTGTGTTTTGCCCCCCATGAACTTTTGCACAAAGGTGAATGAGGATGAATGAAGCGAAAATGGGGATGAAGCGATAAAATCTTTAATTGAACTCATCAACTGTTGTCATTTCTGTTTACCAAAAATAAAGTTGTCTTCATGTTTGTTCTGTACATGTTCTTCTTGCAAACACTTTTTTTTCTTTCTTAGAATCCCCACCCATTTTGCTATCACAATTTGCAGTAAGAATAAGCAGACAGAGGAAACCGGGAAGCGGTTCTTCCCATTGACTGTTCTTATAAACAGTGAACAATTGTGAACAATTGTGGCCTGTGGACGGTTTAAAATGTTAGCAGCAGTCTCATTGTTGCCAGATCATAGGGTAGACAGTTTTTGCCTTCAGTGTTGTAGAGAGTCATGGCTCCCAGAGCAGGTTCATGCAACGCCGCCCCCCAGTGTAGGAGTAGATCCTTCATGCTACGTTCTAACGATTTTTTAAACTATAGATTGTTATAACTACCAAATGTTCTTTAATATAGCTTTAGTATACAGATTGATTGATTGATTTATTAAACAAATGCTAAGTGTTCCGTTCATGAACATTTAATAAACAACTTTTATTGATGAAAAACGATTCACTTTACTTTTACAAACATGAGATATAGCAATTAAAATTTATAGCTCATACCATAATGTATAAATACAGTTTTAAAGTAAAATAAGCAATTAAGCTGGTTTTGGCCCCAGAAACACTGAAGAAAATTAACATATGAGTCCTTGCATATCTACAGTGACTGTTACAACTGTCAAAAAATACATGCAAAACACAAGAAAAGTGGGCTCCAGGCCCTATAGTAGTCCTTGGCCTTTGCACCCCCATGAAAATTTTTGTTCCTACGCCCCTAAACATGCTCTGGATTTGGCCCTATGTGTACAGTGCTATAACTGACTGATTGTCTCTTATTTGTCTATGATATCTAAATTATTTCTGGCTTAGTCAAGTTATAGTGATTTCCTGTACTTTTCTCAGTATACCGTGTAGTGTATGAACCGTATTTCATCTAATATATTTTGTCAAACCTCATATTCTCTTATTAAAGGCCAGGTTAAACCATGCTTTAAAAGTAGCATGCAAAATAAATTCTTGTTGACCAAGGTCTGAAAGCAAGAAGTGTTCAAGTCAGACACTGAAGCTGGGCGTGTGCTAAATATTGCACAGCATGTTCTAAGACCACTGAGTGGGTCATAGTCCTGCAATGTTTACTAACCTCAGAGGAAGTTTGCCTACTGCACCAGACAGATGTGAGCTGTCAGGAAAGACTTATGAGCTTAGCCTGGAAATATTCCATTCTGCCTATCAATTATACAAACCCCCACCTATCACCATACTCGCTGCAGGTTTATGTCCCTGACTCTTAGTAACTTCAAAGCCAGGGGCAAAATGAACAACAGGTTACTTTACTATGTATAAGGCTGAAGTAAATGCTGGTAACAGCTTTAACCATTTCACCTCTGAAGGTGACACAATTTTCTATATACCTGCCATCAGGGCTGCATATAGGGGAGTCAATGTTATTACGATGAATTGCCTGAATTGGCTATATAGCGCTAGGGAGTTCTGTTATTCAATAACATAGCAACGTTTTAAACTGGAAATCACATATACATGGCTATTAAACAATAACTATAACACCCAGCTTATTTAAACCATTCCTATCTTTAAAAGACATCATAAATAGAGTAATATAAAAACTTCCTGGAAATCTCTCTATCGGAATCAATAGCATTCCAAGGTTGTTTACTATGTTTGTAATATTCTTGTATGCTATGTATAAATTAGATTTTTACGTAGGTATTTTTTTAATTATGACAACTTTTGAATGTTGATGTTTTAATGGCAGGAGGTTAAAACTCAGCGAGAGTCAGTTGGCATTAATATGATGAAAATAAAGCACAGGCTGGCCAACTAAAAAACCGCAATTAATTTTGGGCAGCGCCGGAGTTGGAAAAGAACAGGGGTCAATAAATTTGACAAACTCCTAGTTTATGGATGGGGTTCCATCACACATCGTATTTCATATTATATTTTTTTGCACACACATTTCATCATGTATTACATCACCATTTACATTTATGGCTATAGTGCTGACTGTGCTATCAATGTATCCATTTCCATGTATCGTTTTTGGTCACATGGCATAACAAATATTTAATGGACCTGTCATCAGTGGGAAGCCTGGATGTTCATGCTTTACTATGTTTTGTTAAGTAAGTTGCTTGTGGCTGGCTTGTGTTGGTGATGTTCTCTAATAGTTCAGAAATGCATTATAAAATTGGAACGATTAAATAATGTTTTACATTTTTGTACTAAAACAGATATTAGTGGGAAGTGTGATATTTTCTCAAGAAGTCATCCAGTGGATGCCTCCGAAACAGTCCCACAATAGGCCTAGTAGGTGAGTCTATTGGGACTGTCCTGGAGACATCCCAGGCTATTGTGAATTATTTCTATTACAAGTATTCTGTCACAATTCTGTGTTTTCTTGAACTTCCGAGGTCTGCAAAGGTGTCACCAGATTAACTCTGGTATCTGTCTGTTGTTCCATGTTTCATCAAAAAAATCTCCAGTGCTGCTCTCCTCTCATCTGCACCTGAACTCCTGTGCTGATTTCAGCTATTTCCTGGATCTTCAACACCTGAGTCACCTCTATATAAACCAGCCTGTCCTTCTAGTCTGAACTGGTTAATTGTCGTTAGCTCTTTGTGTTTGTCTGAATGCTGATCCAGTACTTGCTACTTCAGACAGCTCTTTTTCTGTGAATTCCTTGTGTACCTTTGAATCCTCTGTTTAACTCAGGACTCTCTCTGTGCATCTTGCCCTCCCTTTGTTATTTATTTGTGGTTCACTATTATTTGTTTATGTACTCTTTGACTTTCTTTGCTGTTCCTGTGTTCTTGTTTATTAAACCACATTTACTGTGGTTATTTAACTGGTTCTCAGTACCTATATCCGTGACATATTCACAATAGGCTGCATCTTCCACTTCGGCTATAATGTCAGCCGCAGAAGGCTTTTTGATATTTGGGCATTTATTTTGTTAAACTAGAGATTGGTCACAGAACTGAACAGACAAAATTTGGGAGTAAAGAGATGTCTGGTAGCAAAAGATATATCTGAATGCATACATTTGAAAGCACAAGTTTTAAAAAGCCACTGATTTCCATGAATCACCCAGTGGTAGGGGGAAACAACAGTCGATGAGCAAACGGAAGATTTGGCACAAAAATAAACCTCATAAACCAGAAATGTTTCATAAAGAGAGGTTTCAGCAAGTTCTACAAGGAGGGAGGAACTGTAAAACATGACCAGTCAATTGGATATGAGCCACAGAGAGAAGCAGGGATATTCAAACCAACATGATAAAATCACAATACATCATCATCACCAGCACAAACACCCTCAGATGTTAATACTAAGACTAATAAAAAAACACTAATAAAATAAAAAAAATAAAAAAATCAGCTTTCTAGTTCAAAGATTTAAATAATTTTATTTAAGGTGATCACCTGCATTTCAAAACATAGGGCCTGATCCTCGTAAAGGAACTTTTACGAGCCTCGTGCATAAGTCCCCTTTAACAATACATCTGCACATGTGCACGGCAGAAGTTACGCTACGGATCTCTTAGCATACTCAACTAAGTTCTGTATTCTAGGAGATCCAGACGAGGTGGCCGCACTTCAATTCCGCACCCCTGATAGGCATGTAATACCCCGGGTTTCATAAAAACCCCGTTCTGAACGCGAACCCCTGACTCTCTCTAGACCCGGCTAAAAAGAAGGGGTTTGCAGAGGAAGCCGGGTCCCGCGGCTCCACTGCACAGCGGTGACCAGGGAAATCCCGGGTCACCGCTGTCAGTGTGAACGGGCAGCCCGGCGTGTCCCTGCAAATCCCCTGGGTTTGAAAACCCCGGGGATTTGCAGGGCTGGTAATCTGAACGTGGTATAAAAGAAGTGCTGGGGGTTGTTAAGCAGATCCGTGCGGAGAAGTTAAGGTAAGTGTCCAGAACTCTGCACAAGAGAGGGGAGTGACAGGGAAGTAAACTCCCCTCCTCCATGGGGACTTCTAGATCTCCATGCATATGGAAAACACACAGAGTTCTGTATCAGGCCCAAAATTAGTTGAATTGCATTAGCACAGTTATATCAATTATGTTTTTCTACATGACATAGAAGCATTATAAACAAATAAGCTTTCCTATTATCTGTTATGATGGACGGCTTGTCATCGATCTTACTACTTAAGTTTCTCTTTGTACATGACATAAGATGCATAGAGGCTGTGGATGCATATACTGTTGCTTGGGGATACACTGGGTATATTCCCAGCACTTGTTGGCATGCAAACTCTTCCATGTATGAACACACTGTTCCCCGTGCATTAGGGCACTCACCCCACCCAGTATTCAGCAGGGTTTCACAAGAAGAATTGTGGAATGCAGTCTAAGGAAGTCACCCACAGGATATTATTTAAGCAATGTATAATGGAATTAGTATTGTTCAGGTCTTACAGGGCTTCATTTACCAATTGCTAACTGAACGTTAATTAGCAAAGCAAGGCTAGCTGCACTTGAAAATTTTCAAGTCCCAAAAGTTAAAGGCAGTGTGCATGCACCAATCAGATACTATCACATTTGGTCATTAACATGCAAGCCAATCATAATGCTCTATGAGACAGTCGATGGTCTTTGTGTGTCATCAACACTACTTTTTAAATAAATAGCTATTGCAGGTAGGTAACTAAATTTCAATCTACCACCAAAGACCACCATATCTTTTCAACCCTAAGCTGAAGTATAAATGAATGCAATTATCACACCCATCATACGATTCCAGACCATTGACAACAGTGTCCAGTGTGGTGATTTGATTATATATCACGATACCATTGTTAAAATATTGGGTAAATGAAATGCATTGGTGTGTATGCATATAACTGTCTGTAAAACGTTCTCTGATGATATTTCACCTTTGTAGGCATGCATATATACTTCTGTGATTTTCGGGAATACCCCTTATGTGATTAATAATGACTTAATCATATGGGATGCTGTTGTTGCCATATACTGAATTTGATGGGCATGTATGTCGACACAGAAGAGGGGAGTACATGGCCCTGTCTCTTCTCTCTTTCGGACTTATGTGTCAAGAACCCTGCCTTAACTTCTCTGCACAGACCTGCGTCCGCCTGGACGGAACTTCTGCTCTTCACCCACAGCCCTTCACTAGCATGCATAACCCCGCCTGTATTGCAGAGTTTAGTTATGCGGAAGTGAAGAGTTTAGATTGCGTAAGCATGGTCTAAAGACCGCGCTTACGCAATTTACGTACATACATGACACGCAGATATCGTAAATAAGCTACTACGCATGCGTATTAACTCAGTTCTTAAAACAATGTACGTAAGACGAAAACTACATAACTGTGAATCCGGACCCTAATTCTGTATCAGGCTGTAAATATAATATAAATTCTTGTATGTATTTAAATAATCTGCCTATAAACATGTATTAAGTGTATTTGTGCTTCCAAACATCCATTTTATTACATTGTTCAATTAGATAGATGCCCCTTACAAGGCTGCCAAGTAGCACCTTGCTACTAAAAGCTTATTGTGTATTTATTGCATAACATGTATCTTCGGCCTCCTTAACATTGATTTACCAGTAAAATTATATGGAGTTTTTTTTCATACTGGCTTTTATTGATTACAGTGAGAAATCATGAAAGTCCGTACTGTAATCTGATAATAAGGTCAATTAATGTTTATGAACTCGTTGAAAGATCTCGTAAGTATATCTCTGATCACATGGTTAGCGGAATCCAGGCCTGGCAACAGAAATATTGAGGCCCTGTACACTAACTGTTTTTGGGCTTTATAATAGACTGATAAGAAAATGTCAGAGTTGCAGTAAACAAAAAAAAAAAAATCAACACAGAATGAGCATATTAAAAAATAAAATAAAAAAAGCTATCCCCTAGTTAGTGATTACTGACGTCTTTCTCCACTCTCAATTAACAAATTAAATATGGGGATGTTATCAAACTGGATAAACGAAATAGGTTAGACTCGAGCTAGGTGGATTTGTTGAAAAATTAAGGTTAATTTCAGAGCGCTTGCCACCGAGCAGATACTGCCAATCTGCTAAAAACAAATATGAACCAAAAAGAGAGGAGAGGCAGCGCTAAAAAAACCTTTATAGGAGTCTCAATAAATTCTAAAAGAATTTTATTATACAAATAACATCAATAAAATATGTTAAAAAAGAATACATAAGGTATATGCAACTTCTATGATAAAAGGTAAAAGATATACACACTTAATGCTACACAATAATCATATGATACCAGTATCAATCACCTCTTTACAATGTTATAATGAAAATGTGAGATAACAACCCAGCATATAAACCTCTATAACGCTGGATGGATAAATGAACCCTTGGTAAAAGTCATAGGTAGTTCACTTAGAGTGGGCTATTGAGAGCCTATGAATTGGACTGTATCCAGTAATTTGCCCACTATACCTCTTATCCAGTGGGTAAAAGACAACAGATGGAGCTTATTGAGCAGCTATGAGGTATGCACTGTACTCACAA
This sequence comes from Limnodynastes dumerilii, assembly GCA_011038615.1. Classification (NCBI taxonomy): domain Eukaryota; kingdom Metazoa; phylum Chordata; class Amphibia; order Anura; family Limnodynastidae; genus Limnodynastes; species Limnodynastes dumerilii. The sequence continues at coordinate 82,209 of WWET01000088.1, read as the reverse complement.
GTCTTCTCCTATTCATAAAATAGGGAAAAGCTACAATTTTTTTAAAAGTGAAAATTAAAAGTTAATTCTTGTGCATTGTAAAAAATAACTAGTACAATATTTAATTTGTAATATACATTTCTCAGTGGGTAGAATTACACAAATAAACTACAAACCATGGGATAATCCAGTTTTATGGTTTATTGACATTCTTATGCAAATTATATGTTATGTATTTTCTTATTGTTTATAAAAATTATATGGAAACCACTCTTGTAAAATCCTGTATTTGCCTCTGACTTGACTACCTCCCAAAACATGAACAACATACCAACAAGTGGCACAGTTACTATGCGCACAACCATAATGGCATTACATAAAGTATAAGATGTTTATTGACAGAACAAAATATGCAATTACAGGAAAAACAGCGATGTCATATATAAAAATATTACAATCATTTTATGTTGCCATGAAAAAGTTTACAAATAAAATATTGCATACACTACTCCCTGTTTACTTTGGCCTGTTCTGTTAAATTCCTATGCTGACTGTGTTCAAGTGGTGTTAAGCCTATGACTTCCACAGCATGGTTCATTTTATCATCCGCAGTGGGGTTACAATTGCACATATGTTACATATGGCGACATGTAAGTTCTTACCTTTTTTGCAACTGGTACTAACTGTCCTGTCCCATTGTAGGAATCATTCCCTGCAGGCCATTGTACCAGGCATGGTCTGTTACCAGCAGCTGCTGCTATAGTGAGCTTGCCCTTCCTCCCTCTGCATTTTATGGCCTTCTGGCTGCTATGATTACTTACAGGTCATTCAGCCAATCAGAACCGTATGCGGGGATCTTCTGGCCAGCAGCTGTAGGGAATGATTGGTGAAATGGCCTATAGGGAATGTTTCCTACAGTGGATACTAGGACAGGACAGCGAGGGCCAGTTGCAGAGAAGGTGCAATCTTACATGTCACCATGTATTGTCATGTGTTGGTGAACATATTCATGTAGCACACTACATGCCATAACTACTTTTTCAGGTTTGTCAAGGTGCATATTAATAGTGGTATGAAAAACTCTAAAACTGTAAGAAATATTCCAGAGACATTCTCTACCACTTTCCCTGCTCTTATCAACAGTCCTTTCAGGCTTCATTGTTTTGGAGAGTATAGTTTAAGGCTATTCATATGGAAGGCAAATACTCTGCCTGTTCTTGTTCCTTGTACCTTACGTGTTTACCTTTGATGATCACATAACCTTTCTTTCAGTTCTCCTGCACTTCCTGGCATTCCCTCTCAGGCGTAGCTCATTGTTCTGTTGATCTCACTCCTCACAAGCCTCAATTAATCCCCTTAATGACTGCACACTCTTGTCAGAGCAACTAGTTTCCATCGCCTGCTGACACGTGCCCTTAAGCTCGTGCCTATAGTTGCTAATTCTCTGGTATACTTTGTTCTTGTATCTTTTGGTAACCAGCTCCTGTGTACCTGGGTCTGTCGTTATCTACCTCCGAAGCCCCTGTGTCTCCAATTAATACACTGCTTTGGCTCCAGTTCCAACTTTGGCAGCAGTGCCTCTGCTACCTGTACCTATTACCTCTGCTCTCAGCATCTGTGAGCTTGTTCATATTGCTGCAACCTGTCACTAGCCTGTAGTCCATCAAGTCCATTATTACCATCAGGTGCTCTGGTGAACACCTGGCTTGTGACTAGACTCTGCACCTCTGGACTGGTGTGTTCCATTTTTGGGTTGGCGCAGAGCTCATTCAGTAACATTGTCTTCTACAAACACATAATTAAGTCCTTACTTAAGGCTGAATTTTTGTTAGTTCTGCAGTTGGTAGTTTAAGAGCATTGGGCTGGATTCAGACTTAAGTAAGTGCTGGGCTAAACCATGTTGATAACAGGGGAGTCATATTTCATCTGTTGCAAACAGTATTAGAGTTGAGATGTGATGTTTCCTATCCCAAGTCTAAATAACAGTGTAAAAGTAAAGCTCCCACTGCAATCAACATGGTTTAGCCCAGTAGTACCTAATTTTAAGCACTTACTTAAGTCTGGATCCAACCCATTGTGTTTTAGCTTGTCATGGAAGAGTATTTGCTCTAAGTCTCTATCATCAGAAACACTTTCTCCCAATGTTCACAAATATAAATGAATAATTTACAATGGCCATTTAAATTATTCTGAAAAGAACCTTTGAGCCTGGCAAATCCTGTCATGTTTTCCATCAATAAGTCCATCCCAGTTTGGGAAATTCCACCAGCGTTCAAATTAATGGTCAACACTGAATCACTGTAGATGGGAACTTCAACAAAAAGTGATTCGCTTTGAGAATGGGCAGTGGGCCCAAAACACTTCAATTGACGATTGCAGTGAAACAGTTCATACTCACAACGGCACTGTTCATTGTGTCCAGACTTCTTCCAGCTGCTACCTTCCAGGAACTTTAACATGGTCATTTAAATGTGGTTTTTCTACCATCACCCTCAGTAAGGACCATTGCATTGTTTTTTATGTTTTTAAAGTTTATATGTATTATGTGTTTGTGTTCATTTTTAGCTGCTGAGGTTACTCACAGGTGTATCAGTCGGAGTTATGGATCAGACCCAGGATCTAAAATATTATAAATAATAGGCAAAGCAACCCTTTACCTAATCCTTACCCTAACCCTACCCTTCCATGATCCTAACCCTAACCCTCCCTTCTCCGCAGCCAGAGCCTAACGCTACCTTCCCCGCAGCCTAACCCTTAGTCTTCCTTCCCCACAGCCTGATCCTAACCCTCCCCTTCCATGGCCCTAAACCTACCTTCCCGAGAGCCTAACCTTAACATTCCCCCTAAAAGTCCCCGAAGAGGTTATTCACCTCTCCGGTGGTGTCTGCAGTGGGTGACGCTCCTGAAATTGAATGGGTGAGTATGCCAATCGGCATATTCACCCATTCAAAAAACAAAAAATAGCAAAGACTACCTATTAGAAATAGAGGCAGCCGAAAATTATTTTTCCGTCTGTCTCTACTTCTAAATGGCAGTATTCTGTTTGTGGACTTTTACCACAGAATATTATTTATCTGACCTCCATTTCTACTGATTGTGGACTGTCTGGTCTATGGTTTATACTACTTCACTATTTCATTCATCAAAACTTAATGTTGAATGTTTCCTGCCAGGAACTAAGAAGATGGATGTTATTATTCGATGTCTGCTTCTTGTCTATGTGAAATGTCGTATTAAATTAATACTATTTTTACATATGGTTTTCTTATTTTTGAATGACGTTATACATAATATATCTTATAAATGAGATCCTTTATTAATCTTATATGCAAATAAAACAAAAATGGTGAAGAAAAGGAAGGTGTAAGTGTGACGATATCCTGTTTGCCCGGATTTTTGTTTTTATTTCAGTGAGTCTGTGATTGTATTGAACACATTTTAACTCCTGAGATACAAGAGATTGTTTCAGTGCAATATTAATGGAAGGGAAGAAATAGATGCAGATATAGGGGGCTTAATGACACAATTTATACAAATCTTATCATTAATTTCTGCCTCCTGTCAATCACTACTGCAATTCGCAGTGTTCCTGGGGGGGAGGTAAATCATGTCATCAAGTCTTGAGTAATACAAAGCATTGCTGTAATGACAGACAGTCTATTCGAGGCATATGTAATCGAAATCCCAGGCAGTTTGAAACTGGCTGGGAGGAAACGGCCCTATCGAAATAGGGCCGTTCTAAGCAGGGACCCACACCCAAACCTGCCAAACCCTTTCATGATTTAATTAAGCTTTTTCTAGATTCCAATTTGCCACAATTGGAAGAGGCATCAATGACTGATCTCTGCACCACCTAAACCCCCCGGGGGCTAGAAAGATGAATAAATAAATGTCATTAAAAATCTTCCAAAAGCTAAATCTCCAGGCGATGACGATGACGGTATTACTAATGAGTTTTACGCAACTTTCAGTGAAGAATTAACTCCCCTCCTTCCAGGAAAAGATCCATCTTCATGCAAGAATTATCAACCAATCTCTTTATTAAATCAAGTAGGATTTGTTTCTTCCCGCCATGCATCCGACAATACTCGCAGGGTTTTTAATCTTCTGGAATTACTCTCTCGGAATAAGGAACAGTGTGTGTTACTCTACCTAGATGCAGAAAAAGCCTTTGCTAGGCTACATTGGCAGTTTATGCATGAAGCACTCTGCAGATACAGATTTAAGATAAAATTCTCCCCTCTAATCTCACTCTCAGCTAAAGTCAATGGATTCCATTCCTCATCTTTTGCTATTACGAACGTAACAAGACAAGAATGCCCCATGTCCCCTCTTATCTTCGCACTAGCTATTGAACCCCTGGCGGCTATGGTCTTCTCTTCTAGAGTATTTCCTGGTGTTAAAAGTGGTGATTTTGTACATAAACTCTGTTTGTTTGCTGATGATGTTCTGCTTTTCGCATCCAGTTGGGAGGCTTCTTTATCACAGCTTTAGCTTATTTTGCGTAAATACTCCTTTTATAAATGTAATACTTATAAATCTGATGCTTTACCACTTAACATCCCTTGTTTTCTTTTATCTATGCTTCAGCAACACTTTAACCTCATTTGGCAGCCTAGACTGATCACCTATTTGGGCACACAGATCCTATCCTAATTTTTGGATATTTTTAACTGTAATGCTTCATTATACTAACACAATTTTCCACCCTGATTAAGTCATGGCTGAATCTTAAAGTCTCCTTGCTGGGGCAGGTCGCAGCATTTAAAATGTTCCTATTACCTAGATTAACTTACTTGTTTCGTACAATCCCATATTTGTAGCCTCACATGTACCTCTCGAGGTTCCATAAACTTATGATTTCATATATATGGAAGAACGGTGTGGGGCTCCGGTCGGATGGCTGATTTTGGAATCAGCCGTTTCCTCCCAGCCAGTTGTGAACTGGCTGGGATTTCAATTGCATATGCCACGATGAGGCATAGGAATCGATCAACGGAGCACCGAAAGTTCCGTGCTCCGAAATGGTAAGTAAAAATAGTTTTCAGTGCTCCGAAATGTAAGTCCTTTCCCTAATTCTAACTCTAACCCTTCCCTCTCACTACCCTAACCCTCCTTTCCTGGCAGCCTGACCCTAACCCTCCCTTACATGTAGCCTGATCCTAACCCACCATCTCCCGCAGCCTGACCCTAACTCTCCATCTCCCGCAGCCTGACCCTATCCTTCCCTCCCCTGCAGCCTGACCCTAACCCTACCACCACTACAGCCTGACCCTAACCCTCCCTACCCCGCACAGATAGTTTACTCAATTGTCCCTTGGTCTGGCAATATCAGCGGCGGAATTGCAGCAGAGGGATATCGCCATTGCCGAAGGTGAATGGGTGAAGTGTGCCGACTCACC
>WWET01000088.1:48646-73746 GCA_011038615.1 Limnodynastes dumerilii | reverse complement strand
ACGATACGATCAGGCGTTGCCGACGCGACGCCGGGCAACATCTGCCCGGCGCACGCGTAGATTGGCTTTTCAGCCGATCTTACGCTTACGTCCGCTGTCCTAGCGAGGGCGGGCGTAGGTCTGGATCAGGCTCGGTGGTCAGTGCTTACGGACGCCCGATCCACGATCAGGCGTTGCCGTAGCGACGCCGGGCAACATCTGCCCGGCGCACGCGTAGATTGGCTTTTCAGCCGATCTTACGCTTACGTCCGCTGTCCTAGCGAGGGCGGGCGTAGGTCTGGATCAGGCTCGGTTCCCTGGTCAGTGTTGCTGTTTATGCTTTGTTTGTTGCCCTGGTATTGATCTATGGTCATTAACTTTCGGATGTCCCAATTTCAGAAAGCAGGGTTTCTTAGCGGGTAGTGACAATGATGGAAGAATATTCCCTCCCAGGTTGGCCTTCACAAAGATGACTCTCCCTAAAAATCTAGGGGGTATCGGTTTGCCCAACCTGTTTAATTTACCAGGAAGCTTGCAGATTGGCCCAGTTGAAGAACTTATCCCTTTCTCCATGCCAAAAACCCTGGGTTGATATTGAGTCTGATACATTCCCTGAATATCTTTTTTCGGATGCTGTGTGGACCCCTAAAATCCTTTGTATCAATCTATCGCCTCCTGTAAAATAAGACAAGGGGTAAATAAGCATGAACGGGTTTCATAAATATGATGCCTAAATATGATGCGTACAGAAGGACTATGGTCCTCCTTCCACAACCCTGCATCAAAAAGGCTTCCAGCGCTATTGTGCACACATGCACTGTATTGAAATGCTGACGTTTTCCACAGAAAATGTAAGTGGAAAACGCCCATATTTCGTAATTCTGGCCTCGGTCCATTGTCCTAAACGATAGGTCAGCATCAATGTAGGCAGTAAGGAAGTAGATACATCACTTAGGTGATGCAACAGCCGCCTCCTGACACAGCACGTTTACCTATTTTTCTCTGCAAAATGTTAAGTATCGTGAGCATAATTTCACTGTGTTCCTCTTATATTTGCATTACAAACATAGAGGGATATGTGTTCATTGTACCTCTGTAATGTTTGCATGAGATAATTTGGCAAGCTCCATTGGGAAGATTTAGGGGTCAGGTTTTTTAAGGATAGTGAAATAAAGCCCAGCAATTTTAACCCTGATCTCAATACATCTGGTTGTACTATTGATGTAACAACAAAATACAAATAGTTCATAGTAACTAGGAACAGATAACATTGCATCATGACATTGTAATAAAACTTTATTGTTATTCTACAGGTAAAAATGGTCAGTGATTGAGTTTGCACACAAGCATCCAGAATAGGCTTGTTCCACTTTGAATGATACATTGCAGGTGATTTTATTAGGGGCTAGCTGGGAACTTTTAGCCTGTGGGGCAAACACAAGGACGTGGCCCTAGATATCAAATCCCCCCCCCTCCAAAATAAATAAATAAATAAATAAATAAATAAATAAAACCTTACTCCTTCTGCAGCTCTGCACAATTTCTCCACATAATTCCACACAGTTAGCATTCTGATTGGTGCAAAGCTCCAGCCATCCACCAATCAGTCAGTGTATTGATAGTCATTCTCCTCCTGGCTGCAGACTGACAGTCAGGTAAAGCAAGCTGCAGGAAATTGCAACCAAGTGCTAACTGATCCCAATTGCATCAAGATTGGAAGTCTGAATCCAGCCCATTGCCACAAGATAAGCTGGCTAGCCTTTGAAGAAGTACCTGTTCTGTAAATGTTGGAGAATATTAAATAAATGTCAGTTTTGTGTATTTCTAAGTCTTGTATGGTGATCACTAAAGCTAATGCTTATTATAGCCCAAGGGTCTAAATTGAAACGGTTCCAGTTGCTGTGGCGACAGTTACAAATATGGGGGCAGATCCTGAACTACGCATTTCCGCGAATTTACGTGTGGCAGACACGTAAATTCGCAGATTTGAACGAACTGCGCATGCGCACCGCAGAAAATACGTGCATTCGCATAGCGTACTTTCACACGTAAGGATAATTCACGTATTGCGAACGTAAGTAATTACGTGTGGGCGTGCCAAAATTATGTTAGCGACGAATACGTGCGAATTACGTGAAGTAGGTGGGGGGGGGGGATTTAAAGTGTACAGTATGGGCGTGCTTAGCTGCGTACGTTCGCGTAGTCTGTACGCACGTTGGCGGACGTATGCTGTTACGTTTGAAAAAATTAAGGTAGGGTTTGGGTAGCTGTTACGTTTGGAAAAGTTAAGGTAGGGTTTGGGTAGCGTATTTTCACAAAATACGGCCGTGCAGGGGGTGTGTTAAGGGTAGCGTAGCGAATTTACGTACGCGAAAATTCGCTACGCGAACAAACGTACGGCTAACGTTGTGCAGGATCTACCCCATGGCGATTAAACACCTGACACCAGCCTTCTCTCGCCCGTGGAGGTGCCTTGGGATTTGATGTGCTTACGACCTTAAGGAGGGAGATGAGTGGCTCACCATTTCTTCCCTCCAACAGCAGCTCCCCACCCTTGCCTCTAACCCATTCCACTTCTTTCAAATACGGCACTACCTGCTTGCTCTCCCTGTCACAGCCCGTCTCTCATCCCCTTCTACTTTGAGAATCTCTGCCTGGCGGCTCCCCTCTGTCAGGGGATGATATCTACTCTCTATGCTATACTGCTAGAGACCAATATTGGCCCGATGACGATGAACCCTGGGAAGACATCCGCCAAAACATCCCGGTCGTAAGTTTGTCACGCCCCTTCGTTCATAGTTACGCTGTTGATACGAGGCTGGTACGTACGTTCAGAGTTACGTGGTGTAACATCTGCTGCGTGCATGCGCTGTACATACAAAGCAGCGTTTTTACATCTCCGGCTAACATAAATACACTAGCGTACGTGGCACAGGATCTACCCCATTGCTGCCAAATGTTCCATATAATTAGTACTACTAGGAAAACTGTTTCTCAATAAAAATCAGTATGTATTAATTGTTAAACTGTCTGTATCTATTCATCTGTCTGTCTGTTGGTCTGATCTACCTATCTCCTCCTGTTAAATAAGACAAGTGACAAATTAGCCAAAGAAACCATAAATAGCAGGAAAGCTACAACAGCAAGTGCAGAATAAAAAGATATTATTTACAATATAAACACTATCATTACTATAATACAACTTTTAGAGAAGAATTAATGTATGCAATACATTTTGACACATTATAACATTTCTCTATATAAATAAAAATGAAAATTGTGGTCCGTATTCAGAGATCCGTTTTTTTGCGGATTTCTGTGCGTATTTTTAAGTACATTTAACTGTGCATGCGTAGTAACTTTTTATACGCTGTTCACGTAGACTATACGGGTGAAAATACCTCACGGGCGGACTTGTGAATCGGAAGTGGTTAAATAACGCATGGAGGAATTTACATAGAAATGGGTGGGGGAGGGCATTTAAATGAAGGGAAGTGGGCGCGATTATAAAGATACGGAGGACACATACGGTCGCAAAAGGCCACGGAAAGTTACAGCTGGTTACAGATGGTTCCAGGCAGCAGTGGACACAAGGGCAATCGCTGCAGGAACTTTTGCTATAACACCCAATAGACTGGACTTCTGGTACGCAGGGGTTTTTTTTTATGTGTGCAACTGGTTTTATTATTTCCTTACCTTTTAAAAGCAGTTTTAATTGGTATTTATGGTTTAAAGTTTTGTGGTAAATAATGTATTACACTATTTTTTTCTTTCTCTCTTGTTTTATATACCTGAGGGATTGAGAAGAAGACATCGGAGGCACAGTGTAAAACTACGCATCTAGTAATATAGCTGCCTGCACTTAAAAGTGTGTGGTACTATTATATGAACAGTTTTTTTGAGGGATTACACATGTTATTGCTGATTTTAGGTATTCTTTATGGTCAGAGCAAAGGTAGGTCTTAAAAAAAGTTTTTCTACATATTGTATTTCCAAGGGGTAGATAGAATCCCCTTGTTTTAGGACCACCCTGCAGCCCTGTTTTAGCGCTGGGTCTTTCCTCTTACTATTTTTGTCTATACCCTCCTTTAAGTGCTCTATGTCAGACCCAGAAGTGACCTAAGATGAAGGTTATCTGGTAAAGACATGCAATCAAGGAATTGACATGTCGTTGCAACTTCAATAAAGATGTAATCATAGCCTACATAAGTTACCCACGAACAATGCAAACCGTATAGGATTCTCAGTTTTCAGAACGGTACAAACGCTCTCTGTTGCTGTGCTGTGTTGACAAATCTTAGAACGTTTGCAACCCTTTAAGGTGCAAGGGAGCTCAGTTGGGCGATATGACCATAGTATTGCTCCTTCTATTGAAAGAAACTTAGAAACTTTGCTATTACCGCCCAAGGTCTATTATTCACTATATTACGCTTTGGATCAAGTCGATGGACCCACTTCAAATTAGACCGCATAAATCCAATAAGGTCTGGACCCTGCATGGCTTCAGGTTTGTATAGGTTTGTGGTGGTTTTCATGGTCATCTACCTATTCCATTAATTATGGAACTTTTGGCATAGTACAAGACCTCCAGACCCCCAATTTATCTCACAGTGGTGTAACTAGGGTTGATGGAGCCCAGGGCAAATGCTGAAAAAATTTGCCCCCACCTGTTATTACACTGTTTAAGAAATATTAAATTATGGCATCAACTTGGAACTGGGTGTCCATTAGTGACCACAGCACATGCCCTATAAAACTCACCCCAGTTACGCCTCTTATACACCATATGTACTTCATAGTGTACTGTACCCATACCTCTAATGTACCCCATATGTATTAAATGTGGACAGGGGCATTTTAAGAACTGAGGGGCCCTTGTGCAGGATTTGTACATGGATACAATACATTGATTGGATTACCACACATCTATCAGTAACCTATATAGCAAAAATTACAAACAATATAAACTATTTTTAAAATTGAAAGTTAAATTCAAAGGAGAAGCTGGTTTGAATTGTCGATGAACAGTGTGTAAGATTGGCTTCAGTGCTCATTCCAGTTTATATGGGGTGAACAATGTACAAAACCCAGTAATTAACTCTTTTTGGCAATTATAATCAAGTAACTTCTTTGTTATTAACTTGTTTCTGTAGTAATCTGCAATCCTGATCTGAGAGTTTCCAGCTCCCAAATGTCTGCATTCACTCAACGCTACAGATCATTCCTTGCTGTGTCCTCAGCTCTCCCACATATGTTATAATCAAAAGATCAGAACATCGCTTGGTGCAGTGACTTTTACTACTTATAACTGTCAGCTCCTTTGCATCACTAGTGCTGTCTCTGTCCGTCTTACTCCCCACAGCTCAAACGTTAGCTGGATCTCAGCTCTCAGCTGGTGAGCTGGTTGTATTGATGAAAAAATGTGTCATTTATATTATAAACCTTGTCATACTCCCGTTGCACCATTACAGCATATTTAAAACCTCTGTTTGAACTGGTGAGCCAGAACCCAAGACTACAGGGACACCCAGCCTTCTCTAAGCAAACCAATGGAAGTATACAGGTATGAGCATGTATCAGCTGGCTAATTGCAGCTTACTAATATGAACATCATAGCAGACTGTAGCAAAAATTGACAGTGTCTCATACTATGTTATAGTTCTATTATAGTAATAATAGTAATGATAGTGGACCGATTCCAGACCTTCAGTCAAAGCTCTAGCTGCAGTGGTAGTAGAGGTTTGGACCTACTTCCCCACCGCATCCAGGAATTCATGCAAACGAGGTGATGTAACTCAGTGTTCCCCAACCTCAGTCCTCAGGGACCACTAACAGTCCATATTTTCTAGGTTTCCTTAAAGAATCACAAGTGATATAATGAGCAGCACCTGTGGAGCTTTTAAAATGTGACAGTTAGTAATGAACACACCTGTGCTCCAGCAGTGAGACCTGGAAAACATGCACTGTTAGTGGTCCCTGAGGACTGAGGTTGGGAAACACTGATGTAACTCATAGTTTTTATATGGGAGGAGTGGTAGCGCTGTAAGACCTTTTCCATGCACCTGGAGGTCTATATCCTCCAAAAAGATATGAATAATAAAACATTTTTGGGGTGGTGTGGGAAAAGGCGCTGGTCTCCTGAACAGATGAGTCAAAGCACCAAATTACATTTCAAAAATGTGTCTAAAATATCAGTAATTTGTGTGTGGGAAATTGTGATTCCTCCAATGACCTTAGAGATAGAGCACCATATTCACGCTTAAAAGTGAGTTAGGTGAAGACGGAACCGCACCTATCTCGCTCATCCTGCTCCTAACCCACCTCCTGTTTTAGGTACCTTATGGCAGTTGAGTCACTTGAGGTCATTTCGGAAATCTACGCACCTAAGAAGCCAAAGTTTCTTAGGTGTGAATACGGTCCAGAGAGAGTAAGATAAGAATGAACATTTTAATTATTAGACAATTAATAAGTTAAAATCAATTCAACAATAAATAAACAATAAAATGCAAACATATATGCCATCCATAAAGATATATTTAGTTCATATAAAAACACACAGTGGGTGTGCTGAGTTCATTAAGACAAAATAGCTGTTTTCATACCCAGAAATGACTGCTAAATGTTTAAATGCCACAAGAAGAGACCTGGGTGGTGGCTGGTTGGAAATTCCACAACGACCTGGTGGCGACTGGATAGTGAAGACAGCTGCTGTGCCAGACACTGACGCGTTTTGGGCTGGTGCCCTTTCTTAAAGAAGTGTTGGTATGAAGATAGTGCTGTCTTTTAAACAGTCCCGGTGGTTGGAATGAACAGCGCTCATTGCTCATAGCCAGGGCTTGCAGGGGTGACTATACTAATTCCTAAACACAGTCTGGTGCTGACGCTACCTGACATCTTACAAAAAAACAACACATAATTTAATGCATGGGTGTATCACTGGGACAGGACTGGTGGTGATGATACAATGTACAACTATGTTATAGTTCTATAATAATAATAATAGTGGACCGATTCCAGACCTCCAGTCAAAGCTCCAAATGCAGCAGTAGTGAAGGTGTGGATCCAGAAATTCATGTGGGCGAGGTGACCGCTCAGTAGGATTTCTGCCAGGTGACATCTACATTAACTTTTCCACACCATCCCCTTGTAAATTGGGGACAGTGCAAAAGTCTGGAAAGTACATAAGGGCTGAAGCAAATTTGTTATTTGTTTTACATACAGAAGTCATTGTTGATCAGTGAAAATGCACCTTCAGCCTGAACATAAGTCAAGGGTCTCGTATCTCCGTTTGTCTGCAGTCACACACTGAGAAAGAGCCACAGTCAGAAGACCTTGGAGGGAGAGTATAACATGCTCAGGCTGAAGATGTATTTGCTACTAACCATCAAATATTTCTATTTGTAGATCATAGTAGAATTCAACTATATTTTACAAATAGAAATAGTTGGTGATTAGTGTTAATTTTTAGCCCGAATATAGCAGTCCATGCTCTGGCTCCAGCTGTGACTGACTGCTGGAAACAAGCTCTGGCTTCAGCAGTCAGACACTGAGGACCCAAGGCAATGGTTTCACAGATTTTGCGTCTACTGGCTGCAGCATGCTCTGTGTAAATCCCACATACGATCACAGGTTTTGTGGTAATGTGGTGGCGTGGCACCAAGGATGCAGCTTTATTTCAGCTGCACCATTCTCAAAAATAAATTTAGCTTTTGGAATGAGTACCATTTCGAATGGCTAATTTTTCAAATGGTACCCATTAGGGTTACGGGTAGGCTATGGGACAGGAAGGGGTTAGGCTCCAGAAAGGGGAGGGTTAGGGTTTGGCTGCAGGGCAATGATGGTTAGGGTAAGGAGAGGGCTAGGGTTAGGCTGTGGAAAAAAGGATGGTTAGGGTTAGGCTACCAAAAAAGAATGTGTAGGGTTAATGAAACTTACCTTTTGCTGTTCCACTATTCAAAAATCATGCGGTTGCAGGGGACATCTCTTCTAAGTGCAAACTGCTGACACTTGACGACAATCAGCACTTTACTGCCAGAAATGAATCTGTCGTAAGACAGATTTTCTAACCACCGAGCCACACCCATAGCACTATTATCGCAAAGCAATGTAAGCTGCCCCTAGGATATACTCATTGACTGAGTGACTGGAAAACTCACAGGGGCAGATTAGGAACCTAAAGTGGCCCTGGAAAAAATCTGCAAGCAGCCACATGTGGGTGGGATCAACTATTGGCAGGGTCAAAAAATATGTAAACTGGATTAGTACAGAATAAAGAACCTTAATAAAAGCAGTGCAATATATATAATATGGGGTTATGTATTGCCAATTAAGTACATGAAGAAGTGTTATGTTAAAGAGTTACAAGCAAATACAGCATCTACTGACTAGTATTTCACAATCCAATAAAGAGATGGATAGTGAACTGTGCAATGCAGGTAGTCACTTCCACCCAAGTGACCACCACCCAAAACATATAGTATCCTAGCAACCACTACCCAATACATACAGCATCCTAGTGACTACCACCCAATGCATAGAGCATCCTAGTAACCAGCACCCAATACATACAGCTTCCTAGGGACCACCATTCAATACATATAGCTTCCTAGAGACCACCACCCAATACATACAGCATCCTAGTGACCACCACGCAATACATACAACATCCTAATGATCACCTTTGACAATCAACATCCTAGTTTTCTTCAAATAAAAAGGGCTGCTGAGTGGCCTCCCTACTGGGAAAATTCCCGTTAAGTCCTATGGCAAATCCACCACTGGAAACCCAAGATCAGGCGGTCAACTTCTTGCTTTTGTGCACCAGCATTCAGTAAGCTGAAACTCTTGATCAGGTTTCTTATTTTGATAGCAGGACTGTACAGTCAGAGAACTTCAATGAAATTCACACAAAACATTCTGTATATTCTGTGAGTCGTAGAGTCTGGCCTTTGGGTTATTCAAACAATTACATGGAACATTAATTGGTATTTATTTACTTTTTTGCCTGCTGTTAAGAGAATGGTTAGCCTGGAAGGCATTTTCCTTCAGATGTTTCATCCAAAGATAAATAAATGTTGTGTTATGTAAGAATCTTTTTTTCCTCTGCCTGAATTGCTTACGTTATATGGTCCAAAAATTAGATATATTTCAGAGTAAAAGATCACTTAATGAGACACGACAAAGAACTAAACTTTTCCTTCAGACACAATTAGGCTAATTTAATAGTTTCTGTGCACATTATACGATATTATAGGTTACATAGATGGATTTTATCTGCTGAACAAATTCTTACAAAACAGGCCCTGTAGCAATTACATCTCATCTTTTACATTTATTCTAAAAGTCTATTTTGAAAATAGATTTTTTGAGAGGTTTCCTCTCTGTTCAGTTAATATTTTGATTCACAAGGATTAAAAAGTTACAAAACAATGCAAAGCAAAAAGTGTAAATGACGGTAACAATCAGAAGAGTTTAAGTGAAGAAAACTAACCAATAAATAGTTAAGCAGAGATTTCGAATGTAAAATTACCGTCAAATTTCTTCCTATTATTGGGCCAGATCCAGACCTACGTTTCCTTTATGTTTCAATGCGTAGCGTCTTTACACTTTCGTAATTACTATGCACCCCCCTAGGCACTCCCCTAGCTCATACATACTTTTTCCGTTTTACATTTGTTAAACCCTACCTTAACTTTTCCAAGCATAACTCCTGTCAGCCATAATGGCGGCACGTACTTACACGCCTAAGCACGCCCATACTGTATGATTTAAATGCCTCACCCCGCCTCCCAAGCGTTATTGTGTCGTATGGCTGGCACACCCCTTCGTTCTTAGGCAGGTACGTACGTTCAGTCTTGTGTTGTAACATTTGCTGGGCTCATGCGCAGAACACACAAAATAGCGTTTTTACGCCTCCGGCTAGCGTAAATACGCTAGCGGACGTAGCTCTGGATCAGGCCCATTATCTCTAATCAGATCGTAAAAAGCATTTTCTTCCATTTAATAGACACATATATTTGGGGAATTTTGTGACTGAAGTTTTTCCATACACACCTGAACATACCAAAACCTATGAGTCCAAATAAATAGTCTGTCAAATAGTATTAAAAAAATGTATAAAATAAAAAAAATTGGTAAAAATCATTTCGTGAACAATACTTTATAATTTTTTTTTCTTTTTTATCTGTGTCCTCATATCCATGTGTTTGTTCTGTTTTATAAAGGTCAAGCTCTCAAGTTATCCCTAAGGGTTTTAAATGCCACATAATTGCATATTGTTTGCACAATAGGCTGCATTTTGTATTATTTTGTACTTTGTGTATACATCTACATTACTGTTAGAACTGCCTGTTTGCAGTGATCTTAACTGTCCCTCTTTGATTATGTGAAATAATGGGCTGAATATGCTAATGCTTCTCTAGTAAGTGCACCCCGATCCTTATTTGCTATTGTTATAGTTTGAGAAAGTACCACTTGAACTTCTAACTAGTACTTTTTGGAAATACACAGTCTCAAATAATTCATATCACTTAAGGTATTTATTGAGTTTTATTTATTTAATCTGACTCATCCATTATGTATACATTTACAGAATGTTCAAAACACTAAGTTTCTGTCCCAGATACAATTTCTTTGTTGTTTCTCAAATATAATAATAGAAACTGTTAACTATGTGTACAAAAGCTTTGAATGGGTAGAAAGTCACCAAATTTAAGGTTGCGGAACAATGTGAAATATAAAGACATTGCAAAAAAATATAAAAAAATCACCATACTGTATAGGCACAAAAGCAGAATTTGTATGTACTAAGGTCATTACTGATGGACAACTTTAAACTTGCATTATTACCTACTGCTAAGATCTGCATTAATTAGGCTCAGTGATGTTGGTCTGGATTCACAGTTACGTAGTTTTCGTCTTACGTACGTTGTTTTAAGAATTAAGCATGCGTAGTAGCTTATTTACGCTATCTACGTATTGTGCACAAGGGGCCGTATTCAGAGAACCGTTTCCTTGAAGTACGCAATTATACGCACGGCCGGTGCAGGCCAAACCCCCTCACACCCATGACACCCCCCTCTCTCGGCCATGCTGTCGGTGACTTCCGCCTCCATAGACCGTTTGTACTATTCCGTGAGCAGTTGCGTGCATATGTGTCCTCCGTACGTGCGATTCATGTTAGGCGCGCCCACATACCTTCATTTAAATGCCTTCCCCCGCCCATTTTTATTTAAATGTTCACGTGCGTATTTTTGCATCGCATATCTGGACATATGTACCCATGTGCTATTCACAAGTCAGTTCGTGAGGCACTTACACACATATAGTCTACGTATACTACGTAAAAAAAGTTACTATGTATGCGCAGTTGAAACATACTTAAAAATATGCACAGAACTCGCCGTGAAAACCGTTCTCTGCAATGAGAGCAATGAGAAATATTGTAAAATATTGTAAAATGCTGTAGAATTAAAGTGTAGACAATGCGTTATGTTGCATTTTGTATCATTTTACACTCAGGCAATTCAATTAGTGTTGAGTTAAAAACTTAAAAAATGTACCTAATTTTGTGTGTATTATTGTCATTGCAAATGTCACACTAATGGCATCCATTGCCAATGTAAATAGAAGACACTCATCTTATGTGCCTCATGTTTTCCATGATTATGCCATAAAGTAGATCATAGACTGAATTCAGAAACTGAAAATAAGAGGAATTTTTTTATTCTGTGCAGGGGAGGCAAAGTTGAAATGAGAGGTGATGTTTCCTAGCCCAAGTCTAAATGACAGTTTAAAAGTAAAGCTTGTTAGTATTTGTGTGTAATAAACAAAAGTAAAGAATAACACGCAAAGAATAACATTAAACCGACTCCCCCTGAAATTCAACATGGTTTTATCCAGATGTAAATTTCCTCCTGATTCTCTCTCTCTCCAATCCCATATACTTAGGCCTTACGGTAAGATCCTCTGTTCAGATGATTATACAACAAACATTACTGTCCCCAGTCAGTTCATGTGATTATGGTCCTGATCCAGACCTATGCCTATGCGCTGTGCGTAATAACACACAGCGTATCAGCATGCACACCCCCCCCCGACACTCCCCCTTGTCCCAGCGTATTTACCCTTGCTTACGCCGGCTGAAGGCTACCCCAACTTCAGCCGGTGTAAGCGAGGGTAAATACACTGGGACAGGAGCGTATTTACTAAAACACCTCCCTCCCTCATTAAACTACTTCCCCCCTCCTACATACACTAAGCTTTGCGTAGTAACGGCGAGGGACGGCCCCTGCTACTACAGACGCCTGATCCTCGATTGGGCGTTGCCATAGTTACGCCGGCCAACATCAGCTTCTCAGACGTTCTTATGCTGCCGCCCCCACCGTAAATACGGCAAGCGACGTAGGTCTGGATCAGCCCCTATGTCACAAACAATAGTGCCCTAGAATTTTTCTGGTCCCTAGTGTCTCTCTCATATGTTTCAGGGAGGCAAGTCCCTCTCTCTGACAACCCTGAGTGCTATTTATTATCATCAGCATAGACCTTTACAGAAAAGAAACTATAAAATATGTCATTAATTACACCCATAAGTGTTCCATGCAGCGAATCTTATAGGTAGAGAATTAGCATAAAATATGCCAATCCATACCTCCCAATTCCAGCAGGACAGTCCTGATTTTGTCCCTCTGTCCCACCAGCTTTACAGTATGTTCCAAAAAGATCACTAGGCCCAGTACAAAGTTTTTGGTGTCTTTTTAATCACTATTTAATTATTTGCTTTTTGCATGAATTTGTGCGCTGTGATCCGTCCCGTGCACAGTCTTTCAAATAAACAGTATTGGTTATACAGGGCTCCTATGGGAACACTTTAGGACCAAATCTGTTTTTGTGAATGACATGACCTAAGATATGCAGCAGTGTCATTCAAGGAAACAGGCTTGGTTCGTGATCCAAGTAGATAGAGTAAAGTAAAGATTAGAATAGGTAATAATTAATTACCCATAAATATGGCTCCAATGACCTTATTATACACTACAGCTCACAGGTCTCCTATACTTACAGTATGCTGCAGGATGACTCCAAAGCCCTCATGCAGTGGCACACCCAGGAAGGGTTCTGATTGCCCAGAAACCAAAAATGGAAAACCAGAAAAAGGGATGTGGTTTTGTGGAATTTGTAAAGGGGGCGTGGCTTCATGGTTCTGCCTTAAAAAGGGGCATGGCTTTGTCTCCAAAACTAAAGATGGGAACCCCACTGAGGAGGAATCCCATATGCTTTACTATAATCCCTTTATACTCTGCTATATATCATAGGTCTGGGAATGACACATACTATAAATTGATATATTATGGGTCTGATTGTGGCACATACTTTAATATAATGAGATATAATACAGGTATGAGAATAGCATACAATATACTGTATGCCATTCCCAAAGCCTAATAAATACCCCATATATTATACTATGTGCCATATCTAGACACCTAATATATCTCCACATGTACTTTATGTAGTGTGCCATGTCCAGACCCCTAATATACTCCACATGTCACACACATTTGAAACGCACCATTCAAAATCCTGTGTTTGCCACTAGAGTGTCTAGTATATAGTGCTTCTCCACAACAGGGAGAGAGAAAGCGAGAACCAGAGTATTGTTGAAGTCTGCTATTTTTATTTAAAGCCTGTTAAATTAAACATCTGAGGGGTTTCATTAAAAAAGACATTTATCCCAAACCACAACAATACAGTCCTAAAAAGTCCCAAAGCAATTTGTGCTTTGCCCCCAAGTTATTGTGTCTACTCTCAGTCTCTTTATCAGACAACCACCAGCATCATTTTTATCTGCTCAAAGAATGTTACCTGCTATGCTCAGTGTCTGCATTAACTAACGTCATACACCTAGGATTTTACCATGTGTATCATTGTCTAAATTATATGAAGGACATGTTTTTTGTATTTCTACATTAATACTTCCAAACCTAGACAAAAAACATCTAGTTTCAAATGACCAATTCATGTTGAGGAATCTTGTTTTAGGATAATGCACCCTGCACAAGGAATTCTTTTTTGTAATATTGGTCCGGATTCACAGTATGTGCGTAGTAGCTTCTTTACACTACCTACGTACCATTTCTGTACGTAGATTGCGTAAGCTACGCAATCTACGTATAGAAATGGTGCGTAGTAGCTCAATTCTTAAAACAACGTACGTAAGACGAAAACTACGTAACTGTAAATCCAGACCATTAATAGGCTGTATCTGTGTGCAAAAAGCAAAAGTTATTCTTCTTTTCATGTAAATAATAAAATGAATTTCACTATGAGGGTGATGGTATTATAACTACTGTTTACTCTAGTTTTGCAATGTGTTAGATTTCTAATTTCTGCAAAAAGCAAACAAACAAATTTTTGATGTGAAAATATAATGTTTATTGGCTAGCTAACAAATAAAAATAATTCATCCAGTCTGCCATATATGTAACAAAATATATAAATCACAACACATATTCCGGGAAGACCAACCAAAGCCAAAACCATTCAAACAGGTGTCTACGGAAAGTGTTATGAATATGAGTTTACCGTTTCAGAATATCATACTCTGAGGGCCAGTTTGGTCTTACAAATATATTTAGCAACAACAGCGTGTTTTATTCCTGTTGGAACAAACTGTTCACTGTAACATGCTGTTTTTCCCTGTGAAATCTATCCAAATCTGCTCCTGGTACAAAGACTGCAGATATCACCTGACGTTGTCCTCACACTGGGCAAAGTTCTGAATGATATATAACATTAATCAAAAATCATGCATAACTTACATTAAATTATAGCAATACACCTAGCAACCTCTGTATCAGACATATGTTCGCTATAGCCAAAGTGAAATCTTGCAATGTCAAAATGGATTGGTTAGTCTGGACTGTCTATTCTATTTCCTTTATTATATTCAATGATCAGA
This sequence comes from Limnodynastes dumerilii, assembly GCA_011038615.1. NCBI lineage: Eukaryota > Metazoa > Chordata > Amphibia > Anura > Limnodynastidae > Limnodynastes > Limnodynastes dumerilii. The sequence continues at coordinate 58,808 of WWET01000088.1, read as the reverse complement.
GTAATGTTAACCTCAGCAATTTAAATGCTTTTTAGAATGAGAGGTATTTCCAAAATATTATGGGGTTGAGGTAGGTAAATAGACCCCCTTTATATCTGAGCTTTGTATGAAATAACTGAAAGTATGCGTTTGTATTGTACTGTATTTTAGATGGACAATTACACATCAGTATGTTTGTAACAGATGTGTCATATTGTGGTAAATATTGTTCACATATTTAAGTATATAATGGTTAATAATGTTCATCATTAAAAATCATGTGAAATGACATACAGTAAATTCTCTTATATGTTTTGGTTATGACATTTTAGATGTCTATACAGCAATATGAGCATTCTCGTCTTGCCAATGAGCAAATAAGACATTGTCGTCCTTGAAGGAAACGCATCTATCAAGATCACTGGAAGCTCTTGGGAATGTCTGATGCGCTTGTGGTGAGAAACTACCCTCTATCTCCTCATGTCATGGAAACTTTGCTTCTTGTGCGCAGTGACCTTGAGCTGAGGTATAACGCTTCCAAAGCAGTGCTAACATGAACAAAAGTGTAAGCTGTGTTATAGTGCAAATGGCAGCTTCCATGGGCCAGATGAAGGTTCTCCTTGTTTTGTCGTGTATTCAGGGGGATACTAAGTGCAGTCACTTCATGGATGAATCCCTTTTTTAACCTGCTTGAACATTTTATTAATCTATTCTATGAAATTGCTGTCTTTCCCAATGTTATCAGGGTAGTTGACAGCACACAGGTGACCCTTATACCATCGAAAATTAATGAGATAATTTTTAGTAATTGGAAGCATTTTCATTCCATGAATATTATGCTGGTATGTGATGCTTCATTACTCATTCATAGTATTTGTGCTAAATTGGTTTTGCATAATGATGGTGTGATATATAAACAGTGTTGTGTAATGTATATGGAATATCTTTTCCCTGCTAAATCATGTTTCAAATTTCTATTAGATGATGGTGGCATGGAAGAGATGACAGGTGGTTCAGATCCCGTTGAACAAGTATCTGTGTGTGGTTAATGGTGGCAACAGTCATGCAGCAGCGAGCATTAATTATTCTTGTAAGCTACATATAACATAGCTGAATAAATGAGTGCAGTTAACGATTGATAAGGTAACATAGTCGTTATATAAGATTGTGATGATAAAGAACTGAAGTGCCATGATAAATATTTTGACATTATTGTTACTTTTCAGATTGTGTAAATTGTTTTAGATTAAACAATGTTTTCTTTCATTCTTGGAAGAACATCAAAGTGAGCAGCATCAGCATTATGCATTTATGGGACATTGCTACTGTTTGGCCAAGTTGAATTTTGAACTTTTTGAACTGTATAACGATCTTTGAAACAAGACACTGGAAATTGAGAAATGTATATGTCACAATTACGTCTGTTTTCTAAGAGAGATAAAATAAATAAAATCATTTGATAAAATAATTAGAAAATATTCTAATTCATGTTAATTAAATGTTACATTTTACATTTACATTTATGCGCCCACATGCGCAGATGTTACCGCTAGGATTACTTACGCATTAGGCTTGTGTAAATAGCCCAATGTACGGAGGCCTAGATCTGGGCCTTTATTCTTACATCATAATATTACCATTAGTTTTTACAGTAATAGGCAGTTAATTATAATCATATTTTATAAAATGTAGTTACTGGTGGACCTCAAGACTTCCGACCGTTACGCAGTACCATTATCTCTGCAGCGGAGCACAGCCAACCAAGGCTGCATGGAGGGGAGTACCCTGCTCTCCTACATGCAGGGTTGTGGATCAGCTATTCCCTACGCAAGCCTCTGCAGAGGAGGTTAATGTCCGGAAATATGCCCTAAGTGTATGTAAATAGTGCTGAAAAGTTATTGTATCCTGATCTGCAATGCATACACATCTCTGGTGCAACTAACTGATGTATCTCTGCTACTCTTTTACCCCATCTTCACCTGGTGGCTCCTCCTCGACCTCTCACTGCACTCTAGCCCCTCCTCCCTGATCGCCAAGCTCGACACCTCGCATTTTGCCTTGCGTTCTGTGCTATTGTATTTTTGTGATATATTTATATTTATATAGTATTTTATTATGTACTATGCTGTAAATCCCTACCCTGTCTGTCAGTACTGTAATTTGTTGCTGTATTTTGCATGGTGCTAAGGACACCTTACAGCACCTTATAAATAAATGATGATAATAATAATAATAATAATAATAATAATTGCGCTATTATATGCAAATGCAGAGAGACAACACATTTTGCATTCATTTTGTGTTAATCTCTAGATCAGGCCTCAGTGTGTACCCAGCTTTAGAGTTAAGTGGTGATGTTTCCCAGATCAACTGTAAATTACTGTTTAAGATGAAAGCTGTGCAGTATTTTGTGCAACAAGCAAAAGATAATAATTTTCCCTGCCCGTAAACCAATTTAGAAAATGTATTTGCCTAATTCTTCAGTTTAACCTGGTTTTGCTGAAATGCACATTTCCTTCAGTTTTTATGTATAGTCTCAAACTGTGGATGAGCTCCAAGCAATGAGTATAAACAAAATTTGAAAATCTCCTGTAAATAAAATGTTGCTTTTATTGATAATTAAAAATGTATCTCTCTGATCATCATTCTCATAAGTATTTAGATATCATTAAGTTGTTTGTCAAGTGCATGAGTCCTTGGAGATCAGGACAATGCCAGTTCTCTTAGAGACTAATCTTCCACTATTAATCTCTGGGTGTGTCTAGAGCCCTTCAGCATGATTCTGTTATTCTCTCGTCTTTCCTAAATTAAGAGCACTATATCTACTCTGACTGCTTGCTGTTGTGCTATCAAAAATGACCCATCTTGGCTGTTTGTTGCATGGACAGAAACAAACGCTTCTTATTTTAAATGTAATTTTTTTAATTCCAACACTTCACTAAGCCTACACTACACTAATTTGTCCCACTTTTGGGCATAATTTAGGTGATTTGGGATTTAATGAGTTATAGGGTCAATAATTATGAGGTTATTTTGCATTGTTGCGAGTCCCCACAACGATGGCTGTAATTACAAAGTATGGACAGCCGAAAGTTGCTTTTCAGCGGTATCTGTATCGAATGACAGCCATTGTAGAATTTTTTCTTTATGGTAGCACCGCCACTGGATTTAAGGTTAGGCTGTGGGTGGGGAGACTTAGGGTTAGGCTGCGGGTGGGGAGACTTAGGGTTAGGTAGGGAGACTTAGGGTTAGGCTGCAGTGGGGGGCTTAGGGTTAGGTTTAGGGTTAGGGAATGGGTTGGGGAAAACTCACCTTTCGGAGCACCACGTTCGGAACTGACTGGGAGTGAACGGCTATATCAAAATAGGGCCATTCGCAATGGGGACTCACACTCATTTTGCATGTACTTAATGTTTAGAGTAAATAATATACATGGTTTTAATGAGAGGCTGAGATACTCAAAACCCAGCATTTGTACTATATGGATGAGTAAAGATGATTGTTTGGCACCCTAACTGATAGTTTAACTCCTTACTTTCCAATACAATCCTTGGAGTGTTTTTGTCTATACTCATGGGCAGGGAATTCTCTGCGTAGGCCGGTGACCGTTTGATGTGACGCAGCAGCCTCTCGTTTGTTTGAATAGAGCTAGGATCTTGGCAGTAATAGGAGGTGATCACTAAGATGCTGGCTGTATAGAATGGAGGTCACTGGGATGTTTATGTTTAATCTCCAAGAGGTTCCAATACCATTTAAAGAAATGTTATTTATATATTTATTTTATTGCTCTCTTTTTCTCCTAAATTCCAATTTAAGTTATTCGCCCCAAAAAGGATACAAAATGAGTTCATTAAAGCATAATAACAATATTCATTTTAAAATAAAAGAACAAATGCCAGCAATGTGTAGCCTCCTACTAGACCAAGATATTAAGACAGCAATATATCAGAATAGATACTTCTCTACCCGCTATTCTGGAGGCTGGCTGCCCACACCACCATTACCTGCATCATCCACCAATGCCTTTTACTGTCAACTGATCTTTTTCCCCAAAAAATTACGTATAAGTCTTTCAATGAATAAAAAAAATTACCTTAAATATGTTACAACCAACAGCTCTTTATTTTTCTATATTATTCCATTAGTTTTATGTTAATAAGTCTAATTTTTTTAAGCACTATTTTAGATTTTTTAAAGCAATTTAAAATTATTTCTGAATGTTCACATTAATTAGTATTGTTTCTACATTCATTTTTATAAAATAATATTAATTTATTTAGTACTTTAAAGTGTTTTGGAGTTTTGCAATTCATTTTGATGTAGTAGATAATAACTTGCAAAATTCATGTTTATTTAGTTAAAATGATTTACTGTGTATATAGATATACTAAAGGAGAGGGCAGACCCAGCATACTCATATTAGCTTGTCATTGAACTTTTATTCAATACTAGCTAATGTTTAAATAGAATTCCCAATATGGATCTACCCCAATGTCATTAATATATTGCTCATGGAAAAAAGGTTTCATTGACCGGAAAAGGCTGGCTGTATAGAATGGAGGTCACTGGGATGTTTATGTTTAATCTCCAAGAGGTTCCAATACCATTTAAAGAAATGTTATTTATATATTTATTTTATTGCTCTCTTTTTCTCCTAAATTCCAATTTAAGTTATTCGCCCCAAAAAGGATACAAAATGAGTTCATTAAAGCATAATAACAATATTCATTTTAAAATAAAAGAACAAATGCCAGCAATGTGTAGCCTCCTACTAGACCAAGATATTAAGACAGCAATATATCAGAATAGATACTTCTCTACCCGCTATTCTGGAGGCTGGCTGCCCACACCACCATTACCTGCATCATCCACCAATGCCTTTTACTGTCAACTGATCTTTTTCCCCAAAAAATTACGTATAAGTCTTTCAATGAATAAAAAAAATTACCTTAAATATGTTACAACCAACAGCTCTTTATTTTTCTATATTATTCCATTAGTTTTATGTTAATAAGTCTAATTTTTTTAAGCACTATTTTAGATTTTTTAAAGCAATTTAAAATTATTTCTGAATGTTCACATTAATTAGTATTGTTTCTACATTCATTTTTATAAAATAATATTAATTTATTTAGTACTTTAAAGTGTTTTGGAGTTTTGCAATTCATTTTGATGTAGTAGATAATAACTTGCAAAATTCATGTTTATTTAGTTAAAATGATTTACTGTGTATATAGATATACTAAAGGAGAGGGCAGACCCAGCATACTCATACTAGCTTGTCATTGAACTTTTACTCAATACTAGCTAATGTTTAAATAGAATTCCCAATATACACTTCAAACAATGTCATTAATATATTGCTCATGGAAAAAAGGTTTCATTGACCGGAAAAGGTCACAACAGTGTTAATCTGTTAAATGGTGACAGGATGATGACTAAGTGTCAGGTTGTACTCTGGGTTTCTAAAAAATAAATAAAAAAAATATGCTGTAAGACTTGACACATTTAAAAAGCATAAATATAACCACGTTGAATTAATTTATTATTATTTTATTAATTAACAGATTTTATATTTCACTTTACAATTTTTAAACAACCATTCACATTAGTTGCTGCCCCATTGGAGCTTACAATATAAATTCCCTAACACACACAAACTAATTTTTTAGTCAACAGCCAATTAAATTACCAGCATGTTTTTGGAGTGTAGGAGGAAACCCTTGCAGACATATGAAGAATATACAAACTACACACAGATAAGGTTTTCTCTGGGAATCAAACTCATGACCTCAGCACTGTAAGGAAGTAGTGCTAACCACTTAAGCCACCATGATGCTCACTGTATCACTCATTGCTCACAGTGCCACCTATTGTAGAATTAGTGGTAAGCTAAAACAAAAAAAAGAATATGCCCCAGCAACACTTCCATTAACCCCTAACTAACCATCCTATCTGTAAAATAAAATGCAGAAACATTAGTTACACACATTAGTAAATATATGATAAGCCGTTAACCATTTAAAAGCTTTTCTGCTGTTTTGGTCCTAACTCTAAACAGTGAGAGTCCCTATATTGGGTCATATATCATGTGTCTTAAAATTCAGACCTAACACACCTCAGGCCCTTCTTAAAGCCTCCAAAATAGTGTCTGTGGACCAACAATTGCTGTTAACTGCTGATCCCAGACCATGCTGCTCATTGAATCATCTAGTTTAGAATTGGCCAGAAGGAAAACACTAAAACTGAGTACACACTGACATATTGATGCCTTAAATGATTTTTACTTTAGAGGCCAGAAAAGCTGTCAGATTTACTAATGAGCATTAGGGCAAATAGGGAATTAGAGTTTGCAGAAGCCATTATATCTAGCAAAAATTAACCACAAAAACCAAATGAAAAAAAATTCTGTACCCTGTTCCTCACCCTTAAGAAAACACTGATGACAGAGATAAAGATGTGGTGGGACACTAGGACCATTGAACAATATAGGCAGGAACGCATCATACCCAGAGGTCTAAGAATAATTAAGAACCCCACACACAACTTAGAAAACAAAGAATTTATGAGGGAGTGGAACTATATTCTAAAAAACTGCTTATTGGGCTGGATCCAGACCTTGTTAAGTGCATGAACTTAGTTACTCAAGGGCTAAACCATGTTGATTTCAGGGGAGTCATATTTCATCTGTAGCAAACAGTAATAGTGTTGAGAGGTGATGTTTCCTATCCCAAGTCTAAATAACAGTGTGATAGTAAAGCTGGTCAGTATCTGTGTGCAGTAAGCTATTTAAAGATATATCCCTGCATGCAAAAAATACAATTAACTTGGCTCCCCCTGAAATCAACATGGTTTAGCCCTTGAGTACCTAAGTTCATGCACTTAACAAGGTCTGGATCCAGCCCATTGTCACTAATGGACTTACTAATAAAACAAAGGGATAAGGATTTAAAAACAGTAGAGAGCAAGATAACAAATTTATACAAGGAAATAGGAACACTAACGGGGAAGACAACTACCATACTTTAGAAAACGTCATGATAAATAGACTAAACAAAATACAGGAAGACACAAAATCATTAAAAGGAACAAAATCGAAAGAGACATAAAAGAATACAAAGAAATTAACATGGATAAACCAATATATAATGCCAAACCCAAGAAGAGACATATTGAGGCACCACAGGATACACTCTATACAAGATTTAACATGACATACCAGCAGTACATGAAGCTAGTAAATGAAACAGAACAACCTACCCGAAAGAAAAAGAAAATTGTCCCCTCTAATGAACAAGAGTTAATTTATCAAATTTATCCCAATACATAGACTCATTTCTACAGCCAGTAGTAAAAATGCAACCTTCATATCTGAAGGACACCACCCATATTCTCAAGTTACTAGGTGACTTGACATGGAAAGATGGATACACATTAGGAACAAGTGATGTCAAAGCACTATATACGTGCATCGACCATAGACAAGGATTGGACAGTGCCCACTCCCTACTACTATAGGACCAGAATTTACAAACAGAACAAATTGACTTCATGGTGGAAGGGATGGAATACATTCTTACGCATAACTACCTTTGGTACGATGATCAGTTCTTCTTACAGACACGGGGGATCGTGATGGGGACCAAGCTCGCGCCGAGCTATGCAAACCTTTATATGAGCAAGTGGGAACAGGATTTTATCTGGAACCACCCTGAGCTCAGCGCGAACTTGGTCCTATGGAAGCGCTTCATCGATGATGTGTTTTTCATCTGGGATGGGCCGTATGACAAACTGCAGAAATTCAAGCTCCACCTAAACAATAACAACCGCAACCTGGAATTCACAACCAACACCAGCCAAGAGTCAGTCACATTTCTAGATCTAGATGTTTATGTTCAGGATGGCAAAATTAAGACAAAAACACACTTTAAACCGGTTGACTGCAATAACTATATTTTAGCCACGAGCAGTCACCACCAAAATTGGTTGGATAACATACCCAAAGGACAGTTCACTAGGCTCCGTAGAAATTGCACAGATGTTGATACATTTGTAGACCAAGGGAGGAAATTGGAGAGAGACTTTCTGGAGAAGGAATATAAGAAAGATGTAGTTGGGACGGCATTTCTGGAAATTCTTAACTCAGAAAGGGAAGGTCTCTTGGAATATAAAGAAACTAACGCTGAAGACAAAAAGTTGCTAGTCCCCTTCATAACGTAATACTCCAATGCAGCTCCACAAATACAAAAAATAATAAATAGACACTGGCATATACTACTGAATGACGACACACTGAAAGAGTTTTTACCCAATAAACCACAGGTTATTTTTTAGGAAAGGGCCTAATCTTAAACAGAAACTGGTCACCAACACAATTAAGGGGGACACTACACCCACTAAAACCACCTGGTTGGGAGGTAAAAAAGGTTTCTATTACTGCAACAAATGCATAGCCTGTAAGAAAACCAAAATAACAAACACCAAGCCAACCACTAAGTTCACAGACGCTAATAACCAAATCTCTTTCGATATTAAAGAAAAAATCACTTGCAACAGTAAGAATATTATATATATGATTACCTGCCCCTGTAGGCTTAAACACATTGGGAGAACTTGCAGGGAACTTAAGGTCAGAATAGGGGAGCACATTAGAAATATCTGTGCAGGCAAAGAAATCCATAGTCCCTCTGAACATTACAGAGTGCAACACAATAAAGACCCCTCATCCCTAACCTTTGTAGGTATGCAACAAGTTAAACAACTGTAGAGGAGGAGACAAACAAAGAACCCTTAATCAGGTGGAGAGCAAGTGGATCTACGAATTAGGAACCTTACAACCATGACATCAATGTACTTCTCCAATATATGTGAACCAGGACGCTTTAGTGTCCCCAACACTTGATCCATCCTTCAAAATAATAATATAATAAAAATCACAAGATGGAGAAATACAAATAACAAGATGGAGAAATACAACCCGCTTATGTATAACGGATGTTTATATATTATATATTATATTTTTACTATCAAACCCCCCCTGTCCCATTATGCTGCCCTGCTTCAAACATCTATCGACAAAACACAAAAGTAGCCCTAAAAGCAACCAGAATTTCTGAATACATCATGTACCTATTATGTGTTTAAATCTACATGCAACTGTATTTAGATTATATACCCTAAATATCCTTGAATCTTATTAGGGAGTTTCTATTACGATTAACCACCCATACCTTATGTAGTATTTACAACCAGAGTTAATTATAAGGATCAATAGGTTAATTTTCTATATAGATTAATTGGTATTACTGTAGTCTATGTTAAATTCTCCCCCCTAAAAGGAACACAGGATAGGAGGCACCAATAGCAATGGAGGGCGGGCTATTTAACCCTGATCAACATTCCAGCATGTAATTGATCCTGAGGAAGTCGGGAACACCAACGAAACACGTTGGTCCAGCATACTGCTTGACACGCCATTGTTTCAAAAAAGCGCTATTTGGACATGTATGATATGTCTGCCTCTTTTGTAAGGGGTGTGGGTCCCCGGTTAGAAAATCCCAATTTCGAAAATTCGAATTGCGAAATTTCTTTTGCGAATGCGAATTTTCTCTGAATTGCTAAAATTCGAAAAATGCATACACCTAAATGTTTCTATTTATACTAGTCTGAAATTATAATCATTGTAATTCGAAAGTCTGTATTTCGAATACATCTTTATTTAGAATAGCGTACATTTCGATACAGAGCAAAGTAGAATAATGGTCATTTTCGAAAATCTTATTTTCGAAAATCTTCTAGTAGAATACATGTATTTTACGAAAAATCGGATTGCGAATCGTTCGCATACCGAAATAGCCGTATTGCTAATTTTTATGCAAAATTTTCGGCAGACGCAATGTGTTAGCTTTTGATTGTTGACAGGGATTAACTATACTTCCATATGAAGGGAGGGAGTGAGTGCTTTCAGCTTCAAATCGAGCTTTTTGATGTCAGTTTTAATTTAATTTAATTTAATTTCAATTAATTTAATTTAATTTTCTTTAATGTAATTTCACCTTTACTTTGAGTGTATTTAATTCCAAATAATGTAACCAGTGTAATAATTACAATGATTTCTATTTGTGCCTCCCACTTTTTAAGTGACCAGTAGTAATGGTCCATTGGGCCTGATCCATAGGTACGA
>WWET01000088.1:32457-46112 GCA_011038615.1 Limnodynastes dumerilii | reverse complement strand
GATGCTGCATTGCAGCTTTTGCAGATGCTGCATGTCTTTATTACTATACAGACACTCAGCATTCCTCTGCATTAATTACAGTTGTACTGTTACATTTGTATTACATCTATCTATTTGGAACAGCTTTGCCACAGATACTGTCATGGTTTTAATTTATAACATTATTTTAAACATTATAACAAACTATGGACCAGGACTTCCGATAAACACAGCAGCAGACACTGCATACCCAGGATGGATTTGGATCAAAAAGTTCTGTTCTGGGACCATTACCGATGGTGGGCGATATGGGGTGGGAAATGGAAAGTGTTTCCTCTATGTGTGAGGGGTAAATATGTACATCTTAAGTTTGGGTGGCGCTGAAGATTTACAGTATTGTCCTTGAATCGTTATGTCTGTATCAATGAGGGGTGTTGCCATATGGAAGGCTAGATTTACTATCAGATCCCCACTTCCACTGCACTCAGAGCTTAAAGCGCAGCGGTACCGAAAATCTGTATCCGGCCCTATTTTCTTTTTTCAGGCCAGTCAGCAACGTTTAATAGTATAAGCGTTTCATAGATCGTCTTTAATAATTGTGGATTTAGTTTACTTTTTTATGCGATTTTTTTTTTAATTTTTTTAATTTTTTTATTTATATGGTAAAATAAAGATTTTTCTGACCTTTTTATATACATATTGTATCAGATCATTGGATTTTGACATGTAATATCATCTTTTTATTATATTGATTGCTTTCAGTTTTGGCTTTTTTATTATAGTATATTTTGTGTACAGTATATGTCTCACAATTTGTGTTACATGACTGTGCTATTCATTCTACACAACTTTATTCATTTCCAAATACATTATACTTTGTGACATTTTAAACTGCTGAAATGTATTATCCTGGGCTGGACATTTCCATATTAGCTATGGCACCTCTGCTAAGGATCAGGGACATGCAATTTCTAGCATTAAAAGAAAAATGCTCTCTGTTTTGTTGCCAAACATCATATTTGGCTATTTTTTAACCTTATGCTATGCTGTTATTTTTTTTTTTTTTGTACCTTATGCAGTTTAAAAAAAGTTATGGCTCATCCTGAAACCTTTGAAACTGTTCCAAGCAATTGTGCTAAAAATGTAGCAATTCAACTGTTCTACTGCAAATATACAATATAATTACCAGAGAATGTGCTTTGTCCATTATTAATAGCAATGCCTTTGCACTGAATAATAGCATTTGCATTTGAACTGAATTGCACATTACACAACCACTTTACTGCTGCGGGGACTGCAATACATTGCTAAGTAGTGAAGGGATTCAATTACGTCCCTTAGCTTTTTCGTTTAGCCCCACTGGCAAACGTAGAATGTTTTAACAGCAATCCATCTTCCCACAGCCATTGAAATACTGCAGGATCTTACAGAGCGGGTGCCAGGGACTGACCTTTCTAACTTTATATTCTCATGTCAGCACTGCTCTTTATATTGGCATTGTGATAATGTAGCAGGTTAACTTTGAAGACAAACCACCACATACCCTCTAAATGAAACAGAGAAAGCTGCTTTAGCAAAGTATCTACTAGGAAGGCTTGGGAGACATTGATGGTTAGGGTTAGGCTGTGGGGAGGGTAATTGATGGCAGTCAGCCATAGGCATATCTATAATGAGTGCAGGGTGTACAGTGAACACTTCTCCCCTATAGAACAGGGGGCCCTGTGGCATTCATCCTGCACCCAGGTTTGGCAGGTTAGGGGGGCCTATTCGGCGTCTATTTCTTCCCTCTAAGATTTTCCGGAGGGAAAAATAGATGCCGAATGAGCCCTCCTTCCCCTGCGGTGGGACTGTCCCTATTCGTGGGCCTAAAAAGGGGTGGAGCTTACAGCCCTGCCCCTTTTGAGGTCCACAAATCGGGACAGTCCTGTCTCAGGTGGGGGAGGGGGCATGTACAAATTCTGCTTCACCCCTTCTTAAAACACCTCTGCAGTCGGCCCTTCATTGTCACAAAATGATTTTGTCAAAAGACATCACTCGAAGCAGCGAACCACACCCAAATTGTAGGTAGGAAAATAATTAAATTTGAACCAGTAGAACCAGGTGGTTTAACTGCAGCTCTTTCAGAAGCTAACAGGATAGTACCGTCCACTGACATCTCCTCTGTTAAGCCTTTCATCAGTGGAGGAGGGAAAGGTAGATCTCCGGTGGACAGGAATTAGGTGCTGTCTACATTATTAAGGTGCTTAAGTTGTGGAAGAGATTGTGAAGGAGAGAGGGAACACTGTGCAGGATTACATTTTCTATGAATAGTTTAACAACATGTATTTTAGAAAATGTGGTTAGGATTTGTTTGTATGTGAAGGTTAACAGTTTAAAACATGATATGCAATAAAATCAAGGAATCATTTTCCCTTTAAAAAAATATCTATTTTGTCTATATATTCATTGTTAATCATATCCATATACTCTCCGTCATAACATGTTAATTTAATCAGACATTTTCCAACTCATGGAAAATGGACCAATACCTCCCTGGTAAGAGAAGGCTACTAAGGTACAAATGGACCTATGATGGTAAACAAACAGAGCTGCCTCTAAATCAGTGGTTTCCAAACCTGTCCTCAAGGCTCCCCAACAGTACATGTTTTCCAGATCTCCTTGATGGACCACAGGTGTGTTCATTATTGACTGTTTAAAAGATCAACAGGTGGTATAATTATATACGTTTTTCTGTAGGGAGATCTGGAAAATATGCACTGTTGGGGAGCCTTGGGGACTGGTTTGGAAACCTATGCTGTAAATCAAGCTTTTAATACCTCCCTCATAATAAGGGGAATAATCATAACGTGATAGAAAGGGAAGTAGACCCTATGCCAAACTCATAAGTTGTCCTGACTTTAATAGTGAAAATGAAACTGTATTATATTGGTAAGAATATTGGTCAAATTATGGACCGGATCCAGACCCCCTTACCGTGCACGCGGGGGTCTCAAATTACGTGAGACAGAGGGTAGTGCACACCCACTGTCACTCCCCTCTGTCGTGCGGGCTTTATGGCAGCTTACGCTTACCCTTCGTAAGTTGCAACCTCAGAGGGCCCTCTTATTGATAGGAGAAATTGCTTCATGTGCCAGAACCTTTGTATATCATCGTGACAGCTCTAATTTGAACCCGACGGAGCAGCACTGCATACTTACATCGCGTGCAAGTTAAGGCTATAAGACAGATGCCTCAGCTCAAAAGAGACTGTCAGAAGTATCTGCGCATAGTGGGTGAGCTGCCTATCTGGCACTGAATTACCAATCTTATATTGCAACTTTGTCTTTATCTCCTAACAATGTTTAACCAAGTAGCAGTATAACCGCTTAGTGCCTGTTTGTGTACAACCAACTACACAGGATTTTGCGTTACACACTCTCTTGAGCGTGTACTTTAACGCTCAGTGTGTTCATTGGATGGACATTTGCACAATCAAGTGATTATATTCCAGGCCCTGCAAATTATATATATTGTCAGTAACATCTACTGCCCAGTTATCGTTGTATTTCTACATTTATATGTGTATAGAGCTATTAGTGATATCTCAGGGTGCATCAAGTGTTTAATCTATTTTATTGTGTATTATAATAAATTGTTTTATTATTAATTCGGTGTGTTTGGAATTGAACCTTAGCGCATTCTACCTTATTTATATTTCTTTACTTTTGAGTGGCTTCTGCAGAAGCCAACTGAATAGCGCTCTCGGTTCTCCTCCGTACAGTTGCCCTGTTCCTATCTAGCGCCTAAGTGTACTTTTTCTTATTATTGTTACCTTTTGTAAGTACCCTGTGATTTGTTTTTGTTGCACTGTGTTTCCATAAAAAATACTACACAATATAGTACTCTCTATGCCTCTTAATCTTCCAATACAACGGCACGCTGCTGTGAACAACCTTTTGGACCGAGGAACAAGGGTTTGTGAACTAAAGGAGCGAGGGAGACAGCTCAATGTTACACAAACCCTGGTTGCCAAAGCCGGAGCCAGAGAGCGCCTAACTACACCACGTGCAGGACGCTTCCACCACACAGAGGAACGGACAACAGACGAACCAAGGAACATTACCCTACAGAATCGTGAGCTACAGTTTCTGAATTCTGCATTAACTGTATATAGCGTGTAATACACACGCAAACTGAGCATCTGTACAAAGCTACTGACAAACTGCCACTTTATCCGGAACATTGTTTCTCAGCAATATACATCTATTTATGCCAATTTCACTGAGAGACTTGACATCATTAATAGGAACCGATATCCATATTGAATGCATAGACTGCTTATGTACTGTTTCTAGAACCAAAAGACTTTGCATATTCTTTGGGACATTGCTAAGATCTCACACCTACGCTGCAGCGACATTGGGGCTGATCAAGAGCTACGCCCGCCGTAGTTAANNAACGACGGCCGCCGCCGTAGTTATGGTGGCCGTATGCGCATTATCGGCATTTTTGCCGATCTGTGCATGCACAGGGCAGATGTTGCCCGGCGTAACTACGGCAACGCCTGATCGTGGATCGGGCGTCCGTAGCACCAGTGTAGTAACGCTGGAGGGGGCGTCTCCCAGCGTTACTACGCCGAGGTTAGTGCAGGGAGGCGGGGGGAGGGAGGGTAATGAGGCTGGGAGGGCGGCGTTATCATACTAACGTCGCTGTCCCAGCGTATTTACACTCCCTTACACCGGCTGAAGTTAGGGTAGCCTTCAGCCGACGTAAGGGAGTGTAAATACGATAGGGCAGGGGGAGTGTCAGGGGGAGTCCCACGAAGTAACGCTGAGCGTTAGTACACTCAGTGCTACATCGTAGGTCTGGATCAGGCCCATTGTTACTGCGCTACACCCTATGTTGATACATATTGGGGAAAGGTACACATAATACTAGTGAGCGCCAGAACGAATAATTCTGTTTGAATTGACCCTTTACTATTGTTTCACCAGTCAAAGATAGTGGATCTTTTTACAAGTTCAGGCAGCCCTAGAATCCAAAGGGAAGGGAGGTGGGTAAGCACCCTGACCTAAGCAAAATACTTATTTGTATTGTACCCCATATAAGCTGCGGGTTTGGAAAAGTAGAGATGTCGCCCATAGCAACCAATCAGATTTTAGCTGACATTCTATAATATGTAAAAAGAAAGTGAGCTAAAATCTGATTGGATGCTCCACTATTTACTTAGTAAATCTGGCCCATGATCTGATGTTCCGATCAGCTGCACAATGCCTCCATACATACTACACAAGATTTTTAGGTCAATCTGTTGGCAAAAAACAGTAATGTGACAAAGCTGATGGAATAGTAGTGAGAGGGGGGAGGGGGGAGGTCAATGCAGAGTCTCCTCTTCTAACGTACCCTTCCACCACCAAATGACTGGAAAGAAGAAAATGGAGAAAAAACAAGTTTTAATAAAACAATACAATACAATGTAAATAAGAAACTGAAATCCAGCTGTACCGCAGGTTGCAAGGTCCATAAATGTGATGGCGGGTAGTGGGTGACGTGTAGGTGGTAAGGTCCCGGGATAGACACCGCTCTCACCGCTCAATCAGTTCTTGGTCTCCACTCTGGGTCCACACTGAGTGCTGCAATGGCTGCCGATCGACGCTTTTCGGGCTGGATCCGCCCTTTCTCAAGATCTGTGCAGCCATGAGGAAGTCCGGAGTATTTATTCCCGATGATGATGGTTCCGGTGTAAAGCAGGGGGATAGGGGGCGTATCTATTTTTGCCAACACTGAAAATAAACTGCTAACTTGCTACACAGTGCATTGCTGACTTGCTAAGAAAATTCTGCACACTCCTCTAAATAAAAAATGGTGAAATAACATGTTGGTGGTGAATGAGGGTAGGGTTTAAGAAATTAATCTCTGGATTACGTATATAATGTGGTATACACACCGGCAGGCCTGCCGGTTCCTTAAAAAATACATATAATGTCGTCCACGTGAGTTCAAAATCCTTCTTTATTATATAAATGATTGGGGCAGCTAATACGGGTGAGGTGGCTAGCATATGTTTCATTGAGGTTAAAGCCTGCTCACAGTCTGTGGTGCAATCTAATTTCTTGGCATATTTTTTCTTGGTCAAGTCAGTTAATGGTTTTGCTAGGGTACTGTACTATGATACAAATTTTTGGTAATACCTAGCTGTCCCAAGAAATGTTCTGACTTGTTTTTGATTGCAGGAACGAGACCATTTTAGAACGGCATCTACTGTAGCAGGTTCAGGCCGAATCTTACCGCTCCCAACCCAATGTCTTAAGTATCAGCCATTCCTATTTAGCATTTATCTAGTCAAATGATCAGACCTTTGGAGTACCTCAGACACATGCAGTAAATGGTCCTCCCAATTGAAAATGGCAATGTCATCTAAGTAGGCATGGGCAAAATTTTAACACCCATCTAGAAGGTGATCTACAGTCCTTTGAAAAGTTGCTGGAACATTTTTCATTCCAAAAGGCATGGAAGTCCACCCAAATTGGCTAAATGGGGTAACAAAAGCAGAATGCTCATGTGCCTACCTAGACAATGGGATTTGCCAGTATCCCTTGCTGAAGTCCAAAGTAGACACGTAACTAGCCCCACCCAACCTCTCTAACAGCTCGTCTATTCTCGGCATGGGATAGGCATCAGTAACTGTCACTGCATTCAGCAGGCGATAATCTATACAAAACCTGGTAGATCTATCCTTTTTTGGAACCAGCACCACCCCAGCAGCCCAGGGACTTTGATATGGTACTATTACCCCCCCAATTGCTAGCATTTCATTAAGTTCTTTCAGAATCTGTTTAGCCACCTCAGGGTGATTCAGTAGGCTACCTGCCTCAATGGTTTTGCATCCTCTGTGTCCACATGATGGACAGATATATGAGTCCTTCCTGGCAAACAGGTGAATGACTCCCGTTCAGCCTGAAGTACCATCTACATCTGTTGATGTTTTACAGAATCTAATTGTTCCCCGATTTGGACTGCCTCCACCCCAGGTTGTTTTTTGTTAGTGCCAGTATGTCTGTGAGAAGATCAGTTTCTGGACCCTCCATAGGAGGACAACATACTACCATAGCCGCTGTTGGTCGTTCTATGTATGTTTTCAAGCTATTCAGATGGAAGGTATGTACATGGGTTGCTTTTGAGTTTAATGCTACTACATAATTAGCAGGTCCTTGACATCTCAGAATAGAATAGGGCCCTGTCCAGGTGGCTTGTAATTTATTCTTTCTAACTGGAATAAGTGTCATGACTTTCTGACCAATAGTAAGCTCTCTGTTCCTGGAACTTAAATAGTACCATTGTTTCTGTTTCTGTTGGGCATTCTGTAAATTTGAGCCCTATTCCTAAGCTGTTTCATCCACCTCTGCATCTGATGAACATACTGTAGTATAGGCTGCTCGGAATCCCGGAAGGTTCCCTCCTGACTTTCCGTTACCAGGTCCAGTGGCCCTCGCACTTTCCTACCGTAAAGTAGTTCAAAAGGGGAATAGCCAGTGGATTCTTGCGGAACTTCCCTATATGCAAAGAGCAATTGGGGTAATGCTTTTTCCCAATCTCGACAATCAGATTGGGCATAAGCTTGAAGTAAATTTTTCAATGCACCATTGAATCTTTCCCATAAACCATTTGTTTGAGGTGATAAGGAGTCGTTCTGATAGGTCGGATTTCCCACTTTTCCCATAAGGCCTGCATTAGTTCACTTTGAAATTGGGTCCCTTGATCTGTAAGAATTTCTTATGGATACAAAACTCTGCTAAAAATATCTACCAATGCTTGAGCCACACTTTAGCATCAATAGATGTTAATGCCATGTCCTCAGGGTAATGGGTAGCAAAGTCTACCAATGTCATCTACTTGGAATTTTTAATGGACCTACCAGATCCACTGCCACTCTCTGAAAAGGCTCACTAATAATTGGCTAGGGGTACAAAGGAATCTTTTTTGGAGCACCCCCAATCGTTGACAGGTGTCACAGGAGGCACGATATTGTTTCACCTCCTGAGAAACACCTGGCCAAAATAAATTTTTAAGTAGACGAGCCAGTGTTTTTTTAGTTCCAAAATGACCAGCAGCCGGTATATCATGTGCTAAAATTAACAACAGCTCCCTGTATGAGTGGGGTACTATTAGTTGTTTATCAGGGCGACCAGGAATCAGGGGTGGTTGAATTGCAGCTATTCTGTATAACAGCCCATTTTCCCACTTCACATTTTCATGACTCGGGTCCTGAACTTCTTCAGCAGCCATTTTACGTAGAGTGGCTAGGGAAGGGTCAGTTCATTGGGCCTGTTTGAATGCCTTCCTATCTACCTCCCCTAAGTCCTCTACAGTCATCATGTGCATTAGAAATAATTCCATTACTCACATATGTACAGTCCAACTCAGGAGCACAGGAGTTCAATCCCTCTTTTCCCGGGTCATATCCTTGTTTGGTTTGACTGCGAGTGACAGCTTAAACAAAGTGCATTGCAAGGCCTTGACCGAGATCACTGTCCAGAATTACCGGGGCTGGTAGACCATTCAACACACCTACATTTACCCATCCAAAATCAATTCCCCAGTCAAGATGTTTTCTTGCCACTGGAATATCTTGTATTGTCCACCTGCAGTGGCAATCCGCGCTTGTTGTTGAGCTATTACACTTGACTTAGAAATCTACCCTGTTTCCACCAGGGTTAAGGAAGCCCCAGAGTCCCGCAACCCTTTCATCTGCTGTTTTCCCACCCACACAGGTTGCAAATGACCTTGCATGTTAGTCGGGGTAGTTTCCTCACCAATTAGATCCACAACATAAACTGCTTCCAGTTCATCAGGGAATGGCAACTCCTTCTCAAATGGGTTTTGTAATCCTTCTTCCTGGTATACTACAGAGACAGGTGCAGGTCGAGCCCCTGAAAATGTCCCTCTAGACCGTGGACAATCTCACTGGAGATGTCCCAGCTGATTGCAACCAAAGCATCTTCTTTCCTGAGGGAATACTGGAAGCTTAGCTCTGGGAAGGGAAGGATAGGTATTGACAGATCTTTGGACCCCAGATCTGGGAAAGAATGTTCCTGGGACTTGTTTCTCTGTTAGGGGTTCTCTGGACACCTTCCTTATTTGCTGCATTTATGGGCTGTCAAAAAAGGTTTGTTTTAATCCTGCTGGCGCCCCACTTGTAGAAGCTGCACTAAGGAAAATGGGGGTCCTATAATTCCCCCCAAAATTTCAAAAAACAACCGCAATTGTCTTTTGATGAACTCTGTATGCTCACTAAACAGAATGGTTTGTGTGTCTTTTTGATTGTCTTTTTGATTAATAAAGATGGTTATAAATATAAAATTTTTTACCTTCATTTCTATTTTGGTACTTATTGCACAAGAACTGTCTTTTCTTGTATTTTTTGAGACACACGGATATGCTATTCTGTTTGGTGATACAACACAGTGGTAACCCTCAAAGGAATCATTCATATGGAGTGTCTATACGCATTAAGCCCAAGGGGCTATATGGTGAGTTGTTCTCCTATTATTAATGAAAACTTCCCATTTCTGTGAGATAATGGACAAGATCTTTTCTTATTCCTCCTACCTGCACGGACGGACCGGGAGATTTAGCCCAGCGGCATACTGACGAGTGACCGTCCCCCTGCATATTGCATCTCTGAGAGGAGCCTTGGAACATGGATATCAGGACCCATATTATCAGGACCCATATTATATGCACAAAGCCCAAGGTGGCTAAATGTGAGTAGATCATCTTCTGACCTTTTTCAAATATATTAAAAGTTACCACACAAGGATTTCTTCTCTTTTTTTATCTTCACATGTTATCATCAAACAACGGGAAATAAATTTGACCAAGACCATTAAAGAAAGAAACACTTTATATTTATAAGCATCTTTATTCATCAAAAAGACAATGAAAAAGACACACAAATCATACTGTTTATTGAGTAGACAACGCACACAAGGATTACTTTAAACATTTTTTCTGAGCATTTCTGGACTACTCATGTCTCTCCACCCAGGCCTATTTACCAGGAATTCATCCGCTAGCCAAGTTGCCTCCTCTGGGTTTTCAGGCTTATGATCAGATACCCATTCCCGAATCCTGGAACCATTTTAATCAGAAGTTGCTCAAGGATAATAGTATCCAGCATGTTTTCCTTCCAACCATTTTGTACATGTCCTTCAAAGTTGATTAGTAAACTCGGTATAGGAGCAATCCCCTGTTCTAAAAAGGTTCCAAAATTTTTGTCTATATGTTTCAGGCGTCACTTGGAACCGAGCCAACAGAATTTGTTGCACAGCATCATAGGGCCTGATCCAGACCTACGCCAATGCGCTGTGCTTACTAAAGCACAGCGTATCGGCGTCCACTCTCCCCGACACTCCCCCTGTGCGGGCGTATTTCCCATTGCTACGCCGGCTGAAGGCTACCCTAACTTCAGTCGGCGTAAGCAATGGGTAATATGCTCGCACACAAGCGTTCTACCGCTAAGCCCTCCCTCCCTCCCTCATTATATTACCTCCCCCTGCCCACCTTCACTAACCTTAACAGAGGGACGCTAGGGGGACGCCCCCTCCAGCGTCCCTACGCTGTTCCTACGGACCTACAGATTGTTGATCGGGCGTTGCCGTAGCTACGCCAGGCAACATCTGCCCGGCACATGCGCAGATCGACTTTTTAGCCGATCTTACGCTTACGCCCGCTGTCCTAGCGATGGCGGGCGTAGGTCTGGATCAGGCCCATAGTCTCTGCAAGCCTGAGGACTTAATGACTGATAGGCTTCCAGGGCTTTTCCTGTCAGACTAGAGCCTAAATAGCAAAACCATGCGTCTCGAGCGATACAGTGAACTGACATTAGATTTTCGAATATCTGGAGGTGTGTATCTATATTTGGCTCAGCCTCCCGGAAAGTTGGAATATCTCGAAATCCCAATTTTGCCCCATTTCTGTCCTCCACATTCCCTGAGACTGAATTGTCCTGAGTTCTTAACATGGGCACACCTAGAACAGCCTGTAACACACCAGCCCTTTCATACTCTGTGGCTCCATGTCCTAGAGCCCTCAGCCAATCCTGTAGTGTGGCTAGAGTAATGTCAGTTCCTTCAATCTTTTTAGCAGCTGAAGCTTCAGAGGCCTCAGATTGAGCCCCTTCTGACTCAATGTCAGATAATGGATTGTCTGGGTGTGCTCGATCCCATTCACCCAGATTTTTTACAAGGTCTGCGCGCAATTCAGTCCCGTTACAAGGGATTCCCTTTAACTTGCACAACACTTTAAGCACTGTCTTGCTGGCCGTAAGATAAGGACGCTCACTGTCATCTATATCCATTTTTTGTTTTCAGTATTTATCATACCCAAACAAGCTTCATGCTCTGTACTTTTTCAGACTACGTACTGTTTTCCTGTGGAGCCTGGTTTTGTGATCCCACCGCTGCCACCAAAATGTTGCCGTTGTCAGTATGCTTGGTTATTAGTCCTGGGGTTCAGAATCACAAAGGCAGACACAGGAAACTCCAAAAGATACAACACTGTTTTATTCAGCACAAAAACAGTAATTTTCAACTGGACAGTTCACAGGGGATAGATATGAATCTTTTAGACTACTGATTGGGAAATGTAGCCAGCAGTGACTTCCCATGACAGGCTGGCAGTGCCACTGTTTCAGCCCTGTCTGGTTTCTCACTCTCTGCTTGGCAGCTTCTGTGGGATTCACAGCTTCAACTCTGTCCCTGTTTCTTCACTCAATGCTTTTAACAGCCACTCCTAATGCTGTGCTCCGCTGAGGCTGACAGCTCTGGACACAGCAAGGGTTGTCTTCCTCCCCCCTTTCTCCGCACACTCCTGCTCCCAGCACTCAGTTATTGGAGAATCTCCAAGCACTCTTACTCTCTCTGAAACTGAGACTGGACACATAGGGCTTGGAAACAATACTAAATATAACAGCAAAACTGTACATTTCCATAATAAAACATATACCTGGCCACATTTAAGAATAAAGTAGTTTTAACATACAGTGTTTTTTTCACCACAACTTTTTATTATAATGTCAGCAAGATAAACCTCAGGATCCAAAGTTCAACGTTGGGGCCCCAGATGGGATAACATCCCGCCACAGCGATTATAAATTTTCAGACATCACTACGATTTTCCGGCGATTTGGGTTGCAAAATCGCCAGATTTACTAAGGGACGTTTTGTATTGGCGATGGTTGACAACGATGTTAAACATAATTGATTGATAAATATAATATCAGTGTGGCCCGATTGATAAACATAATAACAGTGTGGCCTGATTGATAAGTATTGGAACAGTGTGGCTCAATTTATAAACATAGAAACCAATTGATCTGAAAAGATTTATTGTGGCCACAAATAACTAAATACATATACTGTGCCCTGATATTATTTTTAAGATTTATGTGGCCAATATTCTTAAATTCATTAATAAACATTGGTGTTAATAGTTCTAATAATAATGGACCTGTTTCATAACTAAGAATTCTTTTGATTTTAGGTGCGTATTTTTAAGAACGGATTGACTGCACATGCGTAGTAACTTTTCTACGCTATTAACGTTGGACTTAAGTGCGTATATTCCATGCTTATACACTACGAACCTAAAGCCTCTAGGTTTGTAGTAACATACACAGAAATGGGTGTTCTATGAATAAGTAAATAGGCCGATACGCAGATATGGGTGGAGGGAGACATTTAAATGACACAATGAAGGCACGGTTATGCACTTACGTTCCTTAATAGATGCCCTACGCATTGAAATGCAAAACTACAGTTAAGGGAGCCCTATGGCACTCGTAAGTCACATAAGAACCTGAAAACCAGGGGCATGCCGAGGGAGTTTCAATGCTATTAGGTGCCTTTATTTAGGCACCTAACGCGTTCTTAAGTGTGAATCAGGTCCATTATAAATAAAGGATCTACTCACAGTTCTGCAGTCTTCCTTCCTGATTGGAGATCGTTCCTGGCCATCTTCTTCTTTATCCTGCATCCCTTGTGATGGTCCGGCTCCTGTGGCGTCCTTCCGACTAATGACTATTAGACAATATTGGTCCCCTATTTATACCCTCTGTTGGAACTCTCCCTAACATAATCATTTTCTATCTTTCTTTCATTCTCAGTCTACCTCTGCCTGCCTCAAAATATTGCCTATTTTCCATAAAGCATCGGATCTTTTCTAATCACAGATGATAAATTATTATTCTCAAATCAAGTCTCAGTAATAAAAGATGTTTAAAGTATTAATCATTAAATCTTAATTTATAAAGAGATAATTACACTCATTTTGCTAATTCCCTCCTGAAATTAAGTTATCTCTTTCCTTTCTCTCTTGCTTAACAATTTTGTTTGATTTTGATACAAAGGACCGGATCCACACTTGAGAACAACACTCCACTTATGCACGCAAAGTGCATATGTGGGGTGTTTGGAGGGGAGGGTGCATGCACTCTCCAGATGTTATGTGTGTGGTTACTGCATATAACACCTATAGTACGATAGGGGTTACGTGACGAGTTAACTAAGTTACGTACGTGAGTACTTACGCAGAAGGGGCTTCATTTACAATGGTTGTGTTAAGGAGGGGATGGGGTCGTAAAAGTTAAGGTAGCAATCTGCACAAGTAAGTCACGTGTCCAGATTTCCTACCAACAC
>WWET01000088.1:0-21957 GCA_011038615.1 Limnodynastes dumerilii | reverse complement strand
GCAGTATGACAACTTCCGGTCGTCCAAAGGACATGAGCGTACAGCGAGCGTATTTTGAGCGTATTTTTCGCCCAAGGGGCGTGCGTTTTGTATGACTATAGTCCGGACGCTCGAGTTACTACACAGAGGCGGGGATAGCCATTTAAATTGTACAGTATGGGACGCTGGAAAAAGTTAGGGTAGCGTTCAGCCGCCGTAAGTAGGTACAATCAATGGGAGTGTCATGGGCGTGAAAGTTTATACGCCCGGGCGATCATACGCTACGCTCGCGGGCGTAGGTCTGGATCAGGCCCATAGTGCATATTCTTAAATACAACTTACCCCAAACCCAATTAAGAGCCTCTGGAACAGGTTGAGGCCGGCAGACGCTCCGGGCATAGGCGCTGAAACGTGACGTCACTGAGCTGCGACCATGTTACCATATCAACCTGTAAACAAGAAGGGAACACACCGCGAAAATAAAAACACAGGATCGCATGTGCACGCAAACAGCATGGAAATATATAGTGTGATAAAATGACTGTCCTAGAATAAGGCATGAATGATACACATAATACGTGGGCTTAGTAAAATTGCAGACACGGTCACAACGGGATAAAGCCATGTAGCGATCCTACGCTATAGCGATACTGCGCTGTAGACAAAAACATATAAATCACAGGACAGACCCAGAATGTCCAAATCCAAATGTACAGGGATACTAAAATCATATATAAGCACCTCAGGTAGTGAAGTTAATAAGCAAGAACATGGCTAGAGTCAGTGACTAGTGGGAACTATGAATAGTCAGGGGAAAAAAGGCAGCACAAATCATGAAGGGAGCCATGAATGATGCTATATGGGGAACAATCAAATACCAGGAAATGCTAACCCAGTAACACAACTGTGTGTGTAAACCCAATAACATAACTGATGAATAGAGCGGACACATGATAAGGAGTCCCACCGCATAACAGCTGTATAGAGGACCTGGTAGATATAGAAAAGTCTCAATAGTCACAATAGTCCAAAGTAACAGTAGAACTGGATATACACAGTCATGGTGTTATAAAAAAACACGATAGGTTCAACATTTCATGCGGGTGCCACTGTGTGCAGGCGATGTATCCACTCAGTATCTTTACGAAGAAGTAGAAGATCCCGGTCACCTCCTCTGCGCAGGGGGGGGTATATGATCAATAATTTTGTAGCTTCAATTGAGCCAGACTATGTTCAAAGTGTACAAAGTGGTGAGCTACTGGCTGATCTGAGTCTTTGCCACTCAGGGCTGCCCGTATCCCTGACCGATGTAGGGCAATGCGCTCCTTGAACTGCCTGTGACTACATAGTAGAGACCACAAGGGCATGTAATAATATAGACCACATGAGTAGTGGTACGTGTGAGATGGTGATTGATGGAGAATTTTTTATTGGTATGGGGGTGGACAAACAAATTGGCAGCCACTAAGCTCCTACAAGTCAGACAGATAGCGCAAGGGAAGCATCCTTTTTGTTGTAAAGGGAAGGGTATATTGTGACATCAGTGCGTGCTAGTTGGTCACGTAAGTTCTTGCCCCTGCGGTAGCTAAGCATAAGGTTCCAGTCTTTCAAATTTTGGTAGTCTCTAGTAGTAACAGCTCCTTGGTCCAGATGGATGCACACATCAACATAATGTATTTCTGTAGGATGTATGTCATAGGTAAATCTGATTGGTCCAGGGAGGACATTGAGCTCCTGTATGAAAGTTTCCAAGATCAGTTGTTTCCCACACCAGATGATGAACAAATCATCAATAAAATGTGTATAAAAAATACAATGATTAATGAAGCGAGGATCTTGGAACAAAATGTCAGACTCATAGTTGGTCATGAATAGGTTCGCAACATTTGACCCCATCGCGCAGCCAGAGTTATGTACGTAATGATGGCCGTTAAACCAAAAATAATTACGAGTGAGCGTGAGCTCCAATAACTGAATGACGAATTCAATGGGTGGTCCTGTATAGGATTCAAACTGTGCAATGGCAATTTTAATAGCCTCTGGTATGAGGTATTGACGTGTACAGGCTGACCACGCCCATGGTCGCCATAACACATCCTGATGGTAAACCCCGAGGGACTTGATTTTATTCAGAAAGTCTGTAATATCCTTAAGATATGATCCACCAGCATGGATGATGGGTTGCAACAAGAAATCCAGCCATATAGCCACACTGTGGTACAACAACCCACAAGCTGATATTATTGGCCTGCCTGGTGGTGCAGTGCTGTTTTGTGGATTTTGGGGATACTGTATAGGATAGGTTTCACAGGGAATGGTGTCTTAAGATAGTCGGCCGTCGTGCGGTCAATGTAACCATGGGTTACTGCGTTCTCAATGGTGGTATCCAATTCAATTTTGTACATTTGTGTCTGGTCTCCCCGTAGTTTAGTGTATACCCGAGTATCCGCTAACTGGCGGTTCAATTCATCCACATATTCTTGTCGGTCCTGAATGACTAGGGCACCCCCCTTATCAGCCAGACGTATGACAATGGATTGGTCATCGTGGAGGTTTTTAAGGGCTATTCTCTCATCAGCAGAGAGGTTGTGAAACATGAACTTGTTGGAGGAATCATCCACACTTTGTTCAATAAGTCTGGAGATTGTTCGGTTTGAAGCGTTCTGGGTAGGGGGGTCAAATTTAGATTTTAGCCTAAAACGTGTACCCTCATCGATCTGGGTGGTCTTATCCTTAAAATATTCTTTGAGCTTGAGGGACCGCTGCAACCATGGACCAAAATGACCACTGTGTAACTACAAGGAACAAAAGAGAGGTCCGGCACTCCAAACAAGCATTATATAACACTATGTGTCAGCAAATATGCACAAATCTGGATCGGGGCCACTGTGTCTCTTTATTAAGGTTCTAAAGAGTCCATAAAAGGCACTTTCTATAGGAGAAATTGGTTTGTGAAGTCCAAAAGGGCATTAACAAACCTGTAGTTTCTTATAACATATTATAGCTTTATAATAGGTGGAACGCAACACCGATTGGCTATAATTTGCCAATCATCAAGTTCTTATAGTTTTCTATTAAAGTTCTGGATAAGAGAAGTCTGCTAACAAATCCAGTGCATGTAAAAATAATAGCCCATTCTCTATTGTAAGAAAAGATATTATTTATTATACCACATATATGACAATAGGATTTTTTTACAGCAGACAAGCTGACATTACACGTGAGTGTGCGTGTCACCAATCACATAAACGTCTTGTTTATGTCTCTTATATAATGCGATGATTTCAGCAACCCTTCTTGTTTTTAAACTTTTGAAGCCCTTGGATGAATGAGTCAGGGGTGAATCGGGGCTATATACTGTAAATCTATACATGTATGTATGCAATTATAAAAGAAGAATATATTTTATTTAAACAAAATGACAAGCAAGTTGTCTGCAAACTAAAATTTATTGTATCTTGTCTGACACGGGTTTGTAAATAAGATAAATCTGTGGGTTATATATATACTGAATATCGCTAGTCTACTCGTTACTGTTTGTTTTACTTGATAATATCATAAAGAAATGCAAAGAACTGCATCAGTCAGGACAAACCACAGTTGGCAAAATCTCAGCATGTCTGAGCCAAGAGGTTTAGTCTAGAGGCTCTCAAAGAAAACTTTTCCTGAAATCACCTTATTTGAACATGTCCCACACTGAAATCCGATACATAGGAGTTAGAAAATGTACAAGTTCAGTTCAAAACAACCATATAGATGCTATCTCACTGCAAATACATTCTCAATAATTTACGAAAAGGAAACGTCTAATTAGTGAGTGAAGACTGATGAGGTTTACTAAAAGTGCTACTGGGCAGAGATATATATTTTCCCATATGGCCCAAATTCAAATAGAAAATAGGGCCTTGTCCAGAGTTCCGCCAATGCACTGTGCATACTATCGGCATGCACTCCCCCTGACATTCCCCCTGTGGCTGGCGTAAATACACACTGTTATGCCGGATGAAGCCTACCCTAACTTCAGCCGGCATAATAGTGTGTAAATACGCCGGCCACAGAGTGTAAGTGTCCTAACCCGCCCTCATTAGCTTGCCTCCCCCCGCCTTCCTTGCCTAACTGTTGTGTAATTACGGCAAGGAATGCCCCCCTCGCAGTGACTACAGTTAGGGATGCCCGATCCTAAGGAACGGGTTTCCCTAACTACACCGGGCAACATCTGCCCGGCGCATGCGCGAAATGCCGATCTTATGCATCTGCCCGCCCACGGTAGAAGTCTGGATCAGGCCCATATAGACTAGTATATGTAAACATTAACACATACTCAAATATTTAAAGATACACAAATTTGCATTAATGGACCTCATCCACCGCTAGGAGAAAATTCTGTATGTTATCCTCCACTGTGGAAGCTATAGTATGGAATTGGTGACTCACATGGAAGAGAAGGGGGCACTTCCTCTGCTTTCCTACCTGTGAATTGGGGATCCGCCACCAGGACCCTATCTTAGCATCTCCTAGCTTGCAGAATACTGAACTGTACATAAATATTTAGCCAAGCTATTTATTTATTTATTAGGTTTTTATATAGCGCTATCAGATTACATAGCACTTTACAGAGCATATTTCACATTCGCATCAGTCCCTGCATCATTGGAGCTACATACTATGTTCCCTAACACATACACACACAGTAGGTTTAATTTATTCAGCAACCAATTAACCTACCAGCGTGTTTTTGGAGTGTGGGAGAAAACTGGACTATCCAGAGGAAACCCACACAGACACGGGGAGAACATACAAACTCCACACATATAAGACCTAGTCCAGGAACCAAACTCATGACCTCAGTGTTGTGAGACACAAGTGCTACTCACTGAGCCACCATGCTGCCCATTACATGCTTATACCCACCCTCCATGCATATCTTGTCCATATGGGGAGTGGGCACATTCTCCGTTCGGGTGGCTGATATCTGCACGGAACGCAGCATCGAGCGTTCTGATGTGGGGATATTGGTACTGCACATGTGTAGCATACGGATGTCGGAGTAATGGTCTGCGAATCTGACCCTATATTTACAAGCAATATGCATTTGATATACAGTAGTTGAATTAGGATTTTTTTTTCTGGTTTGGCATCATAATGATAGAATCAAGAGTTAGCTAAGATACACACTGAGAGCATGCTGGAAAGAGGAAAGCTGTTATCAAAGTCACTGGTGGCCCAGACACACTTGCGTGTGCACATGTATTCGCTCCTACTTCTCAGGTCCACTCCCCCACCCCTCCTCCGCTTTTAGGTGCCTAATGGCACCTACGAGTGCCATAGGCAACCTTAAGTCACCATGTGTGACTTAAGCACGGTCAATCCCCAGCCCTCCCTCCCAGCTTAATTTACATCCCTCCCCCCACCCACTGTACCTAATTATCCCCAGAGGCTGCCGTGGCACGCCTCCTTTTACCTAAAAAACTATGTGCGGTCTTTAAAGACCGCATGTAGTTCATCTACGTGCCTAAGGGCTACGTAGATTGCGTAGTCACACTGACTACGCATGCCCAGTGGCAAACATCGGCCACTTAAGAAGCCTCTGCTTCTTAGGTGTCAATCCGGTCCTTTGAGGATAAAAATACTGTATGTTATGCAAAAGGCACAGCACACACTGTCCAATCATCGTACCTGACAGTCGCATCGGATACTTATATTCGATCACTTGGTTAGTGTGGATAGGGCCTTAATATTTTGTCAAACCAATCAGTGATGTTAATGGGTCACCAATCCTCAGCTTGCCAGAGGAACACAGAGCCTTGATCAAGAATTTGGAGATACAAAGTATAAACAACTGAAAATTGCTTTTAAAAAAGGCATTGTAGAATTTAGCTTTGTCTTTATTATGTAGTACTATCCAGGAGGATTCCTAGGAAAAACACGTGATCTGTGGCAATAAGACACCATCATTTCCAGTTTCATGATTGTACACATAGTGGACCAGATCCAGACTCGCAAGCATTGGACTTAGTATTGCGAGGGCAGCCACTATCAGACGCCCGCTGCCTCTACCGCTGCGGCCAGAGCTCCAAGCGCAATGGCAGCAGAGTTCTGAATCTAACCCAATCATTATAACTGGCCAAGAATAAAGACAGTATATTTGCTATCATCAAATTACAGGTTGTATCTATCGCTGCAGAAGTCTGATTTCTAAGGATGTTATCCTTTTTCATCATGATAACGTAATATTAGGAAGGGCCTCATTATTAAAAGCAATTGAAACTGAAATTCAACATGGTTTTGCCCAGGTGTAACTTTCTTCCTAGTTCACTCTTATTTTTAAACTCTGGATCTGGTTCTTTTATTAAATTGTAAAGAAAGAGACCCATAATATAGAGAACGTTATATTTTTCTTTCTTTTTTTAAAAAGGAATTAGTATGAATACAGAATCATCACCATTTGTATTATATACATCCTCCCTTGTAAGATTTTTCTCATTTGCATTGGCTAGTTCTTAAGCCAGGGGAGGAAATTGATTGGTTCGAGACCAAAAGCAAGGTGGTAGATCCCGAATCTGGTTTGTGTGCAGTGCAGACAAGCTGTGGGAGGCTGGCAACTTGAAACACTCATACATGGATAGTTCCGTGAGAGCAGGGTGACTGGCTGTCTATGTGCACTCCTCTGGGCATATGGGTATGTGTGACAAGAGAAATGGAACATTTGTGAATTTGAAATCTGTGGATACTCCTGTGCTGTTGCAGTATGCAACGCAACACAAATGTTTATGCCATAGAAACCTTTCTCGAATATATATATATATATATATNGCGTATTTTCTATGGTGCGCATGCGCAGTGCGTTCTAAATTGTCAATTTACGTCTCCACCACACGTAAATTCTCTCCGATGCATAGTTCTGGATCAGGCCCAATGTTTTTAAATAAACCTGAAACAGATTTTCAAACTCTTGTAGTAATTTATTGAGCTAGACTCTGAGTGCCGTTACATATATTTGTTTCTATGCATTGGATTACTTGTAATCTTGTGGAGGGCAACGGAGCAAATACTTTACTTCTGTTTGGATATATTGTGGAGTGCCAGCTTTGGAGACTGTATATATACAAATATATATATTTTTTCTTGGCTGAAAAAGCCAAACTCTTTGCTTGCTTAGCTCCTGTTACACACACTCCTTATAGGGACTGCATATCTTGTCCAAATCAAATGTCATACTGTACATTCTCACGCAAATACTAATAATAATGCCAAATTAGAGAAGAGGGATCTAAATGAAAGATTTAGTGCTGTCTAGAATGTGTGTTTAAATAAAGCATTATGTTCTTCTAGCTATTTATATAATAACTTTATTTCTTTGGATATATGTCCTGTTTAAATTTGAACAAAAGACTGAAAAACTGGTCTGTGCCATGGCAACAACATCTTAAGCTGGTCATACACTAGAGTGATTATCGTCCCGATCTTGCAATTATTGTGTTATCGGACGATTTTTTTCTCCTATCATCCAATAATCGTCCAAGAACCCTTTTTGAACGATTATTTGACAGGTTTGATTTAAATCGGGCCGAAGCAGACGATAAAATGTAAAATCGCACAGTGTATAGTCATTCCCCGATAATCATGAAATCTTCGCTGATAAAATGCTAGTGACATTAGTACGGGAAATGAAAACTATCGGCAGTGTATGTGCAATTTCAATTTTCTAAAAGTAGATGAGAAATCTGAGGTTTTTTTTTATGTTTTAATGATTATCAGCTGAAAATAGTCTAGTGTATGGCGCCCATATCGTTTGGGAAAAATTTGAAAAGCAGAAAAATTGGGTAATTTTTCGGGGATTTCATGCTATTTTAGATAATGGTTCTAGTGTATGGCCAGCTTTACACTGCATTTTTCATTAGTCCTAGGGTCACCTGCAATAACCTTAAGACCTCCTTCCCTACTAGACACATAATGTACCTCAACTCCCTACTTCCCCATGGAATGAACTGTGTGATTCCAGATTACTTAATTAAAGTAAGATAATGGGTTGTTTATGTGCTGTAAAGTTGTATTTTTTATTCCACTTACATATGTAGATAAACATTCTACAATCCAAAGTAACTGTCATGGATTTCACACAAGGGCCTTGTGCCAGCTTTGAGCTAAATTGCTCTAGGGATTCATTGTTGCCAGCTGGTTTGAGCGTACTTCTAAGGCGGCAAACAGCCACTAATCCTTCTGGGACCATCATTGGCAGAGCTGCTGAGGCAACATCAGACACTGCAGCTCTCCATTGCCTGAATTAGCGATTCTAAGCCATTCTAATACGGAAGGCTGTCAGTATAGTAGCCATTCATTTAGCTCTGGTCAAAGCTGACAGTATAAAGTCATACTAGATCATGAAAATGCCGCTATGCTCCATCACCAGTTGACTGCTGTTCATTTGTGATATAATTAGTTAAAGCTGTGTCTATTAATCCACAGGGTGATAGGATTATGTAGCAATTTATAACCTAATTTATGCCAGTGGGCCAGATCCAGAGCTACGTTTTCATTACGTTTCTTAGCGTAGTGTATTTACTATGCATCCCCTTGGCGCTCCCCTCGGCCGTACGTGGTTTAGCCGTCTTACGCTTTCCAAAACCTACCTTAACTTTTCCAAGCGTAACTCCTGTGGGCCGTAATTTCTGCACATACTTACGCGCCTGAGCACGCCCATACTGTATGATTTAAATGCCTCACCCCGCCTCCAAGGCGTAATTACGGGTGTCGTATGGATGTCACGCCCCTTCGTCCGTAGTTACGCTGATAGTAGTCTGGTACGTGTCATAACATCTGCCGTGCGCATGTGCAGTACATGCAAAATAGCATTTTTACATCTCCGGCTAGCGTAAATACGCTAGCGTACTTAGTTCTGGATCTACCCCAGTGATTGCAATACTTCACCTCTTTAGTTTGGATACCAAATATTTATTTAGGCAAATCAAGGAATCTTCAGGTAATCCAAACATATACAGACACTGGGGTAGATCCAGAACTACGTTTTCAATCCGTTTACTAGCGTAGCGCATTTACGCGTGCATACCTTCTATACACTCCCCTAGGCACACCCCTTGAATGTATGTATTTTGTCCAAGATACGCTTTCCAAACCCTACCTTAACTTTTGGCGATGTAACCGATGTGATCCGCACACGTACGTATGGGCAACACGTATTTACGCAGCTAAGTACGCCCATACTGTACACTTTAAATACAAACCCCCGCCTACATAACGTATTTCAGACGTATTTTTGTGAAACGTAAAATTGGCACGCCCACACGTAAGTATTTACGCGACACATACGTGAATGGCCCATACGTTCACATTTACGCTACGTTACGGTGTGTATGTTCTATTGTGCGCATGCGCAGTACTTACTAAAAGGCGATTTTACGTCTCCGCCACGCGAAAATTCGCACACAAGCGTTGTTCAGGATCTGGGCCATTATCCTCAGATAATGCAAATATGAAGGCACCTCAGCTGGTCCAGTAGCCCATGCTGTCCATAGGCCACTTTCCCACCTATTTCTGACAGAGAGCATTGAACATGGGACTTTAAAAGTTTATCTACAATATTAAGTTACACTTCCCACAAGAAAAAACAATCACCACTCATCACCATAGTACACATGTACACATCACCTTTTGAGTTATCAGTTGGTCATAACGGAATTGTAACTGTCATTATTTACATAAAATGTGAATTTGTTTCTAGCTTTAAGCTGGTTACACACCTGTGCAATAATTGGGCTGATCAGAAGATTCCAGACCGTTTGAAATGATATTGCAAAAGTGTGTATACTCCATCAATCTTGATTTGTAGCGCTAAGAGAGATAGCAACAGATGGTTTGGATTTATGAATATCCTAAAAATCCTGATCATTGATTGAACAATATCAGTAGGTAGTGTGTACACAGGTATGGCCATCTGTCTGACTATCCTGACAGTCTGCAGTGCAGCTTATGCATATATCTGTAAAGTACATCTTACATGTGTTCATCTAATATTTGTGTATGATGCTAAAGAGGATTGACTTTACATAGAGGCAAAGGGCCTGATCCAGAACTATGGCCAAGCGCTGTTCGTATTAACGCACAGCGTACCTACTATGCACTCCCCCTGACACTTCCCCCGTCCTGCCGTAATTACACTGCCTTACGCCGGCTGCAGCCTACCTTAACTTTTGGCAGCGTAACAACGGCAGGACGTAACAACGCACTGGCCGTAACAGGGGAACCCTGCCCCTACTGTATCATTTGCATGCCTCCCCTCAATTACATTCCCTTACTATAGTGTATTTACGGTGTTCGTAATATTGGCACGCCCCTTCCACCGTAAATACGCTACAGTTAGGGAAGGCCGATTCTCATTTAGTAAAATCTCTAGTTACACTACTAAACATCTGCCGGGCACATGCGTAGATCAGAAAAAAAGCCACTGTAACAACACCAGTGGGTGTTGTCCTGGATCAGGCCCAAAAACACTACACTGATTTTAGTTATAAAGCAATTTTTACCAAGTGATTGATCCAAAAATGTTATTTATTTATTTACTTACTTCATTCTTACAATTTTAGGTGTATTTCCCATTGGTGTTTTATCTCTGACTAGTTATCAGGACAGTCCCAATCATTTCCATGTTTTGCAATGTAGCTCCCCCACTGTTCCCACTCCCACACATGTGACACCAGAGGCTGTGGAGAGTTCTCTCTGTTTTTCGGGCACACAATGTTTCCATTCACAAACTATGTTGCTGCCCAGTGTTTTTATAACTCACCACTGATACACCTCCTATATGAGACATTAAACTTCCAAAAATAGCCATAAAACTCCCGCTGGGAATGTTATTCAGTGCTGTGGTATTTTCTCTGCAGAAATCCTTCCACAATCATTAACTGCTTTTTTGCCTAAGTCTCGGCCTGAGTGACCCTTACTCTAGACATGTTATTATTCTTTAAAGGTTACCCAAGTAGAACAGTCTGCAGTTCCACAAAATTATGCACCTCCACTTCTCATGTAGACTTTGCATTCTGGTTTTAAATACAAAAATATACACCTAACTGAGGTGTTTGTGACACATCTATAAGTAGATTTTTTTTGATAAGTACACTTTATTTTTTATTATACCAAGATCAAGAATTAGTCTTAAGACAAGCCAATCCCTGATCCCATGTAACCCAGTCTAAATTCTTACCTCAATCATACAGTAATGCACATCAGTCCCCTCTCACATATCGAGTTCTTGACACTTACGTGTCCAAAAACCATACCTTATCTTGTCCACACGTAAGGTTAAAGGTGCAAACAAGATAATCATACCTAAGGGCTAAACCGAGCCCACACTGTTCGATTTAAATATGAAGGCCAGCCCAACACGCATATAAAGCACGGCTCACATACGGAACTTCAAGACATATGGAATCAACTTCCGTACATCCAGTATTCCATGCATAGCCCAGTGTTCATGAGCACTGACTAGCTTGCTGTACTGGAGTCTGGATCCGGTCCAATACAATACATGATCCAGAGGTGAACTCATACCCAATCGTGTGTTTCAGAACAGAAACCGGCACACAATTGTGGGTGACCAAAACCCAAACGCAACTCCCTGTACAACCGCTTGCCTTCAGAGGGGCCTGTAGTGGGAAGGAAGCACATAGGCAATGTAATTGTAAGGCCGTGCTCATGCAATTACACAAGATACAGTTTCTAATGCAGACACAGGTACATGGAGTATTTCTTTTTGGGAGGCTAAATTCATTCCCCACTCTAGTTTTATTGCATTTGCATTGTGGCTGAAGCACTCACACATATAATAGCTGCCATTTCCAGTAATGACAGTAACGTGCTCTGCACTTGCGTTTGGATTACGCAATGTACATAGTGACATAACTGCATGGAGCTCGGCTGCTCTGTGTCTGTATGCTACCTGCTGTACTTGCATAGGTATCCTGAGCTGCTGTTGAGCACACCTGCCCTGCCCATGTTTTGCATTTGATGTACAGCGGGACACATTGCATCACCGCTGGTCACTTAAGGCTAGATTATTAAGCTGCAGAAAAGAAAATATGGAGATGTTGCCCCTAGCAACCAGTCAGATTCAAGCTCTTACTTTTCTATAACATACTAGAGAATGTCAGCTAGAATCTGATTGGTTGCTAAGGGCAACATCTCTATATTTCCTTTTTCACAGTTTAGTAAATCTAGCCCTTAGGGCTCTATTTACAAAAAACGATTTTTGAAGGCGAGATGAGAATCGTTTTATCTCGCCGCAATTTACCCGCGATTATTTGGTTTAAATCGCGGTATTAACAAAGATGTGATTTTACTGTATTTTAAATCAAATCACACGAGTTGCTGTGATTTTGAAAGGGCTAAATCTTTTTTCTATAGAAAACCACAGCGATTAGACCTTTAAAAAATCGCAGCCATTTAAATTGTACAGTATGGGCGTGCTAAGCCCAGTATGACCAGCGTATCGGTACGAAAATTTGCACGTGCGCTGGAAAAACTTAGGGTAGGGTTTAGCTGCCGTAAGTAGATACAATCAATGGGAGTGTCATGGGCGTGAAAGTTTATACGCCCGGGCGATCATACGCTACGCTCGCGGGCGCTCGCGGTCGTAGGTCTGGATCAGGCCCAACATCTCTATATTTCCTTTTTCACAGTTTAGTAAATCTAGCTATTTACAAAAAACAATTTTTGAAGGCGAGATGAGAATCGTTTTATCTCGCTGCGATTTACCCGCGATTATTTGGTTTAAATCGCGGTATTAACAAAGATGTGATTTTACCGTGATTTAAATCAAATCACACGAGTTGCTGTGATTTTGAAAGGGCTAAATCTTTTTTCTATAGAAAACCACCGCGATTAGACCTTTAAAAAATCGCAGAAACTCGCGAGAGTTAAAAAAAAAATACAGTGCTTCATGGTTGAAAGCCTTAGCCATGCTGTGGTGATAGAACTACAAGGCTAAGCCTTCTAGGCTTCTGACCATGCCACGCTGTGTGTAGTGTGTGTAAAAAAAAAAGACAGTGTGCACAAAAGATACATTAACACATTACAGTAAGTGTGCATGTAAAAGATATATTTTCCCTAACTAATTATGTTCCCTAATGTGTGCACTTACCTCCGGTGGTCACCGTCTCCTATCCTAAGTGTTTGAATGCAGTGAGTGGTGTTGTAAAAGAATAAAAGTTTTGGGCACTTACCGTTTGCTGTCATCTGTCTTGGGAAGCCTTGCTGGATGTGCTGAAACTTCTGCACTTGATTGGAGTCTGGGTTCCCGTTGACTGGAGTCACTCATCCGGTTCTCTGGGCTCTTCTGGACTTGCCACGGCTCCTCTCCTTCCTCGGTGCTGCTCCTAATGACCATTTGGTCGTTAGGGGGCAGTGTTTTATATAATAGATTACGTTAGAAACGCTAGAGCACCAGTGTAACTGACGTCATCTGTTATATAAAACAAATGGTCAATAGCAGCAGCACCGCGGAAGAAGAGAAGCATGTTTTACACACACAAAAACATATGTCAAGTATATTGATATGTGTTTTTGAGGGTCAGGGACGGCCGCTTACATTAAAATCGCACCTCTCAGGATGCGATTTTTTTTGTGTGAAAGAAATCGCCTTTAGTGAATACCACGATTTTTTTTTTCTATGTTTAGAATGGCAAACATCTGGACGATTTCTGTCCAGCGATGTTTGCCAAGGCAATTTTTTTAAAGCTATAAATCACGCGATTTGACGCTTTGTGAATACCGCGATGTGAGTTTAGAGGGTCAAATCAGGTGATTTATGGCGATTTAAGACAAATCGTTTATTTTTGTAAATGAGGCTCTTAGTGTGTGAACATGGAAATGTATGTAGGTGGAATTTTATAGTTAAAAGGATAATGTCATACAACATATAATTATATGTAGAGAGAGACGTAAGAGAAAACAGAGAAGAAAAGTTAGAATATAAAGAAAAGAGAGAAAGGATAGAGTTGGGGTTGGAGAGTCTCCTTAACAGAGGCACTTCTCAGTGCAGGAGATTATCCTATAGAAGGTTGTATCTAGTTTGAGTTGATAAGCAGTGAGACAAGGAAACTAGGAAATCGACAAACACGAGGGGGTCTGAGGTGAGAGATAGTGGAGATAGGCCGGGGAGGTCTTGAACTCTAACCATGAGAACCAAGTTGCGGTGAAGGCAGTAAACTTATCAGTGGCAGAGGTAAGTATGTCATCCATGGCTAAATGAACGTTGGTTTGTTCAAACCAGTCTTTAACTGTTGGGGGTGTAAAGGAATGAATGCCATTTACATGAGATAACGGCTCTAGCTGCATTGGATAGATGCTTGAGGAGAGATCCTTAAATGCGGATATACCAACATTAAGGTATATGAGAGAATCCAGAAATCAGGACCTTCCAGTATTTCTGGTCCACCAAATATCTGGTCCAGATATTTCTCATACCTTCTGCCAGAACACAGAGAGTTTAGGTCAATTCCACCAGATGTGTATCTGTGACCCCAAGTCTTCTCAGCATCTGCAGCAAACAGCTGGGGCTGAAGGGGAGAACCTGTGGATTTGGGCTGGGACTCTGTACCATCTAGATAAAGTTTTAAAATGTGTCTCTACTGCCGAGAGGCTAAAAAAGCAAACTTTTGAGAAAGAAAATACTTTATCCCATTGATCATCAGTGAGCGGCTGGGGTAGCTGCCTGTCCCAGGCAAGCACATATGGAGAACTGCCTGAATAGAGGGCATAAATATCTTGTATAGAAGAGAGACCATGTGATGGGGGATTGGCCTTCAGACATATATCCTCAAAGTTGGTCGGCACCCCTCTGAAAAGTGCTTACTATGAAATGGTGCAATTGAAGGAATGCCCAATGTTACTTAGAGGGAAGGTGATATTTCCCCTGGAGGGCCTGAAAGGAATGTGGAGAACCCCCATCCATCAGCTGGTGAACTCTGAATAGACTCGCTAGACAGGCTATGTGGTGTCATACCTGGGGCAAAGTCAGGATAATGTATTATTGGGGTTAGGGATGAGTGACCTGAGAAAAGATTAGCTTTATGTCTTAAATGACATTGTAATATTAGACCTATTGTGGGAAGCCATGATGCTATATTTAAGGGCACTGGAGACTGATCCTTCTCTAAATATACACACTGCCTTTGGCCAGATCCTCTAGTCCAATACAGTATTCTGCTGAGCATTACTGCACAATAATAGCCTAATATGTCTGGTATCAGTCCTGTCCTGGTCAAGTCCAGTCCAGTCACACTTGTGAAGTCCAGATCCAGACATCACAAGGATGCTTGTCAAGTTTAGATCCAGTCCTGGTCAAATTTAGCCCAGTCATGCTTGTCAAATCCAGATCCAGTCCTGCTCAAGTCCAATTCAGTCACGATTTTTAAGTCCAGATCCAGTCCTGGTTAAATCCGATCCAGTCAAGCTTGTCAAGTTTAATTCCAGTCCTGGCACAGTACGTGTTAAGTCAAGTCTGTTCAGTTCCAGTCCAGACGCAGTCCAGGTTAAGTCAAGCCAATTCCAGTCTACATATTTTTACCCATTGTTGTTCCGACTACTAGATCATGAGCAAGTCATAAATTAAGCCTTCTAGTTTCAAATACACAGCTGAACCACTATCACGTCCCTGGGAAGAGCAGATACCCAAACCCGTCAGTTCTTGACTTGGAGTGCATTTGACCCACGAGGATCCGTGCTATGTTGGGGTTTAATCTAACTAAACAGGCAAGTGCATCCATGCAAAGTACGAAAATAAGCAGGAACAGAAGGCACCCCTGCTTAGTCCCATTTAATATAGAAAAGGACTCTGAGAGGGTACCCTTTACTCTGACTCAGCTGCAGTGACATTATTCTCTGGAGGCATAGTGGTCCTACTCCCAAGTGCTTCGGTATCCCTCCCAGGAACTGCCAGTCCACTCTGTAAAAATCTTTTTTCCGTGTCTGTAGACAAAAAGATAGTGGGAATATTATGTAGTGTGGCAAAATAGATAAGACAGTGCTATCCTGAGCTTCCCTGCCAGAGACACAATTCTTTGTCTAGTTTTCTGTTGCTATGCCACTACAGCTCTGTAGATGATTATAGATGATTACCTTCATTAAATGAAAGTTTGAAATATACATTGCAATATAGTCTTGTTTGTTTAAAAGAAATTTTTTTTTGCCTACAACGCTTCTGCTGGAAAACGTTAATACAAAGTTTATATATTATACATGTTCATTATCTAGCCTAACACTTAGGGCAAAGTCCTCCACTCTTCTGTTTCCATCATTTCCATCATTTCTTACATCAACTACCAGAGCTGAATTAAATACTGATTAACAAATATATTCTATATATTCATATGTATAAGATGCAAAACATTTTGTAATACAGACAATAAGCTGGATAAACGTCACAAATTGTAACATGGGACCTGATTCAGAGTTGCGCATCCGTGTAAAAAGCACACGGATACGTAGTGGTTTTGCGTAACTGCGCATGTGCAAAAAGCGCAAGGAACTCGCACTGTTGTCGCAATTTAGTGTATACGCATGCATACGAATCCGGCTTTTTAACACATGACCTCTTAGGCATGCGTAGTAGGTCAGTTATGCAATCTACGTACCAGTTAGGAAGAAGGAGGCGTGCTAATGCCACCTAGGGGAGGAATTTAGATTAGCCGGAGAGACGGGAAGAGCCATTCTCCATGCGTAGTTTTCTTCTTAACAAAGAAACTACGCACAGTAAATAAGGTAGACCTATGGCACTCTAAAGTGCCATAAGGTACCTAAAAACGGGTGGTGGGTTAGGGACAGGATGAGTGCGGTTCTGTCCGCACCTAACTCACTCTTAAGTGTGAATACGGTCCACTATGTTGAATTTTTATTTATTTTTTAGAAATGCATCTCTATAAAAATATAATATAGAAAAATATATAAAAATATAATAATAAGTAATTGTATTGAACCTCATAGGGGAGTAAGTAGAAGAGAGGAGAGAAAGGAAGAGAAAAAGAGGGGGAAGGGAAGAAAGGACCAAAAGGGATAAGAGACAAAATGAGAATCTCAATGATCTAACTCAATAGTATCATTGAGACCTCTAGGATAGAGTGTATCCAGCTGGAATATCCAGTAAGATTCTCTATTACACAGTCGGGGAAATCGATCTCCCCCTCTTCTTGTCTCACCTGGACTGGTCAAGTCCAGTCCAGTCACGCTTGTGAAGTCCAGATCCAGACATCACAAGGATGCTTGTCAAATCTAGATCCAGTCCTGGTCAAATTCAGCCCAGTCATGCTTGTCAAATCCAGATCCAGTCCTGCTCAAGTCCAATTCAGTCACGCTTTTTAAGTCCAGATCCAGTCCTGTTTAAATCCGATCCAGTCAAGCTTGTCAAGTTTAATTCCAGTCCTGGCACAGTACATGTTAAGTCAAGTCTGTTCAGTTCCAGTCCAGGTGCAGTCCAGGTTAAGTCAAGCCAATTCGAGTCTACATATTTTTACCCATTGTTGTTCCGACTACAAGATCATGAACAAGTCATAAATTAAGCCTTCTAGTTTCAAATACACAGCTGAGCCACTATCACGTCCCTGGGAAGAGAGGATACCCAAACCTGGAAGAGCGGATACCCAAACCTGTCAGTTCTTGACTTGGAGTGCATTTGACCCACGAGGATCCGTGCTATGTTGGGGTTTAATCTAACTAAACAGGCAAGTGCATCCATGCAAAGTACGAAAATAAGCGGGAACAGAAGGCATCCCTGCTTAGTCCCATTTAATATAGAAAAGGACTCTGAGAGGGTACCTTTTACTCTGACTCAGCTGCAGTGACATTATTCTCTGGAGGCATAGTGGTCCTACTCCCAAGTGCTTCAGTATCCCTCCCAGGAACTGCCAGTCCACTCTGTAAAAATATTTTTCCGTGTCTGTAGACAAAAGGATAGTGGGAATATAGGGGCTGATTCAGAGATGCGATTGCGAAAAGATCGCAAATATACCCATCTAATGTTAAGATCCTAGCAGGTTCCAGCCCACTGCCTAAAGAGTCACTCCCCTTGCAAACAGCGGTGGATCTTAAACTTAGACCACCATTGACTAGCCCTAACTTACGCTCTTAGCGAATTTACGCTCCTAACCGCTACGTTAACGGCGTTGCACTATTACTACGCATGCGCAGTTTTGCTAATTTTCTAGGATCTTAAATATACGCTCCTAAGTGCCGTGGAAATCGTGGGGCTGATTCAGAGATGCGATTGCGAAAAGATCGCAAATATACGCACCTTTGCTAAGATCTTAGCACGTTCCAGCCCACTGCAAAAACAGACACTCCCCTTGCAAACAGCGGTGGATCTTAAACTTAGACCACCATTGACTTGCCCTAACTATACGCTGTCATTTGGGATCTTAAGTGACGTGGTAGCGTTCATTTAAGATCCTAAGTGTCAGCCCTCGCCCACTTTCCCTCATTTCCCTGCCTCCCCCCGCCCATTTCCATGCAAATCCTTAAGATCTTAAAGATTCGCTGCACTTAAGATCTTAAGTGATTGCGTGCGATTCAAACTTACGCTCTAACAAAGCAAATTTACGCTCCTAACCGCTACGTAGACGGCATTGCACTATTACTACGCATGCGCAGTAATGTGAATTTTCTAAGATCTTAAATATACGCACCTAAGTGCCGTGGAAATCGTATCTCTGAATCAGGCCCGACAGCGTTAAGGCAAGGCAAGTCAATGGTGGTCTAAGTTTAAGATCCGCCGCTGTTTGCAAGGGGAGTGTCTGGTTTTGCAGTGGGCTGGAACCTGCTAAGATCTTAGCAAAGGTGCGTATATTTGCGATCTTTTCGCAATCGCATCTCTGAATCAGCCCCCGTATCTCTGAATCAGGCCCATTATGTAGTGTGGCAAAATGGATAAGATTGACAGTGCTATCCTGAGCTTCTCTGTCAGGGACAAAATTCTTTGTCTAGTTTTCTGTTGCTATGCCACTCCACTTAGCTCTGTGAATGATTATAGATGATTACCTTCATTAAATGAAAGTTTGAAATATACATTGCAATATAGTCTTGTTTGTTAAAAAGAAAAACATTTTTGCCTACAACGCTTCTGCTGGAAAACGTTAATACAAAGTTTATATATTATACATGTTCATTATCTAGCCTAACACTTAGGGCAAAGTCCTCCACTCTTCTGTTTCCATCATTTCCATCATTTCTTACATCAACTACCAGAGCTGAATTAAATACTGATTAACAAATATATTCTATATATTCATATGTATAAGATGCAAAACATTTTGTAATACAGACAATAAGCTGGATAAATGTCACAAATTGTAACATGGGACCTGATTCAGAGTTGCGCATCCGTGTAAAAAGCACACGGATACGTAGTGGTTTTGCGTAACTGCGCATGTGCAAAAAGCGCAAGGAACTCGCACTGTTGTCGCAATTTAGTGTATACGCATGCATACGAATCCGGCTTTTTAACACATGACCTCTTAGGCATGCGTAGTAGGTCAGTTATGCAATCTACGTACCAGTTAGGAAGAAGGAGGCGTGCTAATGCCACCTAGGGGAGGAATTTAGATTAGCCGGAGAGACGGGAAGAGCCATTCTCCATGCGTAGTTTTCTTCTTAAGAAAGAAACCACGCACAGTAAATAAGGTAGACCTATGGCACTCTAAAGTGCCATAAGGTACCAAAAAACGGGTGGTGGGTTAGGGGCAGGATGAGTGAGATAGGTGCGGTTCTGTCTGCACCTAACTAACTCTTAAGTGTGAATACGGTCCACTATGTTGAATTTTTATTTATTTTTTAGAAATGCATCTCTATATTATTTGTTTTTTAGTGTTGTAAATAAAACTTATTTACTATATAAATACTAGCGCTCCTAAATCTGTTTTATGTTTTTTAGTTATAGGAGTGGTCTTTCTTATTGGGAGTAGCTGTATTATATAGTTTATTGCTAGAAGGATTTTTGTAATATATTGCCCTTATTTTCTCTATTTGTAATTAACTTAATAATAACATTTATTTATAAGTAGCCACATGGTATCTGCAGCACCCTACAGAGGCAATAATTAAATATACAATACAATAATTAACAGACAGGGTACAAATTCATAAAATAAGGAATGCAATACAAGTACAATGCACAAATTAAGAACAGTACAAAAATGGAAGAACTATAGAAGTGAAATATGAGTGTGGGAGTGGATTAACAAGGGGAGAGATGGACAGCAGAGAGAGAAGGTGGATACTAATGAGGACAAGGTAGAGGGGTTGTCAGGATATAATCAAATATCATGTGTACACATTAAATATCTGTATAGAGAGTGACCTTCAGTTGGCCCAGATCTGGTTTTGTTTTATTGCCCTAGCTAAAGGCAGTCGGCCATAGCAAGCTATGGCTCTGTGGGCAGGGTATGGCCCTGTTGTAAAGGGATCAAGATATGGATGGGGGGGTCATAAAAGCCAGATCTCTGAGGAAGATTCTCTCTAGACCTGAACTGTCACTTGTCACAAATGTGGGGGTTACTTGGAGAGGAGCAGTTTTGTCTTTAAAAAGGTTACATAGATTCATAACTTTGTTCACTTCATGCGACTTCTAAATGGAAGAGGTGTCCCGGATTTCTGGTCTGTCCCGACCCGGAATGTTCTTGGGCTTGATCCAGAATTACGCCCGCTGTACTAGCTACGGCGGGCGTAAGCATAAGATCGTCTGTAGGAACAGCATAGTGACGCTGGAGGGGGCTTAGTGAAGGTTAAGGTTAGTGAAGGTGGGTGGGGGGAGTTAGTTTAAAGAGTGCTCTAGAGATATGTGCACATGAATAACTGTGACATTCTTTAAAATGTAACGACAAATTATGATTGATGAAGCCTTTCTTTATGTTATTGGCGTGTTAATGAGCGGCTGGTCCTACCAATGTACTGGAGACCACAGGAACATTGAATTGAACATTGAAGTACACAACATTCTTACTGGAACAAGTAATAAATTGATTCATTTTGAATGTTTTACCGTTTTTTGACACAAACTCTGTTATTTTCGCAGGGTGATTACTGAAAGTACGGCACATAGTGCACATTCCACAACGATGAAATCCTTTTGGTTTAATGGTAGTTAATATAGGC
Organism: Limnodynastes dumerilii; assembly: GCA_011038615.1. Lineage (NCBI taxonomy): Eukaryota > Metazoa > Chordata > Amphibia > Anura > Limnodynastidae > Limnodynastes > Limnodynastes dumerilii. The sequence continues at coordinate 825 of WWET01000088.1, read as the reverse complement.
ACTTTGGGCCTGATCCAGAGCTACGATGTTACACTGAGCGCTGTAGCGCTCAGCGTAACATCGGTGCTCTGGTCCAACACTCCCCCTGTGCGGGCGTATGGCCCCTTCCTTACGCCGGCTTGATTATTATCATATTAAATATCAATTAATAAGTTCATGTCTCTGTGTTCTTATGGATTCACGTGTCAGACCAGCTTGGTTATTAAACGCTAGAAGAGGTCATTCTGAGTTGATGATAATTCCGATAAATCATAACTGTGATTTGAGTAAAGGAGAACCTAAGACCTCCTATGAATAGTCTTGGTGGTGGCAGTTCATTAGTAATAAGTCATATTTGGGATGGGATTAGTCATTTTAGAACAGACAAGTTGGCTGTTGTGATTAACCCCTTGAGCCCCAGATAAGTCACGAAAGCCTCAGGTGAGGTCAGGGTTGAGACAGTGGTGATGACAGGAGGGCCCTGCTAATAAGAGCTAACATACTTAGTGGGAGAGTGTAAACACACAGAAGACACTGGGATAGAGATGGGTAGGTAACCTTAGATGGAGTAAGGGTAAGCTATGCTGAAGAAGTGGGTTTTGAGTGAGCATTTGAAGGATTGGAGGGCGTTGGATTGCCTGATAGGTTGTGGTTGGCAAAGTGGTGGCCCTGGGGAAGCCTTGTGTGTGGGGGTGAGAGATAGTTATCAGGTTGGAATTGAGGTGGCAGTCACCAGCAGAGCGAAGTGGTTGGGAGGGAGTGTGGATGGAGAAAAAAAAGGAGAGGTAGGGAGTGGTGTAGAAGGAGAGAGTCTTATAGGTTGTGGTGAGGAGTTTGAAGAGAATT
>WWET01000087.1:1190236-1209396 GCA_011038615.1 Limnodynastes dumerilii | reverse complement strand
TATCACTGGCAATTTAACAGGGTATGCGCCATGTATAAAGCAGCACTTGTGAACCTCCAATTGGGATATATTGGCAAGAAATCAAAAGATTACAGCAAGCCACAGTGTCAGTTTAATATATTATGCTTATTCCTCTACATGTGGAAATTCTAATACCTGATGGTTTAAACAAAGCATTGGAATTTGTGGATTAGGAATATTGGTCCTGATCTGCAAAAATACGTCAACAAAGTGGTGAGTGCACTCCGCATGTTTTTACGGCTGTCTCTATTTCAAATGACAGGCATTTTAGATTTTTTTTTATGAATGGGTGAGTATCTGATAAGCATCACCTATTCCTTTTCAGAATCGCCACCCATCAGAGAGGTGAGTAAACTCTCCAGGGACTTTTTGGCTTAGGGAGAGGGTTAGGGTTAGAATTAGACTGCATGGAAGGGGGGGGGTTAGGGTCAGGCTGCGGGGAACGGAGACTTAGGGTTAGAGTAAGAATTAGGGAACAGGTTGGGGATACTTGCCATTCGGAGCACTGTGTTCAGTGCTCTAGGAATTGATTGCTATGCCTCTTCGAGGCACAAGCAATTGTTTTTCCAGCCAGCTCAGAACTGGCTGGGAACGAACGGCCCTATCGAAATAGCACAATTCACAACGGGGACCCACACCCTTTTCAATACCTCCCCTGACCTACTTATCTTCACTTCCAACTGCCCCTTCTTACGGATCTCATTAGGCATGGAGTTAAACTCTGTGTAACATCTGGATGGTGCATGCGCAAATTGCAAAAAATCGCAAAGATACGCACACGTTCTGCGTATGTTTAGGTATGTACTTGAATGAATCCGGTCCATTGTCATTTTATGCTGTTATATGTCTTTGTGATCTAAGTTTACTATTGATCAACCCATTGAAGCATATGCAGTGTGGTGTGACCCCTTCTATTAATTGTTATTTTTCTCAAGATAATTAGAAAATCATCTAAATTATGTGTTTACAACAATTTTTTTTTAATTGTGTGTCTCAAGAGAGTTCAAATTATTTAGCAATATTTCATTTCGAAGCTGTTTTCAGAAATAAAATAAAAAATTAATTTTAACGCACTAACGTTATAATTTAGGCAGGTTTCGTATCCATCATAAATAAATAAATAAAAATATTTTATCATTGTATAAAAGATCTGGTATAAGCACTATTTATTAATGTATTTTTAGTTAATTGGTTTAATATTAAATAATTTAAAACAATAAATACTTGTCATCATAATGTATTTTATTAATTTGTACGTAAGCCACTTTGATTTTTATAGGTCTCATCTACATGAAATTTAGGTAATTCTCAATACAATTAGGCATATTGAACTAGAAACCTAGGACATCAACCTGGAGCACTTCTTGATCAATTTACACAAAATCAGCAGTAAATGAATATATTTTTTGTTATTAGCATAAAAATTTGTATCTACTGGTTAAAAGATACTAGGATCCACTCACAAACTTGCTGCTGGCAATATCATCTATATCAATTCCATGCGTTTCAACTCTTATAGACACCTTCTAATTACTTCTTGAAGAAGACAAACGTGAGAGCTGGAACTGGTATCCTATGGTTTGTCCAAAATTAAGTTAATGAACTGACGCGTTTCTCCGGCTGCTGGTGGTCTTATCAGAGGGTAAAAAAGGACCTCCGTGCCCACGAACTTAACTCCCCTCTAATGAATCTACCTTTAGTTCTCCGCACGGATCTGCGACCATCCTTACATAAATCAATGTAATGTCAAATTTTTTCTATCCACCATAATTGGGTTTGTGTAATGTTTTTTTTAGGGAGTACCAATATTGGAGTGCTTTCCAACAGTGAGTTAGGATGGGACAAATATACCAGGTACGCAAGGTGGGTGGAGGGAGTTATGGGCTTGGATATGTCCAAATCCAGATTTCCGTGCTGTCCCTATCTTCCGTGGGGATAGTGTGAAAATTTTAAGGTAGGGTACTGCTGTAAGAAGTCTCTTGCATACGAGGGGAGGTGCAGCAATCCAGCATCAGAACTCCGGCTACAGCCCAGTTCTCGATCCAGTTCTTTGTCCCTAGATGCACAGAACTTGACTGAGTAAATATTAGAGGCATTTAATCAAACCTATTATACCCAGTCTTCTATATCCTGACATGCATAGGTGTCCAAATACCCAGAAACATTTGCACAATGTATTCAGCCAATACGAGGAAGGTGATAGCCAGTGTCAAGTAGAACAAAAATAGCAGATATAAGCTCCAGCTCCAACTTTGGCAGATAAAAAGATATATTTTATAAAGTTACCTGCTCCAGATGCCTCCTATATCGAAAGGATGAAAAATGTCTGAATAGAAAATTTCACGTTCCAGGATTAGCCCAATAAAACTACAAAAGATATGAAAAGACATACAAAAGGTATCAACTTCCCTGAAGTCAGGGTACACAGCCATGCCTGCCATTTGTGCTCTGTGCTTGTCTGACTTCATAGTACTAAAGGAAACACTAATACCCCAATAGAACAAGCATTTCCAGGTACCCTCACTTTAATTCACTACACTCACATTGGGCTGACCTCCCTAGGAGATAGTGGACATCCCACTCCTTATGACACCTTGCAGAGTAAAATAGGGCTACCAAGCCATAACATCTCGGGCCAGACACAGATTTAAGAAAATCAGCTGACTAACGTATGCTACAAATCATTAAAAGGAAAAGAATCTGTGATTCGCAGGGCTGGATTTTGGGTAAACCCTTCATGTGTGCAGGTCATGCACATGCAGGAAAATCCTGAGCAGGCTGCATGTGATCCAAGGCACACACATCGATACCTTTGGCAGCCAAACTTATTGCAGCTACATGACCAAATATTGTGTGCAAGTGAAGGCTAGTACACTAATATATACTGGTAATGTTATGAATAGTGAGAGCGCTTCAGTCACAATGTGAATGCACTAAAACAATGCAAAACAATAAATGTAGTTAAGAAAAAAAATGCTGACAGTGAGATTATGAAATTCTAACACGAGTTATGAAGTGTCAGCGCCCTGGCATTACCAGTGGCTGGTGCAAATGTTTTAATATAAACTTTGCTTATTTTCATCTGTCTTTGGCTCTGGATCGGGTGCCTTTACTGTACAGTGACGACATACCGCCTACTTTTTCCTCCTCATCACACCTTTCAGAATGCAAGCAGATGCAGCTCGAGTTGTGTTTGGGTCTAAATCAGTTGCAATTGTGTTTATTGTGTCAGCATGATCTGTGCAAAATCTCGCCAAGATACACTGTGGGGCTGATTCAGAGCTGCACTGACACCTATTTTAAGGTGCAAACAGGGTCAATGTGAGGGGGTATACGGGGGTGTGCCATAACGTCACTTCTGCCACTGATTTAATTGAAAAGCTATAAATCTCCATTCACTTTTATTATTTCTATACCAGAATTAAAATTAAGAGTTGACGTTTCTTAGGTCGAATCTAATTGACAGATTTAACATAAAGTGATGTAGTATTTGTGTTCTATGTGGAAAAGTAAAGTATACTTTCCCTGCATGCAAAACATCTAAAATGAATTAACACCCTTTACTTTGCAAAATCTTTTAGCCAAGCTGTACATTTGCACCTGTTTTGCCCTTCTCCCAAACTCTGAATCAGCCCCTATGTGAGATGGCGTACACTTACCTTTCGATCACCCCAGAAAGTCTAGAATGCATCAGTGAACAATAACATCCTTTCCTAAAACACATTATCAGCTTAAGTTCTGGCATGTTCTTGAAGCTCTACCGTTTCTTAAGGAATTTCACTAGATATTAAATCATAAAAATATTCACTTTTATTTCTTTTTTGACCCTCCATCTAGACATCCAGGCTACTTTTCAGTGTATTAAAAAACTTATTAATGGACCTTTTTAGATTAAACATGTTTTTTTTATTAATTTATATTGAATATATTGCCAAAATTAGGATAAGCATAAAAATGTTGTAAGGAGAGAGTAGGCAACAGCATACTGGCTGTGAATTGTAATAAAGCCTTTTAATTGGGCCAAGATGTCCTTAAATTTGACACAACCTCCTCCAATAAGGCACAAAATTAGATAAATATCATGACGGGTCTTGCTGATAAACAGGGAATGAGGTAAGGAAGCTAAAGCCATAAATATGAGAGTGAGAAAGTGTCTATAAGTGTAAACTAATTACATTTAGTTCTGTGACAGTTTTATGTATTGTAATGTGCACATCTTTATTGTGACTATAACCTTAGCTACACTTGGCTACATGTGTAGCTGTATTTAACACTCATTATCAGAAAAAAAGAAGATTTGTCCATACTGGCGTTGTCTTGGGTCATGTGATTGTCTTAGGCCAGTAATCACAAGGCCGAAAAGTGAATATCTCTTAATAAGTGTTTAAAAGTAAATGATAAAAAAAAGACATCTTTTATATTATATTACTCCTTTTGCTTAAACTTTATTGTCAGTGAATAATATTCAGCAATATCAAGTCATTTCCTACAATACCAGAACAACATTGTGGCAGATCACCGATCACTAACAAATGCAACCACAAGTCTCGTGGGTCACAGGACAAATGACCAGAAATGATAAAACATGTTTTTATTGGTTGGTGACCACAAATATTTAACAATCTGCATAAGGCAACATGTATTCTTATTATATCACATTCTCCCTGGTTCAGATTTTTGCTGGTTGTATCCACTCCCGCCTAAAGCCACATTGACTTCCACCATCCTTTAATCAGCACAAGAAGGCGCTGTGCTGCTACAATGCATTTGTTTCACCCTAACAATGTCCTAGATCTACTTTATCCTGCAGTAAATTGTTTTTTTTTTCCATGATTAGGTATATTTTGTCTATGTGTCTGCATTTATACCACATTTCTCTGCTGCACCCCTGCTGTGTTATATAGTTTTTACTAAATAACATATTTTCCTTCCCTCACTTCAGGGCCTGCAGTAGTAGGAGCTGGTAGTAGTGATGCAGCTGAGGTGGTAGGAGCTGGTAGTAGTGATGCAGCTGAGGTGGTAGGAGCTGATAGCATTGTAGCAGCTGAGGTGGTAGGAACTGGTAGCAGTGATGCAGCTGAGGTGGTAGGAGCTCATAGCAGTAGAGGTGGTAGGAACTAGTAGCAGTGATGCAGCTGAGGTGGTAGGAACTAGTAGCAGTGATGCAGCTGAGGTGGTAGGAACTAGTAGCAGTGATGCAGCTGAGGTGGTAGGAACTAGTAGCAGTGAAGCAGCTGAGGTGGTAGGAGCTGGTAGAAGTGATGCAGCTGAGGTGGTAGGAGCTGGTAGCAGTGATGCAGCTGAGGTGGTAGGAACTAGTAGCAGTGATGCAGCTGAGGTGGTAGGAACTAGTAGCAGTGATGCAGCTGAGGTGGTAGGAACTAGTAGCAGTGATGCAGCTGAGGTGGTAGGAGCTGGTAGCATTGTAGCAGCTGAGGTGGTAGGATTTGGTAGTAGTTTCTCACTAAGGAGCTGGTTGTATTGTCCCAAGTGGCAGCTGGGGTAGTAGATGACATGGGGAAACCGACCAGCAATGGTGGTAGAGCTGCTCTCCTTTTTTCAGAAGTCATAGCCCATGGGTGGTGACTCTGCCTTTGCCAGGCTTGTACTGATATTGCCTCCAGCCATCAGTCATGTAGCAGAAGCCATAAAGCAACATGTTTTCCTTAGAGGATAAGGACATCTCTGTGTCCATGGGCTGCCGGATATCATCCAGGGGGATTATGTTTTATAAATGCTTTGTAAGCTCTATGCATTGTACCTCTCTGTCATGTGACAATATGTAAATGAGGAGAGTAATATTCAGCCTTTATGCTCCATACTTATCCAGGCAGGTTGTGTAGATGTGTAGTCTACTATCGCATCATCTATGTGGAGATTGTACTGTCATAAGATATATGTAGTCTCTATAATGCTATGGACAATATCCTATAAAAAAGTATTGGGTAATAGTAATATAACGGCAGAGGACAGGCTGAACAGAGCGTCGCAGCTCTGAGCACAGCAGTCTTGGGAGCAATAGGAAGGTCAGACTATATAACACAATTCAGTTATAGTGAATTCTTAGTTCATTTGGATCTGCAGCCTGGTACCAATATGTAAATTTCACACTGGTACCAAATCTTTTGACCATCTTCTGCCCTTATGTCTGTATATTTTGACAATCTTCCTTTTATTGTTATGTTTAAGCTCTAACAAAACAAACAAATAATAAAACAAATTCAGACATTTTTACTAATACTATTTTTAAAACATGTTTATGTACAGTTGTTATCGGATTACATGAACCAAAATTGATGGGGACTTCCCTTGCAACCAAAATGCGGGAATGATATAATATTACTGATGGAATAGCAATGATCAATGGAATTCAGTTTTAAAAAAAAACATATTAGTAATAAAACCACAGATTTTCTGCAGCTGATTAATAAACAGAGCATCATTATATAATATAATACCCATAAGCCATGTAACATATATAGGCATTTTACCACCCTGCCCTGGCATTGTCCGGCATCATCGGGAGCTGCGCTGTAGGGCAGCAGGTGCACGTGGGCGTGGCTTCGCTGACATCACTCGCTGTCTCCTTAGCGCAGCGCTGGTGAGTTGCTGGAGGTAAGCTGCAGTGAGAGCAGCGGCGAGGACCATTTCCTGTTACATCCCCATGAGCCGGCCCTGCCACAAAGACAGGTGATGATGTGATTATTGTATCTGGCCATTTCCTGGATCTCGGCATTGTAGTAAGAGAACATGCTGCGTTATGTAATACTTTATTATTTATAAAGATGTAAAACCTATGGATCACCATCTTGTGACACTCTTATCTGTAGGATAATTGTCACAGCTTTTGATGATGTCACTAGTGTCATCTGTATATTTAAGTGACGTAGGGTATAACTGTTTAGACTCCTTACTTAATTCATAATAAAGAAAAATGGGTTCCATTCAGAGGTGTGAGTAATAATGTGTGTTATATCTTGTCATCAATAGTTACGTTATGGTTTGGGCTAGTGCAAACTTATAAATCTAATGAATTCTCAATTGTTATTTTTTTTATACTTGATCTGGTTTTAGCTATGCTAAATCTGAAATGCTAACTCTCCAACACACCTCTCCAGTCTTAATGGGTGCACTCTATTTTAAGTACAATTGTGAGTCTCACCATTGACTCAACTCTATGGGTTCTATTTATAAAGATTATTTTCCTGTGATAATGCCGTTTTCATGTTGTGTATGTTAATTTGTAAAATAAGCCATGTCAGGTGGCCTATGTTCAACTCTGAATTATACCCTCTGTGTAGTTATATTAATATATTTTTATTCTCCTAATTTAGAATAGATATAGTATACAGCAATAATGAATTTGGTGTAGTTTATCACTCTCGTATTGTGCAGAATTACTAGGAAGAACTCACAACAGTAATTTAACAATACAATAAAGTCCATTCCATCAAGTGCTATATTCAATTCTGCATCATGCAGTGCAGATTCCTGGTGACAGAGAACCCTGTCTTGATAAAATACTGAACATTCCCAGTATTGTATAAAAGCTGTGGAGCAATGGGTGGCTTTACTCTAACACTGCCAACATGCAATTAAATTAGAATGTCTCTGAAACAGATATAGTACATTTTTACTACATGGCTTCTGTTCTGTCCCTCTTATGCCTGGGTCCTAGGTGCATATAGCCATGTACCACCTCTTGAAAACTTTTGTTTAGAGTTTGTGTTTAGTGTATTTTAATTCTCTTCTTCTAACTAGGCTATTTATATATCAAGGTGTGACTGTCTTAAGGTAGATAATTTTAATAAATATATATTTATTTAGGTTCTTTCTTAAGAATTTAGAGCTGCAACTGCATTTCCATCTGGAACGCAACTGTGCTCATTATTTGTGTTAGGGAACATAGGGTGCATTTGTTTTATTGTTCCAGTTTAAAACAGGTCAAAATTGATCAAGTGCATAACAAAGCAAAGTTAATCAGGAAATAAATAAGGCAATAAATACAAAACCATTACCCTTGTGATATTCCTCTATATCTGTAACTAGTACAGGCACAACATCTTGTGCTGACCCATTTATAAACACATATGGGCATCTGTAGAAAAGATGTCAAAAAGATGAGTGACAGTAATCATACAGCAGTTGATGTAGCAATTATGACATCTTTTATCAGATTAGGTCTGTGAAACTTTGCCTTTTATTATTATTATTATTATTATTACTATTATTATTTTTAGTATCACACATCTCCTACTCCAGTGAAAACCAAGACCAGTCTATCTTGGTTCTGCCAGAGAAAAAGAAATGAGTCTGCCTATTAAAAATGTATGTCTCTGTAGGTAATATGATCATGGAAGGAAAGGACAGTCTCATAGTTAATTATCAGCATGCATATATACAAGTTTAATCTTAAGTTTCATCTTGGAATTGGTGCTGCGTACATGCAACGGTTCCCTATATTGTGTTTTGTATGTGATACTAAACCAATAAACTCACATTGACAACATAAAGTTTTTTTCAATTGCAATACCATTTATACTAGATCCTCGACCTTCACAAAAATTGTGCTTTGATGCTGCTCTGTTCGCTAAAGATCACCCCCATCCTATTAGATCTTCAGCATGCTTCTTCACTTAAACACAAGGAAAATGATTGTATAGACTAAATATATTATGCAAGTAAAAAGCAAATATAATTCAAAGGTTAATTCTGTTTTGCAACCCTTGCTTGAACTTGCATGAGCATATACAAACAATTCAGCTTAGTGTGGTCTCACTTTAAATTCAACTTGCAATTCTAAATATTTGTGTCTATGGCCATTGGTCGTAAAAGTTACTGGACCAGACAGATAAAGACCTCAAAAGTAGCAAACACTAGTTTGTATTTCTTCATAGTGCCTTAAATTTTGAACTGTTACCACTTTTAGAGCAAATGCCACTCTGCCCACATTTTGAGGACAATTCCAAATTAAGCAAAATAACTCTTCAGCTGACCACAGAAGCTATGTTGTTGATATTGTGGGGGAGAGGGCGATCAGTGTGATCCCTCAGTTTAAAAACATGTGATATATGACCCAATATAGGAGTTCTAATTGTTTGTAATTAGTATGAGCACCACAGCAGAAAATGGATGGTAGATTATCATATTTTTGCAAAATGTATTAAACTACTATATACTATAACCAGTAAGATAGTGGTTAACAGCAGTGTTGCTGGGGCAATTTATTTCCTTTGTTTCTGTGCAGGTTACCACTGACTTTCATGCACCTATATAGTATTAATCTAAAAACTGATTTGAGCAACCGCCATTTTGTGTAACTATGTCTGTAATATTGTTTGCAGGGAATAATAGAAGATGTGCTTTGCTTGATGCTAGAAGAACCAAACCCGTTAAAGATGAGTCATTGCAATTCTTTGCTTTGGACATTCTCATTCACAGTCTGTGACCTTACTATATCCACACTACTCTATATCTACGGCTGTGAAAAAACAAGTATTATTCAAGACTTGGAGCAATTTAGTATATTTCACTCTATGATGGATGTCTGGGGGACCTCTTTGTTAAGGGCCTACATATGTGTGGGAGCTGTTATAGGCGTTGCAAGAAACAGGATGAATGGTCCTCAGCGGCTACAGGCATCCATAACACCTATGACTTTGGTATGCTACCTTATCGCTTCTTATGCCATGATAAAATTGTTATTATACTCCGAGAAGGAGAAACCTATAAAAGACCCTTGGTTCTGGAGTCTTCTACTATGGACCTGGGTATCGTCAGCTGGCACTCTCCTGGCATGGAAAAAACTGGGCGAGTTAACTCCCTGTGGACAAGAAGCAAGGTTTTATTCTGACCTGTTTGATGATCAGGATGTGACACAACGTTGCAGACAGAAACAGGATGTGGAAAGCGAGAAATCCGGGGGAACCGTAGGAAGACTACTGTCTTATTCTAAACATGATTGTGGCTATCTGCTCCTAGCTTTTTTCTTCCTTCTTCTCTGCACATTAGGTAAGCAGATATGATTGTAATACTTATAGTACAATTAACAAGGAATGTATGGGCACAGGCTCTGTAATATAAAGATAACCGACAATTTAAATAAAGCTAGCAAAATGGCTGAATGCATCAGGAGAACAATCCAACCTTTTACATAGGTACAAAGAATTTAACCATAGAAAAATAAAATCAATAGACATTGAAAAACAATATTTATTCAGAAAATGCAGATAATTAAATATGTATATTAATAAAGATAAGTGTAGCATAACGATTAATGCTCATAGGGGAGTTCCTAAATTATAACTGCAATAGGTCCCAGCTTGCAATATATAGTTTGAGAAATAAGTTAAGTGTGTGGTTAGTACAAGAGTAATAGTGCACACAATACATGGCACATAGCAGGCTTATTGAATAGCAGAAAAAAATGATCACAGTGTTACCCAATGTTGTAGTTCACAGAAGGAATTTAGGAATATCCCAGTCCCTGATAGTTTGGAAAAGATTATTATATTGGAGCGTCTGCTCCGCTGGGAATCTCCCTACTCATAGTCCCTTACTGGTTCCTAATGTGCCTTTGGGTATGCTAATCACATCTAAGTAATCCATCTTGGTAAGGAGCCAGCCTACAATGTGAAAAACTGCAGCAAAGTTCTACATACACCTTGAAATCTGCAGAAATAAACTCAAGGTCCAGGTGAAGCACCATAGGACGGAATATGCTGCAGTGACTGACTTCCCACCGACTGGCACATTTCGTCCTCATCTGAGGACTTTCTCAAAGCAATATGGTACAGTGGCATTTGTTAGCACCCAATGATTGCAATTATTGATTTTATAGATTTATATATTCTTATGATAATCAACTACTATAGCTAACGTAAAAATAATGTGCATCTTACATTCTACCAAGATAGAGAAAATTGTGTGTGTGTGTATATATATATATATATATATATATATATATATACACACACTATATTAATGGTGGAAGAACAGCAATGGTATTTAGAAATTCACATACGTTCACTGGATCTTGCTTGTGTCAGTTGGATATCCAGCAAGGTGTGCGGAGATAATTCTCATACAGCTATGATTGTTCTAAAAAAAAACATATTGACTGTTGGCACTATAATCATTCTCATATTATATACTAAAAAGGAGGAGCGCTAGTAATTATTTTCAATAAAAATAAATAAACAATGTTTTTATTTGTTACTCTATTAATTTTTATTGAATAGAATTACTAGCGCTCCTGCTATTGAGTATATATTTGTTATAGGACTTGTCATCCTTTGGTTGCAGCTGTGTATTCTATTGTATTTTTTACAGTGAAGTTAATATTATTCATCTATTAAGCGCTAATCAAGCCTCCCCCTTTTTTCTGTTATTCTCATATTAGTCTGGTACTAGTCTGGAATACTGCTTTTCCATTGAACAGTTACACTGAGAATACTTCAGTTATTAAAAAAAAGGGATTATAATTAGGATTGTCAGACACTGATTATCCTTTCTATACACAAGGTTAAAGCAGCCAGGACTACTAACTAGAGCCTCGTGCTTGTGAAGGGGCTAGTTACCAGCTTACAAATGCAGTTTTCCCTTTATCACAGGAGAAATATTCAGTCCCTATTACACAGGACTGGTCATAGATGGTATTGTCGTCCAAAGAAGCTTGAAGCAGTTTTCCAACGCGGTTGTAATACTAGCAATTCTGGCTGTGGGGAGGTAACATTTTAGTCATTACTCATTTTCTGGTGTGATATGATCTGACTAGCCTTGTGACATGATTTGCATGTGTACTTCAACAAGCTCTTTTGCATTGACCTTATGAGATGAAATACAACATTTGTTTGTAACCTGATAATATGTAGAAAAAATGAACAAAGGACACTCTAACAAAGGAAAATAATATCTTTCGTAGTATGGGCATATTTTTATTTTATATTGTATTAGTCATTTTAATAAATGCATAGTGTATAAAGAGTAAGTAATTCCATTAAACAAAATTGTGGGTATTTCTTAATGCTGCACTAATTACAGATTGGATAACAGTTACCCCTATGTAGTATTCAATGGCAAATAGTCTCGCAGGTCTATATTATTGAGGATGAAGCGAATGGGGTGCGAAATCTAACTAGGGCCTGGTCTTCACCAGAGCCCCTGATGTTGGGGATGTCTATGCTGCAGTACACCTAGCAGGTTGGGGCCCACTGAATTGAGAGGCAAAAAGGAAGCAAGAAAGGGACTGAGAAGAGACAGAAAAAATGGAAGCGCGGCAAAGAGAGAGTCAGAAGGGACTAGCTTAAACAACACCGAGAGACAAACGCGACACACAAGGACACACACTCACAAACAAACCCAGAAACCACACTGGAGAGGAAAAGGACTATGCTGGGACAGGAGGAAACACAAGGATCAGAAGGCTGGGGGAGGCCGCAAGTGAGGCAAGGAGTAATACAGGAGATGGGGCACTCAAAGTAAAAAATAATAGCACAAGGCAGAGCTTGAAACAGACTGGGCTACCGATCTATAACCGGAAGTAAGTGACAGTGCTGTCAGACCTAATAAAGGGACTTCTGGTCAGTGTTTGGCTGACAGATCCCTGCCTATGGCTCTGATTGGCAGTGTGACCTGTCAGTAACCCAGAAATCAGAAGGTCATAAAAGGCAGAGGGGGGAGTGCTACTATTAGTAGCAGCTGCTAGTAACAGACATGTGCAGGTCATGCATGGTGAAGTGGCCTGCAGGGAACTATTCCTACACTGGAACAGCGAGGGCCAATTGCATAGATGGCAATAATTTACATGCTGCCATGATGAGTGTGGCGGCATATAACATATTATAGGACTGGATTCACGCTTAAGTGTGAAATCCATTTGGCCAGATTCCCAAAAACCTGCATCTAAGTTAAGAGTGCCACCCCACATCGTGCCCTTGTTTTTAGGTGTTTAATGGCACTTATGAGTGCCATAGGCTACCTTATCTTCCCGTGCGTATTTTCCTACTTAAGTAGAGAAAGTACACGTGGACGTTGTCATCCCCACTGCCTGCCTAATCTAAATGTGTCCCACCATCCACTCTTCCTTACTTTCTATGGAGGCTGCACTGGCTTGCCTCCTCTTACTTAAAACACTACTTGCCGTCTTTAAAGATCACACATTGCCAATCTACGTGGCTATAAGTTACGTAGATTGCGTAGGCACCATGAATACATGCGTAGTGGCAAATTTCTTAAAAAATAAATTTCTCGAAATTTCATTTTAAGAATCCGCAGCTTCCTAGGTGTGAATCAGGGCCATACTGTCTCTGTAAGTCATAAACAGTGTGAATTTTAAAGTTTACAATCTCAAAAGTGAATACAGTTGAACATGCTCGATAATGAATTCATGGTGTATGAAAAAAGTGGTTAACGTCTTGTCTGCAGGATCTGTTGATCTCCATTTCAAGAGCTGCTGTTTTACTTCCAGTTCTGGCAGTCTGCAGATAGTTGGCAATGGAGTCACAGCATCTTCACTAAACATGCAGCAATCCTATTTTCAGTGTGCAATAGAGTGTGTCTCCCAGACCAACGTTGTGCCGCCCTCTCATCTCCGCGCTACAGTGAATTGATGCCTTACTCCTTGGGCACAAATAGTCCACCAGTTCAAAGAAACAAAGACACTGGGTGCTGTCTGGCTCACCACAGGGTGGAGAGCCAAACTCACCACCTTTGGGAGAGATGTCTTTAGGTCATAGCTGATGCTGCCACTTGCACGCACCTCTGTGTGTTCAGGAACACACAGGCAAGGTAATAGAAGCGCTACAAATGTATCTTTATCATATATGAAAAGCTAACAGTCCTAAAACAGCTAGGATGTATAAAAGGACACAAAGATAAGTCCCAAACACGTCACTAAGTCTTTAAAGTAGCAGATTGTAAATGTCCACTGGTACAATGGCCTTAATAAAAGTAATCCTCGCACCTTTAAATAGCTTTCTGATGCAAGGTCTTTCTTCCAGAAATACAGCTTAATCCTGGAAAGAGCCAACTAAGGGCTGGATTTACAGCACTGGACGTATTGCATATACGTCCGGTGTTTACCGTTTTTGAATACTATGCATGCGAAGTCAAATTTTTACGTAATCTACATATCGAAAGATACGTAGATTATGTAAAAAATTTACCACGCATGCGTAGTAGTCAAAAACGGTAAACACCGGACGTATATGTAAGAATGCAAGATGTCCAACCTGCGCCAACATACAAAACGAGTGTGTAGTTTGAAAACACAGTAATTTTATTCCAAAAAGCAAAGATTATTTAGTCTGAGAACAACGAAATAAAAAGTGTAACAATCTGTATATGCAATACGCCCGGTGCTGTAAATCCGGCAGTTGCTGTTATGTTTAAAGAGTGAGTATGATGGGAGCATTGTCTTTGGATAACTTACGTCTTCTGAGAAGAGTATCTCTGCCTCTGCATAGGTATGGAAACTTTATGTTAATATTACAATAGAAAGGGATGTGTGGAGGGGTGTTTCTGCAATAAATGATCTGCCTCCTTTCCACACCTGGAGGGTCTATATCCTCCACAAGGTAAAATTAGAAGGGTTTTTTGGTGAGGAGAAAGGCGCTCATCTACCGAGCAAGTGAGACTAAGCACCAAACGCTATGTTGAACTTTTTGTTGGAGAAGATAAGTAATAATCCATCCTTAGTTTTCAAAAGACAGCGGGATACAAGATAAATAGATAAAAAAAATAGATAAATCATAAAAATAAAAAAAAACACACATGAAAATCAAACAATAAATCAATAAATCATTACATCATGAATAAATAAATCAATAGATGGTAAATGAGTCAATAACTAAATGAATAAGATAAAGATTGTGGGCCGCATTCACAGATGCGTGTGTATAAAGTAGGCAAATATACGCACCTACGTTGCATTGCAACACCCATGACACTCCCCTCGCACAGACGGGTTTTTGGTGACTTCCGCCTCCATAGGGCACCCTTAAGTCTACGTGTGTACTTATGCACATGTGTTACTTACATACGTGCGTATTTTTCTAACCACGTCCTCCAATGCCCATTTAAATGCTCTCCCCCCACCCACTTTCACGTAATTCCCACCGCCCGGATAAAAACCACGCCCCTCCGTACGTATGTCCCTAGGTGCGATTCACAAGTCCATGCCGAAAGTACTTACGTGCGTTAATACTACGTAATGTGCATGGAAAAAGTTACTACGCATGCGCAGTTCATCCGATCCTAAGAATACGCACGCAACCACACGCAAAAACGGATCTGTGAATACGGTCCCATATGTCCAAAGGGACAGAGCTTGTACCCCAGAAATGGTTTGCAGGGTTCTTAGGAACCACAAAAGTCTGAACAGTGGTAGGTACTAACAATAGCCTGGTGTATACTCTTGGAGTAACAAGAAATGTCCTCGGTGCCAAAATACTCTGATGCGTTTCGGGCAGTATCTGCCCTTTCTCAAACACATACACATAACATACAGGCATGCAATATACTCACAGACATACCTTACATGCATGCATTACACTCACATAACATATATACATACATACACCACACACATGCACCACACACACACACAATTATAATAATTACACACAAACATAACTTACATGCATGCATTACACTCACATAACATATATACATACATACACCACACACATACACCACACACACACACAATTATAATAATTATACACAAACATAACTTGCATGCATTACACTCACACACCTAATATACACACATACACACACTACACACACACATGTACAGCGCATTTGGAAAATATTCACAGCGCTTCACTTTTTCCACATTTTGTTATGTTACAGTCTTATTCCAAAATGGAATAAATTCATTTTTTCCCTGAAAATTCTACACACAATACCTCATAATGACAATGTGAAAAGTTTTTGGGAGATTTTTGCAAATTTATTAAAAATAAAAAAAACAAGAAATCACATGTACATAAGTATTCACAGCCTTTGCCATGGAGCTCAAAATTGAGCTCAGGTGCATCCTGTTTCCACTGATCATCCTGGATTGGACATGATTTGGAAAGGCACACAACGTTCTATATAAGGTCCCACGCTTGACAGTGCATGTCAGAGCACAAACCAAGCATTAAGTCAAAGGAATTGTCTGTAGACCTCTGAGACAGGATTGTCTGGAGGCACAAATCTGGGGAAGGGTACAGAAAAATATCTGCTGCTTTGAAGGTCCCAATGAGCACAGTGGTCTCCATCATCCATAAATGGAAGAAGTTCGGAACCACCAGGACTGGCCGGCCATCTACACTGAGCGATCGTGGGGAGAAGGGCCCTGGTCAGGGAGGTGATGAAGAACCCAATGGTCAGGTGGTGCAAATGGTTGAGAGGTGCTTGCACTTTTCCAAAAGTGCAAGATGGCCAATCCGATCTTGATTTATGCACTAGTTAAGTATTTAGTATTTGTCAAGTAAAACCGTGCTATGATTCCTCCTACATGAAATGTAGCATCCAAAGATTGTGTAAATGTGTCATGATCATAGTCCAGTGGCTGGAAGGATGGCAGGTCCAAATGGTAGTATAAGAATATTCAGCAGCAGCCAGGTCTGTAACCAGTCAGGCAGAAGCATAGTACCAAGAGATGTGCAAAAGTGAATACAGAAGCAAGCCAGTAAATGATACACTGGTAGTCAGCAGGACTGGAATCCTTGAAGGATTATAATATTCTGTCAATTCAGACATGAAAGGGCTTATATAGGAAGTCTGGTGGGTGGAGCTAGAACATGCTGGAACATCAGTAGAACAGTTGCAGCTAGAATAGCAGTCAGTAGAGCTGCCATCTGCAGAGGTAAGAGTACTGGGTTCAATTCCTGACAGAATGCTTATGGCTGACCAAGGATAATAGTTTGGTAATATTAAGTTATGGCATTTGAACACTTTTCAATGTTTGGCGGTATGTTGTACTATGTTATTATCTGGCAAATCTTTGTTTCAAAGTAAAAAGTTCAATGACATTAACATGAAGAGTTCTATCATTTTTCAGCTCATTTTCATCCGGGGTACGGGGCGGCCTGTTCTCTTTCACATTTGCAAGACTGAATATTCGAATACGCAACCTACTCTTCCGCTCCCTAATAGCACAGGAGATTGCTTTCTTTGATGAGAATCATACAGGTTAGTATGTTATTTCTATGCAAAGGGTAACCCCCAGCATGGAGTCGTGTTAAGTACCTTTGCTAAAGTAAATGTTTATTATTTTCCACCATCAGCTTATTTGTCAGTTCAGTATATTGCACAAAAACCTAAAGGAAAAAGTCATACATATCGCTAATTGCTCACTACATAGAGATGCTAGAGATTCATACACATTCCTAGAAAACACCAGTGACAGACAATGTGTGAAGCTGCACATACAGGTAAAACTCTAAAAATTTGAATATCGTTCAAAAGTTCATTTATTTCTGTAATTCAACTTAAAAGGTGAAACTAATATATTATATAGACTCATTACATGCAAAGTGAGATATTTCAAGCCTTTATTTGTATTAATTTTGATGATCGCTTAGATCTTATGAAAACCCCAAAATCAAAATCTCACAAAATTAGAATATTACATGAAATAAAAAAAAAAAAGGGTTTTAAATACAGAAATGCCAGCCCTCTGAAAAGTATAATCATGCATATGTACTCAGAACTTGGTTTGGGCCCCTTTTGCAAGAATTACTGCCTCAATGCGGTGTTGCATGGATGCTATCAGCCTGTGGCACTGCTGAGGTGTTATGGAAACTTCACACTGGACTGGGATTGTGTGCTTCTCCATTCTTCCACCAGACTCTGGGACCTTGGTTTCCAAATGAGATGCAAAATTTGCTCTCATCAGAAAAGAGGACTTTGGACCACTGAGCAACAGACCAGTTCTTTCTTTCTTTAGCCAAGGTAAGATGCTTCTGACGTTGTTTGTTGTTCAGGCTTGACAAGAGGAATACGACATTTGAAGCCCATGTCCAGGATCCGTCTGGGTGTGGTAGCTCTTGATGCACTAACTCCAGCTTCAGTCCACTCCTTGTGCAGCTCCCACACACTTTTGAATGACCATTTCCTGACAATCCTCTCCTGGCTGCGGTCATCCCTGCTGCTTGTGCACCTTTTTCTTCCACACTTTGCCCCTCCACTTAACTTTCTAGTAATGTGCTTTGATCCAGCATTTTGAGAACATCCAACTTCTTTTGCAATTTCCTTCTGAGGCTTTCCCTCCTTGTGGAGGGTGTCAGTGATGGTTTTCTGCACAACTGTCAGGTCAGCAGTCTTCCCCATGATTGTGAACTCTACTGATCCAGACTGAGAGATCATTTAAAGGCTCAGGAACCCTTTGCAGGTGTGTTGGAATAATTTGCTGATTAGTGTGTGACACTTTGAGCCAACAATATTGAACCTTGTCACACGATTCTAATTTTGTGAGATTTTGATTTTGAGGTTTTCATAAGCTCTAACACATATTCATCAAAATTAATACAAATAAAGGCTTGAAATATCTCACTTTGCATGTACTGAGTATATATAATATATTAAGGAATTAGAAAAACTGGGAATCGGCTGCGCTATTTATCTGCAGCAAGTCTAAGATCCTGGAGGGTCTACACCTCTGAAATAAATGAACTTTTGAACGATATTCACATTTTTCGAGTTTCACCTGTATTTAAGAGACTAGTTTATATGGATGGCCACTTATGTGTGACAAGTTGTTTGGACAACAAATAGTTTTCTGATTCAGTGTTCCCTTTAAGGTTTTCTGTCACTTTTGACATAACTGCATTGAACATAAAAGTCATTACAATTAACATTTGCTTTACAGCAGCCAGTAGTCCAGGTGAATAGTAACCATGAAGATTTTTGTTATATAAGGAATGGTCTCAATTTTCCTGCAATTATTGGATGTGAAATCTCACTGACTAATCCGATGACTAGACTACAGAATTATGTGGGGCTGGATCCAAAGTAAGTGCTTAAAATTAGTTACTCCTGGGCTAAACCATGTTGATTGCAGGGGGAGTCAAGTTACTAGTATTCTTTGCATGCAGGGCTACAGCTTTCAATTGCTTACCGCCCACAGATACCAACCAGCCTTACTA
>WWET01000087.1:1157552-1168067 GCA_011038615.1 Limnodynastes dumerilii | reverse complement strand
GTAAAGTAAAGTTCTGTCAAAATGCCAAGTGGATTTTAAATCATCTAGCAGCGTAATACCAGAGCATTAAATGAAATAATCTGAACAAAATTGGCCCAAATTAGAATGAATTCTATACTCCTGCCTCGACACCACACCGGGGCCCACCGGGGATTCCCCCGGCTCCCCGGTGGGCCAGTCCGACGCTGGATAAACCCAAGCCCTAAGAGTAAAGTTCTGTCAAAATGCCAAGTGGATTTTAAATCATCTAGCAGCGTAATACCAGAGCATTAAATGAAATAATCTGAACAAAATTGGCCCAAATTAGAATGAATTCTATAGGAGTCTCCTGCCTCAAAGAGATATAGTGAAAAGAGAGTATATATATTTATAATGGATTATGTGCACTTCATGTGACAATCTAAGTCCTTAAATGTATATTTATATATTGAGTGATATTCACTTGATGTTACAACACGTACAAACTCCAGGACCGATATATCTACCAACACCAATGAACATTAAGGGTTACATAAACCGGCTTTTGTTTTTTCCATACTACTCTTTGTACCCATCCAGATTTTACACCGTTAAGGAAGGCTATGGCCATGCAAGAAAGTGTCTAGCAGGGCAAACTGATGTGTCAATATGACACCCCTGCGATAGATTGCAAGACCCCAGGCATTTGTTGATTTCAGATGCGTATGCAAATAAATCAGATGAGATGTCTTGTGTTCTGTCTTATTAACTTTACAGTCTCTTGAATAGCATGCAATATATTTAAAAGAGCTTAGAAAGACACATTGGGCCGGATCCAGACCTACGGGCTTGTTACGTTTCATCGCGTAGTGTATTTACGGTAGCGTATTTTCTATGCCCTCGTTCATACGTACTTTGGCCGTTTTACGCTTTCCAAACCCTACCTTAACTTTTCAAAGCCTAACTACGGACGTACGTAAAGGCTTCACGTTGTAAGTGCCTAAGCACGCCCATACTGTACGATTTAAATGCCTCACCCCGCCTCCGAAGCGGAATTACAGGTGTATGGCTGTCACGCCCCTTCGTTCAAAGTTACGCTGTTGATATGAGGCAGGTACATACTATCAGAGTTACGTGGCGTAACATCTGCCACACACATGCGCAGTACATACAAAACAGCGTTTTTACGTCTTTGGCTAGCGCAAATATGCTAGCTTATGTAACTCAGAATTAGGCCCATTGGGGTAGATCCTGAACTACGTGTGTGCGTACGTATTTTAGCGGTGCGTATTTTCGTACACGTAAGGTCAATACACTCCCCACGGCACACCCCTTGCACGGACGTATTTTCTCAAATTACGCAACACAAACCCTACCTTAACTTTTCCTAACGTAACAGAATACGTCCGCTAACGGGCGTACAGACTACGCGAACGTACGCAGCTTAGCACGCCCATACTGTACACTTTAAATACCACCCCCCGCCTACTTCACGTAAAACGCACGTATTGGTCACTAACGTAAATTTGGCACGCCCACACGTAAGTATTTACGTTAGCAATACATGAATTATCCATACGTTTGAAAATACGCTACGTGAATGTGCGTATTTTCTGCGGTGCGCATGCGCAGTGCGTACAAAACTGCAAATTTACGTGTCCGCCACACGTAAATTCGCGGAAATGCGTATTTCAGGATCTGCCCCATTGTGACTGATTCAGACGTCAGCCTATGCTTGTGAACCAGCATTTGTTTGCAATGTACATGCGCAGAAAACAAATATATATGCAAAGGTGTGCAATTTATCGGCATACGTAACCTAGATGTATAGCAGTCAAGCAGCAATGCTGTTATTAGTCTAAGTACAATTAGGACATGTTTCTATAACTGACATCTGAGTCATACTGGAAGTGAATGGATACATGGATTCATGATATTTATGACAAACCTGTGACCTAATATGCATACGACAAAGCAAAAGTAGAGGTTTGTTAGACCAGGTGACATCTCCAGCTGTCCAGTTCTGCCTAGGCTGTGCTCACATAGTTCCTGTTTTTAGCTGACAGTATTAAGCCTATGCTGTGGTGATCCACATGAAAATGTGACATGCTGTGCTCACAGAGATGCCATTTTGCTCTGAATTCTTCCATTAATAACATGTTTTGACTCCATGTTTTAACTACCAGTTACTTAATGGTTTTCACACTCCTGTCACCTTTTAGCACCAGCAACTTTATGCTTTCATGCATTCTGTAAATAATACATCAATGACTGGTTGATTGGTACATTAATATTTATGAATACAAGGATACCTAATATAGGGCTCCCTATATGTGTGTTCTCCATTTAAATAGCTGAGTGTGTTTATGATACTAACGTTCTGTGTGTTTCTGGTATAGTTAAGAATCTGTTTTGTTCCTTTTGGTTTTCATGGCAGGTATCCATGGTGAGCCAGGAGCCTCTTCTATTTGCCCGTTCTATTCACAGTAATATTTCCTATGGTCTTGATGACGTCCCTCTGGAGGTAGTAACAGGTGCAGCCAAAAGAGCCAACGCACATAATTTTATCATGGAGCTTTACAATGGGTATAACACAGGTACTTACTTACTGTATATACTCTATCACTTAACATAAATGTGTGCAAAGATATCAGAATACGTGAGAATGTGTTCCAGGGAAGAGGAGTAGAAACATAATACGGGATAAGGAGGCATATAGTGACTGAACTACTGGCACTGCCTGGGGTGAGCCAACTCTGTCACCATACAATGCTGGTACAGCCTTGTGAGTCTCTTCTGAGGCAAGTTCATGGGCTAGCAAATGTGTAGTGGTCTAACGTGGATTAGCTCGTCTTGCTTCTTCTCTATAAAGAAAAAGTGTCTATTCTGAGATTGATGATATATAAGCAGGACACCTTATTACACTTGTAGCAGACCCCATAAAAATATAGGGGGACATGAAATTAAGCAGCAATCGGTGTCAAGTTTGCTGATATCAGACTATTATTGTGGCTTAAGTCATTTCTATTTTTCATCTGTTGGTTGATCCTGTAGAAAGCAGCCATGTAGTAGGACTAGTGGAGCTAGTTTTAATTATATCCAGCGTAACAATTGTTTGTTTTGCACATGGATGTAATACTAGACATTATGAATGGGATGTGGTTTGCCGCTTAGAATGGCTGATATGCGACAAACCACATCCTGACTGTAAAGCGGCAGCGACAATGTTATGTGACAGTGCCCAAAGGATCTTCAAAAAATTCCAACGATGACAGGTACCTTAACAATCCCCTAACCTTCCTTGTCACACAGCCTAAACCTAACCTTAACCCTGCCTTTCCCACAGCCTAAACCTAACCTTCCCCTTCTAGCACCCTAACCTTAACCCTGCCTATCCCTCAGCCTAAACCTAACCTTCCTTTTCTAGCTCCCTAACCTTAACCCTGCCTATCCCACAGCCTAAACCTAACCTTCCTTTTCTAGCTCCCTAACCTTAACCCTGCCTATCCCACAGTCTAAACATAACCTTCCCATTCTAGCACCCTAACCTTAACCCTCCATGTCCCACAGGCTAACCTTTACCTACCCACTATTGGGACCGGGAATTGTTGAAATCTCTACATACTATTTGTTTCCAATAGGAATTTTCTCTTTTCATACTATGCCCACATTGACAAACTTCTCTCATGAGAGGGAGCAGGTATCCCACATCTTGTAGGTATCCCACTAATCTTCTGCTTCCCATAAATTCATTCATTCATTTTACATATACACATCATTTATTCACATTTCCTTGCTTTCAGTCTCCTTGAGAACCAGAAAAACTTGTTTATTGAAACACACTATAAATCAGGTTATAGGTAAAAAAAAATAGAGCACATAACGAGTTTAGAAGAATGTTATTTTACAGACTAAACCCATATATTACACTTATTTGTTTATGGAATTTTATTTGCCTCAGAAACAGGAGAGAAGGGAGCCCAGCTTTCCGGGGGTCAGAAGCAGAGAGTGGCTATAGCAAGGTCTTTAATCCGTAACCCTAGGGTGCTGATACTGGATGAAGCCACCAGTGCTCTGGACGCAGAGAGTGAGCATGCTGTAAGTTACAATTCATGCATCATTGTGTACCTGCAACAATAAAGGACCTGATCCAGATTTACTTTGAAATTCCATACGTGGCCTCTACAATAGAATTTCTGATTCACATTACCACACATAGGAGAGCAGTGCACTCCCCCTGCTCTCCTGCATTTGGATAAATAATATGAGTACCGGAGGGTACCTTAACTGTGTCCATGCATGCGGAATAGAGGATTGTACGTAAGGCCTAAACCCAACCCTTACCTTACCATTTAAATGCCTAACACCACATACCAAACATGGTGGGTGGCCCTGCATCCCTTGAGGAAGTAAATTTCCGCACAGAACACAGCATCGGGCCGGCTGCGTTCTGATGCGATACGGAAGTCAGCTGGATTTCTTAAATGAGAATCCGACCCTAGGTCAATAATATTACAATGATATTAAATAGCATGGTAGTGCAAGGATGGGAATGATCTGGCTGTTTTTTTTGCAGTTGCATCTGTTAGATTAAATATGATTGGACACCAAACCCATAAATATATTAGGGAAACACCCAAGCTTAAACTTTACTTATCTGCAACTTGATAGAAAAAAAAGCATTGGTGTAATTGCTATTATTTTTAAAATATTGTGAGAATATATTAATATTAACTTACATTCAGACTCTTATTATGCTGTTTGAGATTTGAATCTTTTATAGAATTTGCCTAGTTCGGGGGTTCTCAACCATGATCCTCAAATACAACTAACAGTGCATGTTTTCCAGATCTCCTCATAATCACAAGTGACATAATGTGCACCAGCTGTGGATTATCAAATATGTCAGTCAGTAATGAACACATCTGTGCTCCAGTAAGGAGACCTGGCAAACATGCACTCTTAGGGGTACCTGAAGACAGAGGTTGAAAACCCCTGGCCTAGACAGAATTTCCTAACTGAACATACAATAGCCTGCTCTGTACTATATAGATAAGAATAGGGACTAGCCCTTATACTGGCACTCAATAAACCAAATTTGAAAATAGTCACAAAATCCAATATATTGCAATATGACGTAATTTATTAAATAAATAATCACAATAATAATAAACAGTTTATCTCACCCCTGCTCCTTAAGGAAAGAACCCCTTTCCAAATATAGAGCAAACAATTAATTAGAGAATAAAGAGCACTGAATGAGACACACTGATTTATTAATCAATTTCAATCATGTATAAAACAAAAATACAAAGTAATTTAAACATATATCAATAAAAGTCCACATTATCATCCCACTTAGAATCACCATCTTATCTTGTGATAGGATAAACACGAATACAAAAGGACAACTCATATATATATATATATATAATAAAGAGGGCCACGGGGTGGTAGGCACGCACTCACAAAAAAAGAGACAGGTCTGTTAATAAGGGGTGCAAGACAATGAAGTAAATAGAAACAAAAGAGCACCAGAGCTCGTCAGCACTACCCATATATAATACAAAAAAATTGGTATTTCAAATGCACATAGTTTAATACGGTATACCCAGTAACACAACTTATCAATATCAAAAAGTAATTGAAAGTGCACAGTGCAATAAAGGTGCAATCAAAAAAAGCTGTAAGGTTTCCACAATGATGAATCTTCAACTTTAGTAAGCTGTCAACTTTAGTAAGCTGTCCATGGGCAAAGAAGATTGAATAACAGTTTAGCGCGCACTCTCTTTCACTCTATATATTAAATTGTGCATGTAGAGGATAATAACTGTGCTCTTGCTGGTAACAAATGACAGATTAAATACTACTTGCACAAGTAACCAGTAACAGGGTAGGTATGTGTAATGCACTTCAAGCCTGATGTCTCTTACCTCTAGTTTAGCATGAGCCAGAAAATGGCTCCAATGCAAAGTACTGTGGGTTAAGGATCAGGGGCTGGCTGGCAAAATTTAGCAGTGGCTTATAACTAACAGCCTGTTCTTAAAGGGTGGTTTTCAGTAAACCACTGGAGCACTTTATTACATTGGTGATACGGTGTATAAGCAGCTGCACCACTATCAGGAGTATAATCATCATAAGTGTCCTGCCATTACTAAGGTGTTATATCGTAGAATGTATGAGGCCTGACTATCGCTTTGTACAGCCAATTAAGGTATAAAATAGTATACCTAAATGTAACATATTAATCACAATAACAACAGCAGTCATAGACAGTGAATTGGGAGGGGGGGCAATGCTTTCTAACCTACTGGGGGTGTTTGTAAGAGGGTGTGTTTCAGCTGTGGGACTTATATGTCAGTGTCTTTAGAGTTGATTCAAGGCAGACAGCTGGCAGTGAATTCAATTAACTTATTTTGGGCAGAGAGGGCTAAGTTCTCCATATGCATTTAAAGGTCTAACCTGTCATGCCATTCCCTTATTGTACTAGTCTATTCAAAAGCCTTGTCTTAGTATAAATGTAGTTTTCATTGTATGACTAGTAAGCAATTCCTGTTTTCTATGATTACTATATAATGTTTTGGAAGCTAATGTACATGAATATCATCTTTGTGTACAATGTATTTTTTATCAAGCACTTAAAACTGCTGCACCTGAATAAACATAAAATTTATGTTTGAGCATTTTTTTTACAATTCTTGTATAAATAACTGTAAATGATTCATGTTTTGCAGATCCAGCAAGCAATGAATAGTGATCTGCAGGGACGCACAACGCTAATTATAGCACATAGGCTGAGCACTGTAGAGAAAGCACATAACATCATTGTTTTAGACAAAGGCAGAGTGGTGCAGCAGGGGAGTCACAGAGAGCTGATGGAGGAAGGCGGACTGTATTCCCAGCTTGTCCAGCGTCAAGTCTTTGGCCTTGCATCAGAAGAACGAGATCCCAAGTCACCACATGTCCCAGTAATAGGGCCATGCAAAAGTGGAAAAGACACAGATGAGCGAGCCTAGTGCGGATAACTCAGCACATTTTGAGCAATTGTTCTTATGATTTTGGTCTTAAATACTCTTCAAAAACAAAATAACCTAAGATATTGTTGCTATCATGAATGCATGATCAATAATATAAGGCTTTACAGGACTACAGCAGGACAGATTTAATAAACCAGGCTATTTGAATTTCAGCCTTCTAAACTGTTCATTTAGACCCCAGCTCTTTTATATTGATTTCTGATTCATTTAATATAACTTGTAATACTTGTTTAAGAAACCGACTGGTATGAACTTATACCAATATTAAACAACCAAGACCTTTAAATATAACTGTCTTCATGTGTCCTGTCACGCTACATTATATTTATTTAATAAAATTGTTTTTATAACTAAGACTTTAGGGGTTTTCAATGGCTGTATATATTTCTAAAATAGCCATAACATTTCATATATTTTATGAGTCGTCTATAACACATCATTTCAAAATGATATCCAGTATTTCATATAAATCCAATGATATTGCAGCCATTTATAGATTGTTGCAGGTAATGAATGCATTTGTGCTGCAGGTCTCTATGCTAATATAAAAAAAGTTTAATAAATGGCACCAGTCACAGCAGATGCTTAGGTGGAGAATGGAGATGATTGAGCACTTTTACCTCTAGCTGTTTTAGGCTGTATGTTGCACACATTTGTGGTTCCCTTAATCCATGTCACTGTAGGAAAACTTAGCAACTGACGTTGGGCTGGATCCAGACTTAAGTAAGTGCTTGAAATTAGTTACTCCTGGGCTAAACCATGTTGATTGCAGGGTGAGTCATGTTTCATCTGTTGCAAACAGTATTAGAGTTGAGAGGTGATGTTTCCTATCCCAAGTCTAAATAACAGTGTGATAGTAAAGCTGGTCAGTATCTGTGTGCAGTAAGCAATTCAAAGATATATCCCTGCATGCAAAGAATACAATTAACTTGACTCCCCCGTTAGCCCAGAAGTAACTCATTTTAAGCACTTACTTAAGTCGGGATCCAGCGCGTTGTTTGTAAAACCAACATTTAAATATAATAGTGACTTTCATAATGTTTTACTAATAACTGATTTAGGAAAGAAATACACAGTAATAGAATAAACCCAAACGAGTGAGTTGTTACATGTTTTTGTGTTTTAATATTAAGCTAGATTTAGGTTTGATAAATTCTATATATATATATACACATACACAGGGGCGTAGCGAGGGTGGAGCTTGGGCTACGGGAGCTGGCAGACCAAAGGGGTGCTGCTGAGCACAGCCAAGTGCCATCTCCAGATCCCTAATATACTAGTGTTACATGGGGTGTGGGTCTGCGGTGTGAACGGCCCTTTTTCGACTCTCCTGCCCGTAGCGTGGGTACTCTGAGCCCAATGGCTTAGTAGTGCCTCTGAAAGTAAGGCATTCTTTGGGCACTCATTCCTGTGTCTTGTTGATGGATTCAGGCCTAGTTGTGATATTTTGCTAGATAAATAAACTGTATTGCCAGCTTTATAAGGGTGTAAATATAGTTACAATATAACATAAGCTCTTCATTATAATGTTTATTAATGCTCTACTAGAAAGCACCAAAAAGGGGAACCACTCTGAGGTCAAGTA
Source organism: Limnodynastes dumerilii (assembly GCA_011038615.1). Classification (NCBI taxonomy): domain Eukaryota; kingdom Metazoa; phylum Chordata; class Amphibia; order Anura; family Limnodynastidae; genus Limnodynastes; species Limnodynastes dumerilii. Next base: position 1,159,487 of record WWET01000087.1, on the reverse strand, counting down.
TATGGACCTTCACGTTATGGAAATATTCATAGAAAAAAATACGTTTTTAAATTGTACATTTACAGAGCATACAATTTCATGTGACATGTCAGTATAGTTCTAGGACACTTAATCTGCATGGTATTGTGTGATTTTTAGGGCTGTAAAACGTAATTATTACAGCTCAAGGATTGTGAAAACATACTATAAGGCTAAGGCCCATATTAGATTATATCAGACATCCCATTATTAAAGAGTAAAATATATCAAACAGTTGTCATAATACCAGATATTTGGAATAACAATTCAAGCTTTTAAAATTTTATTTCAAAAGACTGTGGTTCACACCTGGATACGATCTGGGTTTGACCTTCAGTTTGAACAGAAACAAGGTCTTTATAGAGCTACAAGCTCAGTGCAAGACTTACAAAATGTGTTATCCTAAAGCTGGTTGCACACTGGCAATCTAATGACTATAATGACTATGTACCCAATGTTGTAGAGTACACACTGAAACGATCCCCCCACTGGATCGTACATCATTTCTTCCCATCATGCATTTCTGCTACTATTCTGTGAAAGACATCATGCATCATTGATCTGAAATATTAGGAGCTCCTAAAAATTTGACGATCATTTGCTGTATGAGATGATTCTGCCACATCGTTGGACTGTATACACTGGTAAGATATCTGCTTTAAGTGTTGCTTAATTGTGGAATCTGCATAATTATCATCAGAAAAAGTCCAAGTGTATACACAGCTTTCACACTGTCACGAACAGCGGCGCCAAACGCCGCACTTACCCCATTAGGAGTCGTCTGACAGCGGTCCTCTCCCAGTAGTCCCGTGTCTCAGGCTCCCGGACACTGTCACCAGCATAGTGATAGCCTCCTATGCTCACCCAGCCTGGATTGCTGCAGCCACACCTGGCGTCTCCCACGTGGATCCTGGCGTCCAGCACTGCGGTACTCCGGTGCATGGGCGTCGCCAATGGGAATTCCCTTGCTTCAGTCCTTTAGCCAATCAGTGCACAGGGCGCACTATTTAAACCCTGTGCACTAACAACTCCTTGCCAGAACAACTCGTTCATTCTAGGTGCCTGGCTGTCCTGACCCTGACCCTGTTCCTGATTTTGATCCTACTTTGCAATCAACCTCCGGTTCCACCTCACCTTGCAATCCAGTTCCGGTTCCAGTTTACTTTGCAATCCAGCTCCGGTTCCAGCTTACCTTGCAATCCAGCTCCGGTTCCAGCTTACCTTGCAATCCAGCTCCGGTTCCAATTTAATTTGCAATCCAGCTCCGGTTCCAGTTTACTTTGCAATCCAGCTCCGGTTCCAGCCTACCTTGCAAACCAGCTCCGGTTCCAGCTTACCTTGTAATTCAGCTCTGCAACCCAGCTACCGGCTCAGCTCAACACAAGTTAAATCTGGTTACTCTATTTTTACTGTGTCTTGCCTACCTGTTCCGGTCTGGCATAGTCCGGTTCCGTCCATACTGTTATTGCATTATTTATATTCACCTGTCTCCTGAACTTATGTACTTTTATGAGCAAACCTTATATTAAACCTGCAAGCTTCCATTTCAAACAAGCTCGTCCATTTCTTCCCCTGGAACCCGTGACAGATCCCAAAAACCCGCGTAGCCGTGACACACACATGTTATCTGTAAGTTGTAAAAGATAATGAACAAAAATGCTTAGTTATTTTCAAGTACTCTGTTTATGGCTACATGACTATGGGCCTGATACACGGAGTACACTAAACTAAGCACCAAAGTGGCAAGTCAACTCATATGACACTCCCCTCGTTGTTACGGATCTTTGCTGCTCCATAGGGCTGGCTACCTTAAAACATGTAAATATGTAGAAATGTACTATAGCATGTTTATTTCAATTAAGTGTAAATTTTAAGCTATATACACGCTACAAGTTATATTACTAGAAAAGCCAAAGG
>WWET01000087.1:1145790-1157505 GCA_011038615.1 Limnodynastes dumerilii | reverse complement strand
AATAGAGTTATCGCAATCACAGTTCTAAATGACTAGTACTCCAGCAGCTTTAATCAGGGATGACTAATTCACCTAAACAAAAAAAACAAAACAACATAAACAAATGTAGAAGTACTTACAGAAAAAGTCAATTATAAGTTTATTGAACACAATACATAAAAATATATTAGTTATCCCCAAAACCACAATATAATTCAGGATAACAAGGATAGACAGTAAAGATATATGTGTGGTTCATATGACTAACAATAGCCAGAATAAGAAAGGAACTCAATATAGTATAGTCCTGTAGATAGGCTATTACAGCAAATATCCTGACAGATGACAGATATTATCACGATGAAAGATATGATAAAGCAAGTCGGCAAATAGCGTAAATAGGTATCCGTAAGCTGCTGAGAAACCACAGATCTTGGCCAAACTAGAAGATCCCCACATTATATGCCACATGTAAGATAGCAAGCATCAATAATTGAATAGATTTCTTGCTTGAATAGGACTAGCTATAAAGGAATCCTCCGTTGTTAAGAGTGATCTCCCTGACAATAGATTCTTTTACAGGGTAACAGCCAACAATCATCAGGACTATGGAGATTCCAATTCTATTAGCAATATGCCAGTCTTCAAAAGGTAACACAATCATTCTGACAGTTGTAAATAGCTGTAATAAACTGCTGATGATAATAAGAGCAGTGCAGTTTTGCCTACAAATCTTTCAATTGAAAGGAAAGCACCATTTGTGTTGTCATATTTCAAAATCGCCTGACTCATTTGCCTTGTGTTCTTCAGTCAGCAACAAGCAAATTTACAGGTCATCACGCAGGATGGTATTCATAGAACCTACAGTAATGCTTAGTTTGGAAGGGGTGTGGGTCCCCGGTTAGAACGGCCCTATTGGGATAGGGCCATTTTCTCCCAGCCAGTTTCGAACTGGCTGTAATTTCGATTGCATATACCTCGAGGAGGCATAGCAGTCGATCCACGGAGCACCAAGCTTTCGGTGCTCTGAAAAGTAAGTAAAAATAGTCCCCCACTCCTTTCCCTAATTCTAAGCCTAACCCTCCCCTCTCACTACCCTCCCTTCCTTGCAGAATGACCCTAACCCACCATCTCCCGCAGCCTGACCCTAATTGTCCCTTCCCTGAAGCCTGACCCTAAACCTTCATCTCCCGCAGCCTGACCCTAACCCTCCCTACCCCGCAGAGAGAGTTTACTCACCTTTCCCTAGTGCCGGTGCTAGCATGTCTGACGCCCCCCCTGCGAAAAATAAATTTGCGCCCTCCTCTTTTACAAATGATTTGTTAATTCAATTCATGCTGTGCCCCCTTTCATAAACATCATCATGCTGTGCCCCCTTTCATAAACATCACCATGCTGTGCCCCCTTTCATAAACATCACCATGCTGTGCCCCATTTCAATCACTAAAATGTCGGGCGTGTCGTTTAGTGAGTGAGAAGGGAGCAGGGAAGAGTCTGGACGGAAGAAGGAGAATGCCGGCGCTGCAATATAAGTACTTTTTTTTTCTGCCGACGGGACCAGTGGGAGAACGTGGCGGGGGGAAGCGCCTCGCTGGCTTGGCGCCCTCCCGCCATGCTTACCGGGTTCCGCCGGCCCTGGGGAATGTGAATGGGTGAAGTATGCTGATCGGCATACTCACCCATTCTGAAAAAAAATGAGAAATTGGTAAGTATTCGAAATAGGGACATCTGAAAAGGAACTTTCGGATGTCCCTATTTCGTAAATGCGACATTCTAACCGGGGACTGCAACCGGTTTGGAAGCAATCTCTTCCACTGTCGATTGATGATCCTTCGTAACCACTTCTTCCACTTGCCGATCATGTTGATCGTGGCTGCTTTTGTTTAGTTCTTGTACGATGTTTGGCCTGTTACACCCATGATGATACATTTTTACGTCCATGGCGCCTTTTCCGCATGTTTCACTGTTTTTAACCCTCGTAGATGGGGAAAACAGATAACACGCTGCTCTTGGAACTTAAACGTCACCATTTTTTGTATCTAAAATGTTCCTGCTGGCAGGTGGTGACACATGCATTCTATTTCTTGCCTCCAGATCTCAGAAGGAAGAAATAGTTGCCGATGGGGCTTGATGACACTATATATACAAATCGGGTCATAAAGCCCCACCCCTTACCTGTCAAAGCTTCTAGGGTCTTGATTATGCAAACTATCATCATACCCCATCTATTTTTACTAACACTGTTGGCAGGGCCGGATTACCCACAAGGCAACCTAGGCACCCACCTAGGGCCTGGTGAGCCCCAGAGCCCTTGCGGCTTTATCAGACGAGAGCTGTCATTTCCGACATGCAGGCCCCCTTGATGGGCCCCAAACCGGCATTTTGCCTAGGGCTCCATGAGTTTTAAATCCGGCTCTGCTGCGGGAAACAGGACTGCGGAAGATAAGCTGGCTCTCCAAGAGTGTCGGCAACCATGATATATCTATATATAATTAAAGCCTTGCACCCTTGGCTGCAGTTTTATCAGCTTATTGGCCATGGTTGCCAACTCTACCGGAGACTTACGAAATGTGGGCCTATGTCCCAGTATCACAGGAGAGCCTGCATTGCGAATGATGTTTTAAAGCAAATCCTACTTTTCGATATTATGAGTCCTAGGGGCCCGATTCAATTAGCTAAAAAGCGTATTTTTAACGCTATTTTTTTGTAAAATTACGGCCGATATTTTTTTTTGCAAATCAATTATTTTTCTAGCGTTAAAAATACGCCGGTTTTTGAACGATAAAAATCCGCACCTATGAGAGGTGCGGATTTTTAACGCTGCCCTATGTTGTGCCCCAACAGGGCATGCTGATGCTTGTAGAACTACAAGCATCAGCATGCCCATGGATGGCAGGGCATTAGGCACCATGCCCTGCCATCCAGGGACCGCTGAGCAGCTGCTAGAGGAAAAAAAAAATCTCTCTGTTAGCGCTGCAAGGAAGTGGTAGAACTACAAGCATCAGCATGCCCATGGATGCCAGGGCATTAGACACCATGCCCTGCCATCCAGCGAAGGAAAAAAAAAATCCTTCACTGAACGCTGCAAATCACTTCCTGCTAGCAGGAAGTGCAGGCGCTACTGAGTCTATTACCCAGTGCCTGAAGTATCGTGAGAACGTGATTTCAAGCACTGGGTAATAGCCTCTCAGTAGCGCCGGGCACCTCCTGCTAGCAGGAGGTGATTTGCGGCTTTTAGAATCAGGTTTTTTTTAATTTGCTCCCGTAATTTTTTTATTTCGCTGCCTGCTGTTTTAGCGCAGCGTAATAAAAACAATTGAATTAGGGGATTTTTTGCGGGTGAATGCGTCGTATTTTTTCCGACGCTAAATTTTTTTAAATACCGCCTGCAATTGAATCAGACCCCTAGTGTTACAAAGCATGGGCAGAGTATGATGGTGGTTTGCCAAATCAAGCCCCGCCCATCCGTAGTTAGTGTGATTTTAATAAAATAGGGTGTGGCTACATATTTTTTGCATAAAATTGCGTCATCACGCGCCACCAACATACAAGTATATCTATCTTCCCTCCCAAAATTCTGAATGGGAAGAAAAGAGAGGTGGCAAACTTTACAATTGGCTACTTTCATGTAGTGATGATGTCATTGTCGTTCTCCTTCTTGAACGCAGGCATTGCTATAGCGCTACATGGCAGAGTTGCAGGTCGGGAAATAGAGGTGACGTAGCCGCGCAGACAGTAGTGTCATTGTGCGCCGTGTGTGGTGACATGCATTGCACGTGATTAGGAATTTGGCCCCGCCCCTTTGTTCAGCTGACAGATGCAGCTTGTGCAATGCCTTTTCCTGTAGGCGGGGCCAGGGGAGGATCGCTGAAGACGTCGCCATTCTAGGCGGCCAGAGCCGAGAGACGGGACCGGGATCGGGACAGCCAGGCCTCCGCCGCTGCTACGACCGCCACCGAGCTCAGCCGACTCAGGAGCCGCTCCAGAGCAAGGGGACAATGGCTGTCGACATCAGCAAGTTCAACCACCTCTCACTCAGTCAGCTGAACGAGCTTTTGGAAGATGACGCCAAGCTGGGGCAGATGGTCCAAGAGATGGATGAGGTGGGTGGAAACACATAGGTATTTTCTATATACATAGATTACAGGAGTGCTTCACCTTTTATCATATTTTTAAGCTGGGTCAGAAGTGTCACTGTGACCTTATTCTGCCACATGTGGTGTCCTTAAATCTTAGGGGGCTGTGCAAAGCACTGTTATAGCAATTTAGGTGTTTGTGACTTTATTTGTCAATGGGTGGCATTGTCCTGGCCCCCAGTAGGGGTGTTGTGTTGTCCTGGCTTTTCTTCTGGGTTTGTGGTGCTGGTGTTTTGTTTTTTTTTCGTGCCCCCTTGGGTGTTGCTTGCATCTTCATGGCTCCCATTGGTGGTATTGCTGGTTTGTCTATGCTCCCACTCTCAGTGCTCAGTCCTGGTTCACCTACCCCTCAGTGGTTTTGCGCTGTGGTGTCCTGGCATAACAAAAAACAACTTTTTTTTTTTCTTGTGTGTGTGATTGTCAGGTTTCCTATTTGTTTTGGTATTTTTTTTGGCCAGAGTGGTGCACATTTTCATGGACCACTTCAGGATTGTTGCATTGTCTTAATATTTGTGATTTCTTCAGTTCCTAAACTGAATGAGTCTATGCACTCATTTGAAAAACATAATTACTTTTGCTCTGAGTACAAGCTGTTCTTTGGTGTCCACCATATCTGACCAAGCGACTGACTAGCTTCCTTCAATGGGGATAACTGACAGGTGGTCAAGAATTAGAAGTAACTTCTCTCCACCGTCTTCATCTCAAATGTCTAGAACTAGAAATAAATATCTGAAATGATTTATGTGACCAAACCGATTGTATTAGTTATACCAATTTTAAAAGCTATTTCCTTAAGTTAATTTCCTGATTGAGGCTACACCTAAGTGGTTACCATAGTCGTGCTAGGTGTAGCTGATTCGTTTACCAGTTGTGACGTTGTACAGGGCACAGCCAACTGTTTACTCTTTTTTTGCTTCTACATTTCTGAATCATACAAACCTGACCTGCTTTGCTGAGGAATCCATTGCTTGTACAAACCCTGACAATGCATTCTCTGTAATGAAGACTACCTATGTTATTATTCTTTTAAATATTACTAAAGCACACTCTGTTTACTTTTCTCTCAAGAATAACATAACTTTTTCACATAAATAAAATATGGGCAAGCTGTGATATATTATTACTATTATGTGCTTACATCTTTTTAGAGCAAAAAGTGGAGAAATTAAAACAAACTTATGTACAGGAGACAAGGGCTGAATACAGAAGTTATAAAGGGGTGCTTTCAGCATATCGGCCTATATTAGCATAAAGGGTATAGCTTGGATATTGAATGATCATGCAGCATTCTTTATTTTCATTTAAATTAAGAACAAATGAAGCCAACATTGCTTTGCGTTAGTGAGCTGCCCATAAATACAAAGTTATATGGAAAAGGATTCTCGTGACTTAAAGATATTGAGATTGTGGGATTACCTTTTTCTTAATTGTATGTGTCAGATATCCTGTTGGTTATTTGCTATCTAGGCAGGACTAAATCTTTAACTTGAATGTATAGTGTTCATTAGAAGGTGTGAATTGGGGAATTTTACCACCTGGGATGCTGCTAATAAAAAGCCCTATTAAGGAGGTGTTTGTTAGTGTATTCTGTTGAACTAGTGTAGTCATCTCTTCTGGAAATGTTTTCTTTGATAAAAATAAACAAATTGATTGCATCCACCAATCACACGTTTGTTGGATAATATATATAAGCTAAAACTTCTCTGATAAGCAATTCATATTCTGGCTTAATGCTTAATTCATTTTAACAAAAACTTATACTTAGCACTATGGTGTGTTTGTTTTTTGTGCTAGTGATTAGTGTGTTAATGAAAGTATTGAAACATCCATGGGTTGTCAATGAGCTTTTAATTAATATTTCTGATCTAGTAGAAATGACAGCCTGGTTATCATACTTTGATTATGTCACAGCATGATAACAGTACTTGTGTGGGAGGTTGAATCAGGGCTCTGGCCTAGCTAATCTCACGTTTTTTTGTTTGTGTGAATACCTTACTGCCACTGCATCATTGGATCAAGTAGTACTGTTCATGACAAAACAGTCCATAAACACTTAAGTCTGATAATCAGATTGTTCAGAATTGGCGACTGATATAACTATGGTCACTGGGGAGATTGCATTTTTGCCACACTACTCGATTTTTCAAGCGATCACCCACCACCCATGATTATCATGATAATAGCATTGATAGGAATATTCCGATTATCGGGCTGAAGCAAGTTATGGACACTAGTATAGCATGTAGCATATGGACACAGAGCAGTCAAACCAAGCAGTTATAGAACATATACATTATGTATCCCCAAACTCTTTATTCACAATGTAAATGTACTAATACTGCATCCCAAAAATGATTTGGGCAAAAAAAAAAAAGGATAACTTTTGCTTTATACAATTGTTGTCCTGTAAACTGTGCGTACTAACGTGTGCTTTTGGGTCTGGATCTTGTGCAGTTGCATGAGCATGCCTTTACTGCACATTGACTATAGCTTCTGAGCATGCCTTTACTGCACATTGACTATAGCTTTTGAGCATGCCTTTACTGCACATTGACTATAGCTTCTGAGCATGCGCAGAGAAAAATCTTGCTAAAATACACTACACTACCGGGCATACACTCCTCTGGATCAGACGTCAGGAGAGCATATATACTATATGCAAATATTGTATCTTGGCTGCAGTATAGGTCTTATGCTTACTTCTACACAATGTGCTCCATAAGGCTGGAGCTTATGGTTAAGATGTTTTACTACATATATGATAGGTCTTCATTAAATCGCTTAACAAAATTGATAAATGAAAGGAAGAAGTAATCGATAAGGAATCTTTCTTATAAATACAGTATGATTTATGTCTCTAGATCAATCACTGCAATTTCTAGTTACATATGTGGGTTAGTAGTAACTTGCAGCCGGAATCTGCTTACTGGGGAGTTTCTCTGCTATCAGCTTGGAGAAGCTTCTAACCTTTTTGCTTATGGTAAGTGGGAGTGTACAATCCTCTTGATCACAAACTGCCTACATCAGTGGTTCCCAAACTTTCTCAGTTCGAGGCACCCTTAGGGTCTCCATATATTTTTTCAAGGCACCCCTAAGACAAAAATAGAATAGAATACAATAGGAAATAGAAACATTCTGAGGCACCCTGGTGAGAGCGTCGCGGCACCCCAGGGAGCTGCAGTGCACAGTTTGGGAACCACTGGCCTACATGATGGAGGCTTTGCCTCCTCTCAACTACTGTTTTTCACAGTCTATGGCTTTAAAATCTGCCTTTAAAATAGGGACCTTAACCTTGGGTGTGATTCCATCCTCGAGGTGATAATCCTGGAATAGCAGTGTCTGGGCTCTACCTCCATAAACCAGTTTAAAACTTTGCTTGCTGTGTTTCGAGTATGCTGTATCTCCAAGTTTTTTTGGCAGGCATTTCGCATAGGCAATAGAAAAAAGAAGGAAGCGCCTTAAGGTAGATATAAAAGAGTTGAAATTTATTAATACACCAAATAAAAAATATATATTAACAATAAAATGTTACAATTACATACATAGATATAGAATCTGACACCTAATTGGAATAAAGGCCAAAGGCTAGTAAATAACTTTCTTAGCAGGAAAGTCAATAATCCGTTTGTGACACTAAAAAAAATTCTCTGAGCTCAGATGACAATTGAAAATTGTAATAAGGAACGTTCCAAAAATAAAAAATATCACAAAAAATATATTGCACTGCCTGGATAGAATAAAATTAAAAAGCCAGTCCGTTCGCATAGGCTACAGAACCACCAGAAATCCCTCCATCAATGCTTATGGCCTAGTGCTGACTTAACCTCTTGGGTACTGCATGCTAGACAATGTCTTGTGTTGCATCTTCACACCTGCACATGACAACTCCCTGGAACTTTTGGTGACATTAATAGTGTATACATTTTAATCACACATTTAAATCCCTTTTTAAATTTTTGAAGGTTAAAATGGAGTATGATCCTGCTTTAAATGGCATTGACAAGTCCCCACAGGTTACAGGTCAGAGGTAGATCTAAGAGAGCAGGGTACATATCTCCAGAAATACATTAGAGACTGTGCAAAGAAGAGAAACTAAGATGGTCCATGGTCTGTGTCACAAATCATACCAAGAAAGGCTAGAGGAACTAAACATGTATAACTTGGAGCAGAAAAGGGGGAGGGGGGATATGATAGCAGCTTTTAAATGGTTGTGACCAGCTAGAGGAGGGGGCATTTTTCAAAGGAAGAGATGTAATATAACATGATGGCATGAATATAAACTGGAGGGTGGTAGATTCAGAGGAAATGTGTGGAAAAATTACTTCATTGAAAGGGTGATAGATAAGTGGAAGAGCCTCCCATCTGAGGCGGTAGAGGTAAAACAGTAGAACAGTGTAAACATGCTTGGGATAAATATAAGGATAAATTAAATATAGGGTCAGTATAGTTTTAATTAACAAATGGGCAGACTGGATGGGCCATGTGGCTCTTATCTACCGTCACTTCCTATGTTTCTATGTTACATTGTGATGTACATTGTAGGGATTTGAAAGCTATTGCAACAAATGTGGAGTGTGGAATTGTAGGTGACTTATAACATAATAAACTGTTTGGCATGCTTGTTATATAGACAGCTTTATAACATATATGTATAACGTGTATGCATTATATAATATCCCTGGTGGCTGGAGCGCTGTGCTGCGTGACAGGAACACTGCATAGTGTATAGAAGACTAGGGAGATGTTAATGTGGTTGTATCAGTCAGGGGAAGGCCAGTTAGGATGATGTTAAAAACCATTATCATCTTATCTCCTGCATTGATTACTTTAATATTTTTGTTTTTACTTGAAATGGACTGAATTTCATTAGATGTTGAATACAGTAATGTTACTTCTTTCCTCTTAGCAGCCACATATAATGGGACCTATCACATTAGAGACTGAAGGGCTCTCTCTGCTGTGGGGGGTGTCCGGCAGCAGGCCTTGCATGGTATGTGATTGGGAGAGCTTCTGAATGTGTTCGGGCTGGTAACCTAATTTATTCTAAGCCAAATTGTAATGATCCAACACCACAAAAGCATTTGAAGGGTTATAGTGCAGGAATTAGTGAGAGTGGAGCATTCCTTTAAGTTGTCCCTTGTGATCAGATCCAGTCATTATTTGCACAGTTCTTTCCATGCTTACGTGTCCACATGTGTTTTTGTGTCATTACTAACCTACTGTAAAATATCAAGGTTCACAGATGGGTGTGGTCTGGAAGCTACAACAAGTGCTTTATCACCCACCAAATGCAATTTCAGTACTTACTGCACACACAGCATGCCCATTGTTTATCTATTAACATGTCATTCTGAAGAAACAATTGTTTAGTCTTAAAACCAGAGACCATGAGCAACACCTAATAGTTCATCATAATACTATATTGATTTATACAGAAATTCTTAGAGACAGGGCTGCGGTTTGCATAGTAGACAGCTCCTAGCAACAGACAATATGTGGGCTTCTATAGAAACATGTACCAGACTGTGGTGCTGAGTGTTTTCTCCTCTGCCAGATGATCAGTTTTTTGTGAAAATGACATATGACACCTATATAGAGAAGTGCCAGGTTTTTAAAGCATCAGGGATTTATATATGTTAACACAATCTCTGGGACAAAGGAAACTAAAAACAGGTCAGACAAGTTTATTAAATGGAGACAAAAGGGCGATCAGAACACATATATACACGGAAATAGGCTCATGGATAACAGAACAGTAAAATTAATTATAGAAGGGAAATATAGACCTCAAAAATTAAATAACATTTCTATATTGATTTGAAAGTATACAAGGTTTGATCAGAAAACACATTGTGATTTAGAGGGATCATATGGTGCTGAAAAAAGTCCACGTGTGCTTCATACTTGGCATGAAAAAATTATTAGATGTTTGAGTGTTATATATAAGTAAAAGAAACACGTCGTCCTTTTTACCACAGTTTTCCCTGTTTTTATCTGGGTCTATACACACTATAGAGCGCACTTTTCCAGGTAGTAATAGAAAAATCCTGTTTCCTGGAGTCCACTGTTAATCCACAGGAATAACTAAAAATTTAAGAATGTGAAAACACAGTTGCTGTCTGTCAGGCAGTTACTTTTGCATATGTCTGTATGGCAGTGCATTTCCAATTATATCATAAGGTTCATGGGAATTGCTCTATTTATAAATAGGAGTGTAGTGCTGTATAGCAGCACTCGGTGTAGTGATTTGCATCTGCTGTTTGAGAAGCAGGGTTTGGCAATTGAATAGCTTTCTCTCCAGCTGCCAGTGTTTTTTTTTTTTTATAGGTGAATGTGTCTGTTACATACTGAATATTGTGTTGGCTGTAGGTATGAAGTCTTAAGCTAGCCATACACTAGCATGCTTATCCATCCAAGCAGGAGGTGGCCTAATGGGTGATTTCCCACTAGGGAAAGGTCCTGATGTTGGTGCTACCCACCCTTCTGCTGGGATAGACAATCCTGGCAGAAGAGAGGTTCTGCAGAGATTGACAGGAGGCCCTTGCAGCTGATAGTTTGTTGCCAGTCTACCTCCTGGCTGGAGTACTCTGTCTGCTCCAAAATGATTGCCTATTATAGTAGCGGTTGCAGTGCCTGCTTCGAAATTCTGATTTCTGAAATAGGGACACACAAAAAGGAACTTTCGGATGTCCCTATTTTGTATACCGGCCACTTTATAAATTTTTTTCAGAATGGTGAGTATGCCGATTGGCATACTTTACCCATTCTCATTCGGAAACGCCGCCGCTACCGCAGGGAAAGGTAAGTAACCTCTCTAAATGTAGGATTAGGGTCTGGCTGCAGGGGAGGGAAGGTTAGGATCAGGCTGTGGGACATGGGTTAAGGTCTGGCTGCAGGGAATGGAGGGTTAGGATCAGGCTGTGGGGAAGGGAGGGTTAGGGTTAGAATTAGGCAAAGTGTTGGGTTACATTTTTCTCTTGCCTTCGGAGCACCGAAGGTTCAGTGCTCCGTGGATCGATTGCTATGCCTCATCAAGACATATGCAATCGAAATCCCAGCCAGTTGGCTGGGAGGAAATGGCACTATCAAAATAGGGCTTTTCTAAGCAGGGACCCATACCCTCCTTGTAGTAATATAGCTATGAATGCAGCAGAACATTCATTACTATATCACTGCTGTACTAGGCAGTAATGATGGAGTCAGACAGTTACTCCATCCCAAGGAGGTGGAGTGCAGGAGAAATCAGCATATTTTAAGTATGACCTGAGATAAAAATGATTGGACCTAAGGGTATTTTGTCCATTTTATCGCTGATAGGAAAAACAATATATAATCTGACTAATAATTGCTCTGTTGTATGTCCAGTTTTACAATAGTATAGTGTGTAACTGACTGGAAAATCAGAAAACTGGGTCATCACATACAATTAAACACCCCTAATACTTCTATGTACCAGTAGATGGATGATATGCCACTGCAGTGTCTCATACCACTATATGTCTGGTAAAACACTTCAATATAGTTGCATGACTCTATCTATCCATTATGTCAATATAGCCTTGCATACCATTGTAGCCAATATACACAGTCAGATTATATA
>WWET01000087.1:1122005-1133531 GCA_011038615.1 Limnodynastes dumerilii | reverse complement strand
TGATAGCATTAAGTCATAGAAGAGTTGGGTGAGGACAAACAATGCCACAGATGGATAGGCAATCCCGTAGAGATGACGTCAAGGACCCTTATCAGATTTCAATGCGTGCGGACCTGCGATTACTGGTTGTGTACAGATCTGTAATCGTGATTACACATTGGGCATGTATGATCATTCAGCTAACCATTCCCCTAATGCAAATCTATCTCCAGTCCTCTGCTACATAAAATGGTGACAGTTCAGAAATCTGTTTCTGTACGGAGTGTGTTGGACTCATCTGCACAGTTCTTTAGAATAGTAAATGCACCCCTCAGTTAGAAGTGATATTTCTATGAAGCCTGGAGAAAGCAGTTTGCATTGCACACACAGAAAGGTACAATAGACTAACAGAAGACATGGAAGTCAGTATCCGGACCTAGGTAGTGAATGCACATTGTTCAGGAATATTCAAGCATCGCATACTGTAGGGATTACCTTGGATGCAGCCACTAGCTGTGCTGTGCTGGCAGCAATCTCATGGGAGCCAACAATAAGTTCTTCATATTTGCCTTTATGTAGAACTACTTTATCTGCAGATTCCCTGAAACCAGCAAAGTTTTCATATTAATCAAATACGTTTTGTGCTCAAGGTTCATTCATTATTCATTAACTCTTAAACGTAGCAAAATTTTCATCATACATCCAAAACTTTTGTTTTTGAAATGGAACTGATACAAGAGCAATAATGTTAAATACAAATATATTATTTTTTTCATAAGTTAGTTAAATATTGTGTAAATATAAAAAAAGATTTATAGAATAAGGTCATTACACTAGTTGTGTGGCTCCCCATCCCACAGCCTTCGAAGCGGAGATCAATCCTTCTGTCCAGCGGGAGTTCTTAGCGTAGAATTCTTGTGTTGTCGCTGCTCCCTGTAATGCAGTTGCTATGTAAATGTTACAGGAACACAGACGTAATAAACTATTTTCTAATGCTGTGTTCTGGTGGGAATCCTGCAGACGTGTAACAGAAACATACCCTTCCACCCTCCACAATTTCCTTCTGTAAGTCGGTTGAGGTTATGACCAGCTGTCTAATAGCCTGCAAAAGAAAGTGTAATTTACCAAATTTATATTGCTTAAAGAAATCTAATTAAAAAATCTAGAACAATATCTTTAAGCTTAGGGTAAAGTTTAGCAAACCACCATTTTCTGGAAAATCTTTAGCTACATGCAAGAATAATAATTGTGCTTCAGCATCTAGATGTTGTCAGTTTGCATTAAAAGAACTAAAGCAAAAATATATATACATTTCTGAAACTGTATTGACCAGCTGCACTATCTGCCACCACTGCAGTATATACAAATGTTTGGATAAAAGAAAATAATATATTATAATATAATACATTACATAACACAATTACATGTGTAATTTCTAAAAGTTAATCTATCACCGATTTAAAATACCTCAAGATATGCTTCAACCAAACAGTGACACTTACAGTACAATCTACCACAGCTCAACAGTTTCCAAAACTGGAAGTAGAGTTCTCAGCCATTTCATAAAGTTTGGTATACTCACCTTCATCAGGTCTGTACATGAGTTCAGAATCCTGTCCAGACATCAAAAAGGTATTAGAATCAATAACAAATTTGAGTAGAAAAACAGACTGGTTGGATAATGTCATAATTTCTTTTGTTTTTATGCCATTAGATGGTATTATTTAACTGTTTTTATAGTCTTCCAACTTTTTTTTTTTTAGCTTACAATGCAGTACATAAAATATTAAATTAACTGCAGATATTGGGCCATATGCGGCCGGAGTTTTCCGATATGTTCTACTGCGCAGTAATTTTGTAACGTAATCTACGTTACTTGTTACAACGTAGATTGCGTATACGCAGACAGACTGAATATGGCCCATTATATCTATCTATCTATCCCTCTGGAGCCTAGTATTCAAAGTATCAAATATGCAACCTGCCTTATCTGTGAAGTGGACAGGACAACTGATGACATCACCAGTGATCAAAAGCTTCATTAAATATCAACCTAGGTTTGTTCCCACTTTAGCATTATATGAGTCCATTCTTCATATCAATCCACTGTCCTCAATATCACATTCCAAAACAAACCAGGATATAGATCTAGTCTAGTAACAGTCCTTTTAATCAGTGATTGTGTTATAGTCACCTCTGTTCATTTAATGCAATCAGAAGTAACATATGTCTGTCTAACACATTAGTGGCAATTACATTTATATATACAATGAATCACACCAATCATTTTACTTCTCTATTATAACTAAATATAACTTTTTTACAACAAAGCAGGCAAGCCATTGTATTTCATACATAAAAACCTGACTGTACACTAACAAAGATGCATTGGATACATATAATTTTATAAACATTTCCATGGAATGGACTTTAGCATGACAGTACAACACATGGGAACTAGCTCTCGTCTATATACTGCTTTCAAGCCATGACTGGTTATTAAGATGGGTCATAATTGCAGCAATTACCTAAAAAGTAACTCAAGACATGAAAACATGTCAAATAATAGCATATATAAAACATGTCAAATAATAGCATATATAAAACATGTCAAATGATAGCATATATAAAACATGTCAAATGATAGAAGAGATGTTTTTTCATCTTTGTTTCTGCTGGTTTCTCTATTAACTAGGTCTTTACTTGCATATTCTCCTATGACCAGTCAAGTATTTATACCATATTTCTAGTATATCATTTTATACTGATAAACATACTATATCAGTTACAATATAGAAAAAAGAGAGCGAGCAATATCTTTTAGTAGAAGATAATAATCATTTACGCAAGTGAGATGTTCTAAAATGAAACCAAGTAACATGAGCATCAGTGCAGCCACTGCTAATGTCACACTATATTTGAAAAGATACAAGTTAGTAATCAGGCAAACCTCTCATTTACTTCCAGCTTGACTCCAGAGCTGTCTTTCCGTGCCTGGTTCATCATTTCCTGCCAAAGAATTACAGAGAGTTATTTCAATCCAAATATATCTATATATCTATCAAGGTGTTCTGTAGCCTACCTCTCAATATCCATAGTTGTCCTGTAACGTTTGGGCTGAACTATTTGTGTTCGCGCCAAGTACAGTTATGCACACTTCTGATTAAATGTTAAAGTATCAGTGGCACGACAGAAAAACGTGTACACATAGCAGAGACTATATCATTTTATCCTGAAATCAACTATCAGGTTATGAATTTTTTATCTTTCATGCCTTTGTATCTAATTCCACTCCGGTCTATGACCATTCCTACAGTTTCTAAGACGAAAATGAAGTGCCAGCAGATATTTTGCACTCATTCATAACAAATTTAAACAATTTGTCAGAAGATAAAGTCAGAGGCACATTTCCCAGTAGGCATGAAGCAAGAATGCAACATCGCAACAACAAAGATACTGCCTGTTCGTGCAGAGTGCTATTAGTGACATTGGGGTAGATCCCGAACTACGTGTGTGCGTACGTATTTTAGCGGTGCGTATTTTCGTACATGTAAGGTCAATACACTCCCCACGGCACACCCCTTGCACGGACTCAAATTACGCGACCCAAACCCTACCTTAACTTTTCCTAATGTAACAGAATACGTCCGCTAACGGGCGTACAGACTACGCGAACGTACGCAGCTTAGCACGCCCATACTGTACACTTTAAATACCACCCCCCGCCTACTTCACGTAAAACGCACGTATTGGTCACCAACGTAAATGTGGCACGCCCACACGTAAGTATTTACGCTAGCAATACGTAAATTATCCATACGTTTGAAAATACGCTACGTGAATGTGCGTATTTTCTGCGGTGCGCATGCGCAGTGCATACAAATCTGCGATTTTACGTGTCCGCCACAGGTAAATTGGCGGAAATGCGTAGTTTAGGATCTGCCCCATTGTCTGTCTGCATCTGGCTCCTAGCAGTGTGGCACTGACGATGTGCCGCTGGGAGCCTCTTCCCAGAAGAAGAGTGGCAGCAGAGAGGGACATAGAATATTCTAGACTATAATAGGGCTCTATATAACCCATAATAAAGCTCTTTAAATAGCCTTAATTATGTTCAGATTATCCATATAATAGACATAATAGATTATATGATATAGAGCCCCATTATGGGGGATTGAGCACAATTAAGGAGAAATAGCTTTATCCCAGGGAATATATCCGTGTTCAAAGAGGGGCTGTGTACAGTGGTATACACTCGGATGTCATTAAAATACTATAAATCTCCAAATTAGGTCTATTTTATTATGTTTTGTTGTTTATGTAGCCAAACCACCAAGACTAAATTTTCAATTTAAACATTGAACATGGAATACATAAAATATATGCCCCAACTCTTTAACTCGTCCTTAGATGTGCTAAGATAAGTGCTCGAAGTGGGCTGATATACGGCTGTATGGCATACCGCCACTTCTGTAAGCCGGCTCTGAGTAAGAATACAGCTGCTCACAGAATTTTTTTATTCTGTGAGCGACTGTATTTTCACTCAGTGCAGGCTCACAGAAGTGACTGTCTACCATACTGCCGTATAGCATACCAGCTCACTTCTCCTGCACCTCGCTGCCGCCGAGACCCACTAACAGAGCACAACCGCAGCTCTGATCAGAGCAGAGGACGCAAGCGTGACAAAGTCACACGAGCGTCATTAGCCTGCAAAGTGCGCGCCGCGGAGGAGAGGAGGAAAGTTAAGTTTATTTTACTGTTTTTTAAATGAAAGTAGTTTTGGAATGGGAAGCTGGACATGAAAGAGACATAAGGATGGACACATATAGAGGGGAAATCTGGCTGGAGACAGAAAGAGGGGCAATAAAGCTGGGTGGACACAGATAAAGTGGGGAGCAATAAGGCTGGCTTGATGAGTGGACACTCATAAAGAGGGGGGCTATAAGACAATCTGGGCACACAGAGGGAGCAATAAGACTGGGTAATAAAGGGAAGGGGTAATAAGGCTAACTTATGTGGTGCCTAAGGTGAAAACTAAACCCTGCCCCGGATAAATCGCTGTTAGCATTGTCAATCATGAAAAGAGCATTTATGTTGGTGAATTAACTAACATTAACAAAGAAAAACCACAAACAATATGATTTACCACACCCTCTTCCACCATAGTAACCAAGTGTTAGAACAGCATAGCTATACACGTAAGAGGAGTAATTTCCATAGCTCACAAGAGGTAAAACAAAAAAGCATTTAAGGCATGAACTTCCATATTTTCACTTGTAATTCATTAATAATCATTAAAAGCACCTCTGCACTGGAATGTCCTCAATTCTTCAGTCAGACTCTCCCCCACATTTCAGGTCTTCAAGTGTTCACTCAAAACGCACCTGTTCAAGCTAACCTACCCCTCCCTCGCTTAACATCCTCACTGCATCTTTCATCTATCCCTTCTCTTCCTTCCTCCTCCGCTCACACCAGCAGTCCACTTCCTTCCCTCTCCTCATGTCTTCTCACAAAAGCTTGTACCCTACTCCTTCCAATTCAGCTCATTGCTATAAATCCCCCCAGAACATGTCACCGGTAA
This sequence comes from Limnodynastes dumerilii, assembly GCA_011038615.1. Lineage (NCBI taxonomy): Eukaryota > Metazoa > Chordata > Amphibia > Anura > Limnodynastidae > Limnodynastes > Limnodynastes dumerilii. The sequence goes on along the minus strand of WWET01000087.1, from coordinate 1,127,974 downwards.
TCCATCCTAGTGTTGTTCCTTCCTCCACCACTACCTCCTCACTTTGTACCCTCTTGCCCCCTCTGCTACCCTTTTACCCAATCCCCACCTGGTGGCTCCCTCTCAACCTCCAAGCTTCACACCTCGCATTTTGCCTTGCGTTCTGGGCTTGCTTCACTTTATTGTATTTTTGTGATATTTTTATAGTCATATTGTATTTAATATATACTATGCTGTCCATCCCTACCCTGTATGTCTGTACTGTATTTTGTATATCACTGCAAACACCTTGTGGCGCCTAATAAACAATAGTAATCATCATTAGGATAATAAGGACAGAGGGATCAGGGTGTGTGTTACCTACACCGCGTGTGGGTTGCAGCTGCGAACAGACGTTTTTTAAAAGGGCTGATGTATCCCAGCCAGCTGCAAACCGGCGGAAATCGATTACTTTGCCTCATTGAGGAAAAGCAATTGATAAATGGAAGACAGAAGACGTTGCTGCGAATGGGGAGTTCATTACCCTAACCCACCCTTTCCCGCAGCCTAATCCTAAAACTTCCCTCCACGCAGACTAACCCTAAAACTACCCAGAGAGTGTTACTCCCCTCCCCAATCTGTGCGACGGGTCTGCAGCAGCAATTCCGAAGAATGAATGGGTAAGTATGCCGATCAGCATACTTACCCATTCCCAAAAAATTTTTTTCCAAAATGGTGGTATTTTTGAAATAGAGACAGCCAAAAATGAGCTTTTAGCTGTCTCTACTTAAACAAAAATAAATACATTTTTGAGTCCCACCACTATACACTATAGGAAACGAATACCAGAACAGCCTGTAACAGTGAAATTTCACACAATGATTATACGGTGGTTGGTCAATGAATTAGGAATTTGAAAAACTTTTTGGCATCATTTAAAAAAATAAAAAATAAAAAAAAATAAAAAAATTCCTAATTAATTTTTCATCCACTGTATGTTATTTACCACTTAATTCTCTACTATTGTGTTATAAAAAGCAAGGGACTCAATTTAACTGGTGATCATTATGTACCATTTAGAAAGAAAACACAAACTAGCCACTTTTAGTCATAAAACTTAAGCCTAATATATGCAGGACTAAGGTAATTTAGCATAACTAAGGCTGGTCGTCCACTGCAAGCGACTAACAGGTAGCGTGTAGTCACGTGTGTAGGAGCGACTAATCCTAATGCACAGAACCTTGCTTGCAGGCGACTAGCGACTGGTCCCTCAGGAGTTGGATTTGCAGCTTCTAGTAGCCTGTATGTAGGCAAATAAAGCTACTTAGACAATAATAAAAAGGGATATTTCTGCATATGGCACATTCCCACTCTACAGAGGACAGGGACTGACTAAATTATTATTAACAAATCACCATGCAGGTGATGGGGACTTTCCATAAATATTTCCTCTGCATCCATTTTATAAAATGACTGACACACCTGTTGAAAACTGCTATAATATTCTACCCAGTCGCTACTAGTCGCCTGACTATTGTGGACGACCTCATCCGCTCCTAGCCGCCTGACTATAGTGGACGACCTCAGTCGCCTGACTCAAAGTCGCCTATAGTCGCTCCAACTGTTAGTCGCTCATAGTCGCTTGCAGTGGACGACCAGCCTAAGGTATCAGCACTGTGCTTACTTAAAATCCACTAGTTAAACATTTTAAGCTGTCTCATTTCTGTTGCTACAAAGATACTTATCCATGGCACGAACACTGAAACAGTGTAATGTAAACAGATACAGGATACAGATATAATTGCTAGACTGTCACCTTAGCCAAGAAGTCGTAACCTATGAAACACCCCTCACCTCGATCCTTCTCACAGCATCTTCAATAGCTGCAGAGGTGGATGCCATCTCCTTGTCAACCATGTCACCCAACTCTTCCTGCTTGATATCCAAACTCTTGGGCCTCAATTCCTGAAAAATCAAAGAAACTAAATAAAATAGCCCCACTTTAAAACAGCTATTGCCATTTACTATGGAGAAGTGGATAAAAAAAAACCCATAAGTCAGATAAAGAAGTCTGATACATTGATCATAATCTTGTTGGAGAATGAATCCACAAGCAATATTAACAATTAAAAGCCTTCAGTTACTTCAGAATCAAAATATGTATTGTAATCAATTAGCTAATTGTGGGAACATTGCTTTATTAATGTTATGAAGCTTAGTATATGCTCACGAGAACGGATTATTTTTTCTATAATGTATAGTGTAAACACAGGGCTGATGCTGTATATACATTGTAATCTGTTATATTTACATTACTCATTTAGGCCCGTATTCACACCTATGAAGCTTCTGCTTCGGAGAAGTAGGTGCGGACATGTGTATCCGCATCTACGGATCACACTCGCAAGTGTGAATCTAGTCCTTAGAGTTTACATGTGTAGGATGACCATTGTCCGATACAATCTTTTTCAATGACGTGCACTTTTTCTCACGGCATGCAAATAAATTCGTACTAATTGATGGGAGAATATAGGCAGGTGCATGAAAGGCTGGGGTAATCTTGGCAGCCTGGCCTCCCCACATACTTTCAATTGCCCCATGCTCTCCAGGCCCAGTTTGGCAATGGCTGCAAACCCTGTTGAAATGTGTTATTCCTGAAGTGGGTATTAAGGGTTCAATTTCTACCATGTATGCCTAACTTCGCTCATCTGCCTATGCTTCCCATTTAGCTTGGCTTAAAACCCAGTGGGAATTAGACCTGGGTGACATTGGTGAGGCAGAATGGTCAGATACACTGGGGTCTCTCAAAGCTGTTACCTCATCTGTGAGCGCCTATTATTTTACATATGCTTGAGACTGAAAGAATAAGGTAGACCCTGTATATCAGAAGTTCATTCAAACATGAAAAAATGTGAGCACATTGATGTCTGAATAATGTACGTCGGTCTTGTGCTCAGGGACCTGATTGCATCAAACTGATGTATTACTTACATAAACAAACATCTATAAACGCAGAAAGTAATGTGGTGCAATTGACCTTTATAATTTACTTCTTTGGCAGCATGGTGAGAAGTAGCATTAGTGTTATCCATAATAATCAGTATAAAAACAACTTTTGCATCCTTTAAACTAAGAGCAATCATGAATACTAAAAATAACAGGTTTTTTCACTTCAAATCTCCTTAGTATGAGTGAAATAAACTATGGACTTCCTCAAATGCTGACATCTGCATTAGTATAATTATAAGTCAGCTGGGTAGCCATTTGTAAAATAAAGAAATACAGAACAAAAATAAAACCCAACCAAATCATGCTGTGAAAACACTGATATGTGCAATGTAACTTATACCACTTTTAGATCTCCCCCCCCCGACAATAACCTGTGTTACCGCCGGGTGATTACCGGTTAAAAAAAAATAAAAAATAAACATTTAAAAAAGCTAAAAACCCGTAAAAATGAGGGCAGGGTGGACCTGGGAAATTCCTGGTCCCGGGTCTGCTCTAGCAACAGTAAGGAAAATCCCTCTAATCAGGTGTGTTAGGTGAGACCCAGGTTGAAAAACTGGGTCGGCACCTTTCACACCACCACTTACCGGGGTCCAACACAGGAAAAACCCTTCTATTTCCTGTGTGTAAGGAACCCTGGTAAGTCACAAATCACCACCAAAAACACAGGTTTCAACCAGTTTTTACTGGTGACCTAAAAGGGGTATTAGAGTAGCGCTTTTACAAAAAGCAAGGCCTACAAAGCTATGTGAACTTAATCCATACCTCTCCCAGTCCAAAGATGTTCTGCAGCGCTTTTCTGACCTCTGACACATCTGCATCTTTTATGGACTGTTTATTCTTCAGATCATTGAGATAGAGCAAAGTCTGGTTCCCACAATCCCTGCAACTGTCACTCAGTCCTGTAACATTAAAGGAGGACATGCTGCTGTTAGAAGCACCACAAAATACAAAACACAAAAAAAACGACACAAAAAAAAGCACCAAAAACAATAGTTACGGTCTGCATGGTCCATTGGAGCCAGATGAGAGGTGGCGCTACCGTTCACAATGGTATCTGCAGTTAAGTGTGCAAATTGAGCAATTGATGCAACCAAGTCAGAGGCATCTGAGGAGAGAAAAAAATTACTATTTATTTGTATTTCAGGAAAAGGGCCAGATTGACTAAACTTCTCTAAAGGAAAAATGGGGATGTGCCCATAGCAACCAATCAGTCCCTAGTGGATATCTCACCTGTCATGTTCTGTACATATTTAGAGTGTCCATCCTCAAGGGGTGTTAATGAATCTATAGCAGTTTGTGCTCGACTGACAAGATAATCTGAAAACATGAAAATATAATTAACAAAAAAATAGATATTTAAAGACAAAATTTGATCATCCTAGTGCTGAACTATAAAACAGAATTGTTATTAGTGAAAAGGTTAATGTTTTTGTAAAGAACAATCCGTAGTGAACCTTAAAGTTTTCCAGCAATGTTTTTTATTTAATGAGTGTCACCACTACAGCTACATGCCAAGCGGCTCCACAGCTCCTCAGTGGGACCGCCCTCGCCGCTACACTCGCTCTTTTTTTTTTTTACTGTATATCTCTATATGTAACAATCACTAGCAGAAGAATGTAACAGGGCTTCAAATGGAAATCACAATACCTGGTGAGCTGGTGCAGCGGATATGAAGAGGATCATCTAGTTTGGCTACGGCATCTTGGATGATGCTCTCTGCTTTCCTCACAGTTCCCTGAATAATGTTAAACTGGTCCTCTAACATCTTCTGATAAAGTTTCTGCTCGTCTGCGGTCTAAAGAACATACAGCAGCAACAGGTTTTTTTTCTCATCAATAACTTCCTCCGCTTAGTTTAATTCATAAGCTGGCAAGAGCAAGTAAACCAACAAATGTCCACAGAAACACAAATATTAACATACACCTGTATACTCAGGGATGGTCACAGACAGTGTTAATAAACATATCCACATCTAATAATGTTAAATGATACATTTCTGGTTTGACTTCTATACACAAAACTATTTTATATAATAGACATGGTTAGAAACCTTCAGAGGAGTTGGGCCCACACTTTACGAGGTGAAAGTTTGGTCCCAGGTCCCCCATGTCTGTCATAGGACGTGTTCGTTTAATGAAAATGGTGATCCAGCCAAAGTTTCCATTATGTTGTCACACATATACACTCTATCTCAGCACCCTCCATTCTCCAGAGTCCGTGAATCTGACAATGGGTGCATAGTCACTCAGAAGACAAAGGGCTAGGCTGCTGTATCCTGCTTTGGGAAAATCAAATGTTACAGATTTGATGCATCTGGAAGGGTCTCCACTCATTTTTACATTATTCAGTGTTTTGTTTTGTTTTTTTAAGTATGTAAAATATAAAGCTGGCAGTTATTCTTTGGATAACTGCGACATGCCCTTGTAATGGTGTTGAAAGACCCAGGTGCAGTTATTTAAAATCCCCCACATGATACTTTCTTACCACTATCAGCTTGACCAAACTAATTTCATGCCTTTATTCATCCCTCCTCAATGCTCTGAGTACAAGTGATCTTCATAGACTCTGAACTGCATAGGATATAGATTTGGGTGCCTTGAAGATGAAGGGTGAGACTACCTGCTAGGTAGCTAACAAATACAACTGTACATTATTCATATCTTACCCCTTCAAAATTGACTAAGTTCACCACAACACAATCACCTAGCTGTCCTTAACATGGCAATAAAGCCACGACCTTATGACATCTACCAGGGTGCAGGAGTTCTGGAGCTGTAGAACCACCTGCATCTGCAACATGATTGGGCTTCCTGCTGCTGCACCTGGGCATTTGATTGTTTGAGCGGACCCTCCAGGATATTTTTTTAGCAATCAAATGCAAGTGTAAGTTCATTGTCTGTGTGTGTACATAAGCCAACAATTGAGTGCATTGGGGGTCTTTGGCATTATTCTCTTTACTCTGTAGGGTTATATCTAAGCCCTCACAATTGAACTCACATTCC
>WWET01000087.1:1100937-1114675 GCA_011038615.1 Limnodynastes dumerilii | reverse complement strand
GACAGTCTCTGGCGTGTGTGTATGTTACAGATAGAATGGTATAGTCTGTTACTGGGTAATGGCAGTGTTGCTGGGACATTCTCTATCCTGTGTATATGTTACAGGTAGAATGGTATAGTCTGTTACTGGGTAATGGCAGTGTTTCTGGGGCATTCTCTTTCCTTTGTTTCTGTTGTAGCAGATTACCCCCTGCCTTCATATACCTGTATGTATTAACCTATAATTGATTTGAGCACCCATAATTTTGTGTGAGAATGCTGTAACACCTGAACAACACATGGAGAGACAAAGAAATAACTGACAGCAATGAGCATGAATTACAGCAGTATTGGTTTCAGTATTTCATATCGGTAAGATCCTAAAAATTATACATATCAAAGGTAAATGAATGTATTCAAAGACTGTGTGCATTAGTGCCAGCATGAGAGGACAGAAGATAGTTCTCTAGGAAAAATGAATTGAATAAAAATAAAATGGTACATGCTAGGAGGTTTGCTGTGACTATCCAGACAAACAGTAGTGCTATACTGAACGGCTTACTGCTATCCATTATGAACATTTAAGAAAATAAGTATTAAAGGATGGTACCAATATTTAATAGCTTTATCTCAAATTTTTACGCCAGCTGCTTTTTATATTCAAGTGTAAAACAAATTGCACAATAACCTTTTACCATTATAGTAGCTTTTTTGGTACTGGTGCTCAGAGATGATTAACATTTTGCACATAATTACTTGGTGTGTACTGAGCCCTCCATACTCTCTGATGAAATCGCCCCTGAGGCGAAGAAACGCGTAAGGGTGGTTACTAGTGGTCATAATCCTTGAAATTGTCCAGCTTTGTGACTTCTACATAGCCGGATCCTGCATTTTGTACTCCGCTTTGGCTAATATTGCCGCTATAGCACTGAATCGGACCCTGGGATATACCCCGGCATTACCCCCACGTGGGTTTGTTTACCTCAGACCAGCTGAGCTGAACGAAGAGAGAGGAGGGAATAAACAATTACACGGACTCTAGCGTGAGTCACGCTAACTACAGAGACGCAGTTAACAGCTTTAGACTCTGCAGGAGCTGACAGGACAACCCCCTTTCCTCCGTCGATTAAGTGAGATCGGACGTCTCCAGAGGACAGGCGGGACGCCGCCGGTCCGTGGAGCCGACAGAAGGACATTGCATATCGGGTGAGGCGATTCCTGTTTCTATACCACCGCATATAGTCCTACTGCTAAGTCTCCCGTTACATCATTGCCACTGATAATCAGTCTCTCTATACGGTACTGTGTTACGATCTGTACAAACCCCTCTCCATTTTTTACCATCTCATGCTATAGCGCTCAGTCCATATCCAGTTATTTCTCTCTTGTTTTGAATTGAGAAGAAACCATCAATATCCGGCGCAACAAATTGCTACAATAAGACTCATCTCAATATAGTACAGACATTGTAGACATCTGTGCCATTGTTGCTACTTTGCCTCTAAGCTGGTGAATGACTCTGTAGATTGAAATTTAACACCTGGATTTCCACACTGGATATTGTGATATTGCTATAATTTTTTAAGGAGATATTGATCTGGTTATATTGACTACTAGTTACCTATGTTGTTTTATTTTATATATTGCTAATTTTAGCACTTATGGTTATATAATAATATTTTTAATCTATATTTTTGGTGTCAAGCGCTCCTATTTTTCTTTTTATGTGTACTATACCCATGGATTTTACTACAGATGACAAATACCTACTTTCCATTTCAGTATAGAGTCCTTGAGTTTTGTCATTTTCCTGCTTCTGCTTCAGTAGTCTTTCCAACTCGCCTCGTAGCTGTTCATTATCCACTAGAGCTTTTTGCTTCTGTTTTCGCTGCTCCTCCACCTCAGCTTCTAAAGTGTTAATCTGACCTTTCAACTGCATGATGTACTTCTGAGCCTGATACAAACAGGTTAAACAGAGCGTAAGTAAATAAAGCAGGCACTTTCTTTGTATACTTTCTATTGCTGATGGAACTGGGTCTGCCAAATTATTTGCCTCAAGAGCTGAAAACAATACTATATACCTGACAAGACAGAACAAAGAGAAAGGTGTGCATACATTTAGGGATGCCAGACACACAAAGCTTATAACCTTATATGCAACTCATTATACATATATTCCTTACAGATAATGACAATGAAAATTGAAAAATGTCAGGGGACAATAATGTGAGCTAGATCTATCATACAGCCCAAATAATGCGATTACGGCACTTCCCAAAGTTTTGTTGGAATTCTGACTAACTGATCTATTCCACAAACTATACAATATTTGTTGCCATCTGCCAAATATCAGATGATCTACACAATCAACATACAGTGTGTGTAGCCAGTTGATGTGTGTGTGTTTGTGTATTATATGTGTAATATATACACACACACACACAGTGCATCGTAGTCTCTAAATACACACCTCTAGCTTTATTTTTTCCAATTCTGAACGCAGCATCTCCACTTCTTTTTTCAGATTTTCTATCTGAAGGTCCCTTTAAAGAATAAAACAGTCACACATCATATATACTTATCTCTGCTGAACACTTAACAGACAATTTGTTAATATGTATATCTTGTACCTGTCATCAATCATAGAACCATTGGGAGGACCGAAAGTTTGTTGAAAGATGTCTTCCACCACCTAAAATCCAGGAAAATATAAATAAATATGACACTCTTTGCTGAACACATTTCAGATTTAGAAAAGTTTATGGTGAGACCTAAATAACAAATATATTTCTTAACCAAACATGGATTCATATATTTAAATACATTACTGTGACACATAGAAACAAAAACCAAAGAGGATCAAGTTAAGAAATGAAATGGTACATATAAGCTGCTGAGAATATGAATCTATTAGAAAATTCCAGAAACACATAGTCCAATGGTAAAACACCTACCTCCTGAGTGTGAGCGTGTGACTACACAGGAAAATGTAAATACGTCAAATTCTTGCAGTTATTATATCTATAGCATGGCATAAACCAGGAATTAGGAGACCAAGTTCAATATACAGTAATTAATATAGTTATCGACGTAAACTGACTGGAATGTAAAAGTGCTCTGGTTGTAGTGAAGATGAGGGAGTTTAAGCAATTTATCAGATAAATGCAGGAAGGTGAAGCCATGTAAAATGCTGTAAAGAAACAGTTTACATTACAGGGATGTGGGAGATATGTTTGAAGGTGACGAAATTTCAGTTAAGCTGGATTCACACTGGGATTTTTGTAATGATCCAACCTTATTAATGTGGCGATTCTTTTCTTGATCTTAGTTCTGTCCACAATGATATGATCCCTGCTGGAATGATTAGTATGTACTGTTAAATACGGAACAAAGAAATAAAACAGACACCGGGCATCTCTGATCTTGAAATTAGGAGCTCCCAAAAACGTAATCCCATGATACTATGCAGTTTCAGATGATTCTGCAGCATTGTGGGACAGAATACATTGGTAAGATGCCGCACCTATCTGATGATCATCATGTGATTGGCATAATAATCGACAGATAACTCTCAAGTGTGTATCCAGCTTGACAGCAGATTATTTTTATAAATCACACCTCCAAGCAAATGTACAGACTTTACCTGCTGCTCCACTGGCTGAACATTAGTTATTTCAATCAGAGACTCAGATTGTTGCTCCTCCTCCTCTGGAGTTTCATTGGCCATGACAACAACCGGCTTCACATGTTCCTCTAATGCAGAGGCTCTCAAAAAGTTTGGTGGATTCTATGAACATTAAAAGAATAATACAATTTATACAAAGTATGAGATTGGTAGCAAATATCCCTTAGAATAGTAAAAGGCCAAATCATAAAATCATAAATATTAAATGTAATATTAAAAGTAATAATTAGGATAGTGATAAATGGCTGCTGGCTAGTGTATCCCTCTGTGTACACTGGATGGCAGTGCATAGGGAACCCTTCCCCTCGGGGTTTTCATGTATAAAATGCTATTTTACATATCCATTGTATACACAATATTAATTTTATTACCATCATATTAAACACAGCACAGACAACTTACATCAGGAAGTCGTGGTATCTGAATAAGCCTTTTGAAATATAGCATGTCAGAAGCGCGTTTGAAAAAGTTTTTAAGGCTGCAATAAATAAATATTTATATATAAATAAAAAAACAGACTAATATATAATTGTTGCACAACATTAATATATATATTTTTTTTTTTTTACATAATTTACAAAAAAAAGGATAAAAGGCGTCGGACTCCAGGGGGTATATTTACAAAACTAAAATCGCGTGAGTTTGCTGTGAATATCAAATCTCCGTATTCACTAAAGCTAAACTCACGTGAGTTTAGGCATCTGTAAAATCGCCAGTGTGATTTTTTTCAACGTTACACATACAACTCACTACTGCACTTTTTTTTTTTTTTTTTAAACACACGCAAGTTGCCGCGATTTTTTCTAGGACAAATCGTGGTGCTTTTCTATAGAAAAATACAGAGATTTACCCCTTGCAAAATCGATGCAACTCGCGGGAAAATCGCAGGAAAATCGCAGCTAAGTGAATTCGGTGAATTCACGCTGCAAATCGCTTGTAATTCGGAGAGATCCAGCGATTTAAAATCACTGGATAAATTCGCCTTTAGTAAATTATACCCCCCAGAATCCAGCACTTTGTACTGATGTGCACTAGCAATTTGTGTTCTGTATAGTATTACTTGATACTGTAAAACATGTAGTGTTTCTTTAATGAATTTATTACATGAAGCTATACATTAATGTTCACTTGCTATTCTTTTTACTAAAACAGTTATAGTTTGGCCACTTTTACTTTACACTCAATAGTATAAGGTGTGTGGGGCATACAATGTCTGGTACAAGAGAGATTTCATGTAAACCAAATGACTTCAAAGTCAAATGGCTGTAATAATTGGTAAATGTAAAGAAATACATTGCAATCACAAAACAAAGATGTAAATATTTAAAAACAGAGACTACTAATAAAAAAAACAATATTTATAAGTACCTGTGGAACTGCTCATGAAATCTGTCTCGGTGGCCTTGTAATGTATCAGCAGGGAGGCCTAGAACAGAAAATAAAGCAAGATGTCTAATTTATTAAGAGTTAAACACAAGAGCTACAGAGCATGTTGGTACATAAAATAGAACAGAACTGACTGTCTCTTTGTACAACTTGATCTATATCAAACATCAAACTTTTTTTTTTTTTTTTTTTTTAAAGTTTTTTTTTTTTTTTTTTTTTTAAGGAAAGGACGTGATGGGGAAAAAGAGAATAGGATTTAAAAAAAAAAAAAAAAAAAAAAATTGAGAAAAAGGAGGAGTTGGAAGTAAATTATAGGGGGAGGGTGAATAATTGGACTACTTGCAATATGTTATATATACATCCATCCAAGGAGTTAAATGGCTTGTGCAATCTTCTGGCAGAAGATATCAGATGATAGCTAGGTGATAAGAATGTACTGATCAATGCTGTTTTACTATCGAAATCTGGAAACTAAAATTAGAAAACTAATAGAAGCTAAATTAATTAGTGCCAACTGTACAGACTCCTTGCTGACCGGAAATAGCAGATACATAATTTTTTATATTCTCACTAGTTACCTACCCAGTCTGTCTGATCTCATTACATTTACTTGATAGTTTGATAGTAACAATAGTGTGTTATTCTTTGTGACGGAAGCCCTGTGTACTCACACAGGAAAAAACTTCACAACCTCTCCTTCCTTTATAAAGAAATTGTTTATTTTATGTACCAGGCAAATCATATCGGGTCTGATGACAGGAACTAAGGAGATTTTACAATCTGGACTTCTGAGTCAGTGCTACCTAGGAGCCAACAGATTTTAAAGAATATAAAAAACTCCCAAAATATGAAGCGTTGTTATTAAAGCCTGGCTGCTTTTAATCGCCTATGTTCTGCACGATCCTAAAGTTCATTGTTAACCTTATAAGTCTACGGCAGACTTGTGAATACAATGAAAACATAGGAATGCAAAGCAAAAACATACTTACATGAATGCAGTTTAAACATCAACTTGACAGTGTAATGATACAGATGACTGCAGTCCTGAATCACCTGTATTAGGGGGGCCAGCTTACATTGTCCCGCTGACATCTGTGACACGGCAATGGCACTGTTCAGCTGTCTGGAAACTAATTGGGAGTCACAATTACAACATATAGAGCAATATACCATAAACCTACTCCGTCATTTTCTGAGGAATGGAGAAAGGCATCACAGCACAGTGCAAAAACTAACTATTTTGCAGAGAATTATTCTGACAAAGCCAAAGTAAAGTACTGGTTACTGCACAATGAAAGATGTCTGTCATTTCTTTTATGTAGCTTCAAAATAAGAAAGGTGGAAAAACTATTTATAAATCCAGTTAAACACAATTTAACAATAAGTTTATATATATATATACATATACACATACACATACACACACACACCAGTTATAATGAAAACATAGAAAATACACACTAACTCTCAGATCATAAGCTTGTCATAATAAAAACAAATCACAAGCAAACCATATTTGTTGTCCTTCATTTCAATTAATGCTGATAATAGATTGCATAGCCAGAAATAAAAATATCCCTCACAACTGTTCATATGGTAGAGAGAAATAAGAATAAAAAAATTGGTTTAATCACTGTCATGGATCCGTTTAATAGATTTTTAGGCTTCAGAAAAGGAGGATTTTGGTACTTACCAGTAAACCCATTTCTCTGATTCCACCTGGGGGACACTACACAATGGGGTTGATAGGGCCTGGAAGGAGTGGGCACTAAATAGTTAAAACCTTGTCACAGTGTTTGCTCCTCCTCCCTCAACCCCCGCTGAGCCAGCGTTTTTTTTTAAAAACAAAAAAGGAACATTGGGCCACAGCCCTAACTAACATACACTTCAAAAACTGAAACACAGACAACAGTCTGGTACAATATCCAAACAGGAGAAGCATAACAGATAACTATGGACTAAATGAACAACTCTAATCAAGCAACAGTACAAGGAAGGGAAGCCCAGTGTCGGATGGAATCAGAGAAAAGGGATTTACTGGTAAATAGCAAAAGTATTTTTTTTCTCTCTTTTCATCTGGGGGGATACATCACAATGGGGACATCCTAAAGCCATACACCTAAAGGAGAGAGCTCTGGGACAAAACAGAATGGAGAACTGTGCAACTAAATTCCGCATCTCTAGATGTAACGAAAATAAATCTATCAAATTTGGTAAATGTGTGGACTGATGACAACACCGCTGCCTGGAACAGCTGTTCTGCTGACACACCCTGACTAGCTGCCCAAGAAGAACTCACCGCCCTGCAAGGACACTCGAATAAGGAATCTTCTTCCAGCAGTCAGGAATCTGACTGCTGGAAGAATAAGCCTTCGTGATTTTTTACTTAATCCAGTGAACGACAGACTGCTTAGAAGCAGACCACCCCCTCTTCTGAACAACATTTTCCTGATTTAGGTGGAATTTTGACACCACCCTTAGGCTGGAAATGGATAATCTGCAGAACAACCCTATCCTGGTAGGAATCTAAAAAAGGTGGGCTTACAGGAAAGGGTCCCCAACTCAAACTCACATAGCAGACGCAATAGTAAGCAGAAAGGAGATCTTCTAAGGAAGATAGGTCAGGTCCACCACAGCTAAGAACTCAAAGGATCTTTCTGAAGAGTTTAAATTTAAGTCCTACAGGGGACCTGGGGCCATAGGGGGGCTGAACCCACAGCACACCATGAAGGAAAGTCTGGATGTCCACCTTTTTTGAAAATAGATGAATAAGTCAGAGATCTGGACTTTAAGGGCACCCAATCTCAAGCCGAATGCAGGCCTGCCTGAATAAAATGGAGGAGGCGAGGAAGACTTCACAACACTGAATGCACTTTTTCCACATCCTGCGATAGTGGGACGCCGACATCAGCTTACCAGCCCGTTAGCTGATAGCAGGCTGGTCTAAACAGCCACACCGTTAAAGCCAGACAAGGCGATAGAAGGTGCCTTGTTTGAGAAAAATCTTCTGAGAGAGGGAGACGCCAGCCTCGACCCCCTGCCATTTGCAGAGCATCCGAAAACCATGACCCCCTGGGACAGTAGAAGCTATTAGAATCACTGGACGCCCTTCTGCCTTTATTTGTTTGAGCATGCGATGAATTAGCGCAAGAGAGATCGTAACTTAGACTGACCATCCACGGAGCGGGGAGTGCCCATTCCTACTGCTAGTGGTTCCTCGTTCTAGCTATGACTCTCTGTTCTTTGTTGTTGTAATGGGACACACCATGAGATCCAGATACGGAACATCGTATCTCCGATCTGAGAAAACACCCGCTGATTCAGGGCCCATTCCCTCGACTTAAGTCGTCAGTCCCCACGTTCTCTATCTCTGTGATGAAAAGACGACTTTTCTCCGAGAACAGAATGAAAGCTGCTTTCCTCATAGTTAGGGCGCTCTTGGAGCCTCCTTGGTTCAAAAATGACAGCTCTCCATGCAACTGATGTCTATGTTTAGGATTGTCCATTCCACTGGAGCGAAGGATCTGCCCACCAACAGATTTTGAGACAGGAACCACATCCTGAGGGACTAGTGGGTATTGGAGGACCAAGCAAGGAACGGTCTCTGAAGGTGCAAGTGGGAGCCTGAACAGTTTTTCATGAGATTGCACTGGAAAGTGCATGCATGGAGTCTGTACTGTACAGCCTCGAGGACACCACAGCCCTATCAGGCGCATGCAGAGCTTAACTGAAAGAGACTGAATTGTAAGGAATCTCCTGATCAGATCCTGAAGCTTCTGGACTTGGGTCTGGGGAAGGAACATGCGTTGTTGACACGTTGAAAAACATCCTGATAAACACGATTCATGGACTTGGGAGCAGGTTCAACTTGGGTAGGTTGAGAATCCACCTGTGTTCCTTTAAAACCTGGCAAGACACTAAAAATGATTACTTAAGATCTCTCGCCAAGAATCTTTTAGGCATCTAAATAAGGAATAGTTGTGATTCCTTGGGAACGTATTCGTTTTGCAATTACTGTCATGATCTTTGTGAAGACTCTGGGAGCTGTGGTTAAGCTAAATGGTAAGGCTCAGAATTGAAAATGTCTCCCCAGAATAGCAAACCTTGAGGGGCTGGTGACCCTTCCAGACTGGAACAGTTACGCGTCCCTTAAATCTATTCCATACGGAATCTTGGGATCCAAATGAAGGTGTTCAGATCCTCGAAGTTAAGTTTAAGTTACATACAGCGCTGTCCTGCTTGGAAACTAGAAATAAATTTGAGTAGAAAACCTTTGTTCTCTGAGGAGAAGGAACAACAGAAATTACCTGGCCAATTAGAATGGAACCCAGAAGAACAAGGAGCTGTGCTCCGATAGCTCTTTTCCTATCACGTTTTCCTATGAACCTTTAATTAAAAGTGTGTGTGTATATATATTATTTATATATATAAATGGCCATAGGCCTAGGCGCACTCCATATTAAGTCCAGCAAGTGAGCAATAATGTTTACAGGGTACTCGACTGTAATGTAAATAATCATAAAATAGTCTCTCACAGACCAAGTCAGCACACCATTTGTTTTATATGAAAAAATCTTCCATTTTTATTAGCCACGGAGGAACATCACACCTCACTCCCTCCAAAGTGCAACATGCATTAAAAACATCAATGATGGCAACGGCAAGGCATCTTATATATGGTATAATGTATTCAGAATGGGGATAATTGACAATTTCCAAGGGTGCATACAGTCACTGCTTTTAGTGAAATCCACAATGTTGAAAGCTGGTAATTGTAGAACATCTAGCAATAAATATAGCTCCAAAGTAATAATCACATCAGATAGTTCAATGGAAATCGCGATGTCCACAATTCTAATAACTAATTCCTATGAAGCATCTATAATGCAGCTCTAAAAGATCCATAAAGTGAAGTAGTGAACATCAATATCACAGGAAGTGGTTCAATAATGGATGCTACTAAACAAAAGTCACTGTGTAAATGTGTCCCAAAGATCCAACATGGTTATAACGGAGCATAATAAGTTGCACACCTCATGGAGCAAGATGAAGTTTCCAACATTTGAAATGAACAAGGGTTAATGACCGCAAAGCTTGTAGCAGGAGTCTCCATACTTGCCTCTCACCTGACAGCTGTTTTGGCAATTAGTCACAATGCCGTCCTCAGGGGTCCATCAGCCACATACCAGTGGCCATTATTGGACCACTTGCTGTGATATTGATGTTCACTACTTCACTTTATGGATCTATCTATCTATCTATCTATACACACACACACACACACACACACACACACACACATAGGGGGAGGGAGAGGGAAAGGGTGAACCGGCACATTAGAAAAACAACTTAACACAAAAACGGTGATCACACACACCAGAGGCTGTACTTCTGAAGGTGCTCAGCCTTCTAGATGTGACAGCAGCAGAGGATGCAGGCAGGGAGATAATATGGAGCTCAGAGTAGGAAGATCAAGATAAGCCTGGTCTAAAGGTCCTCCCAGGCTGAAAACAGGAAATCTGACTCTCAGCCCAAGTCATCTCCTCAGGGGAATCGCCAGCCAGCAATCAAAGAGAGCGTGACTGTTGGTCTGCAGCATTCTATCTGCCCGGGGAGCAGTGAACAATGACTACATTGCTACAGTATACACGCTCCCTGAAGAAAAAAATAACAAATAAAAGGGGCTCAGCAGGCCCCCAGATGAGAAGATAGAGAAACTTATAGCCATGAAACATTTCATGGTAGCTAAAATGTGCTAGGCAAAACTAATCATGACAAGACTGCATATATGTACGTGGCACACTGGCATCCCTGGCATATCTCTGGTATAAATTTGTTAGTTATCTTACTTTGCCACTGTAACCTATTTCTTGACAGAAAGTCTTGTAGATGGAAAAGAATTGCCAACACCTGAAACCCAGCTTGCAGGTACCTTACTTACCAGCTTCAGCAAGTTTCAGTTCACAGTCCATGTAATCAAACATTTCCACCGTTAGCTGGAATCTAAGGCACAAACAGGCAAGTGATGCAATGAATAGCACAGCACTTTTCAAAAAAATTCTCAGTATGATGAAAGTCTTTATTAAAACAAATTACTTTTGTTTCCAATGTTGCCTTTATACAATAGAAAAGTTATTCAGGTATATGGAAATTGTAATGTGTAAGAGGCAACAGTCCAGCTGTATTTATGTACATAGTAATTTTTACACTTACAATCTAAAAGGACATCCATGTAAAATGTGTAGCTCATGTAAGATTGTCACACAATTTTATAGACTTTTCTATATCAATAACAAAAGTACAAACATTGCCAACCAGCTGGTCTGTCAAACATTATATTCTGATGGGTAAATAGACAATTAAGAGGTATGACCGTAAACTAGTTAATAAATGCAATAACCAGTATTTCAAGAGCTACAAGATATTTACAAGGGAAGATATTTATGAGCTGTATTAGGATACTAGAAACATACGTAGTGTTGACATCTGTGCCGGCTGCCTTTTCAAGAACATCATCAGTAACTTCCAGGTTTGGGGGAAATTCAGGATGCTTTAAAATAGAAAGCACATGGATATTTATTTATTTTTAATTATCATTGTACCTTCCAAAACACATGGCCGCAGCATTAAGTTTTCTCATACCTTTGTGTGAAAGCTTATCTTATGGAGCAACAGCTTTGCATAAATAGCCACAAGTTGTCCATATCGATCATGCATATGTCCCTAGGAAAACATGTTATATACAATGAATGCAGAAACTTTTCCAAGTTATTATAAGTCCTATGCATTTTTACCCCACAAAACTGGTTGACACTTACCCATAAGTCTCCCACCTCTCGAATATTGCTGCGGTATCGTTTACAGTCTGTCAGAACCTACACGCAAAACGTCAGAAATCACATTAGTTTAGTGGAAGGACGCAAATTTAAAAAAAGAAAAGAAAAACCTTCTTGCTATCAATGAAACATAGGAGTCAAAACACTTCTAAAAGTTTACACCATCAACCAATATATGCAAAACATATACCTAGGAAAGCATAAGCAAAAAAAATACAAACCCTTGCATTACTACCTATATTTCTTGACATGGTTAGTGCTATGGGATTTTCTATGTGAACTTTGATAGACTGGAACCAGGCCCTAGTAGAGGCACTGTAAGTTACTGACTTAAAGGGTTCATAATAACAAATGTATGAAGTCCAATTCCACCTGTTTAACACATTTCTGTGTATTCAGGCTGGAATTCTACTACCAATAAAATAGTACTGGTCCAGTCACTCAGCAGTATCATTACCAACATGGTTTAAATATTGACAACTGTTATGTCAGCAAGGGTACCATGGCAAAAACTCGACACTCTCACTCTCTCCCTGGCTTCTCTAACTCTCTCGCTCACTGCCTCTCTTCCTCTCAGATAACCACCACTGGACTTGCATGGAAGATAAATCATTCAGGTATATAGAAAATTAGAGTATATTGGTGTCTTTTTACCTATGCAGCAGCACTATTTGGCAAAGAATGATGTAAAAGGATCAAAAAAGAAAAGTCCAAATGAGGCTAATGAGATATCTATCTATCGGAATGCACTGTTAGCGAATGGATCGACCGGTAAAGAAAAGTCGGCAATTAGCAAAGCTTAATGAAATTATGCTAATTTTCAAGTCCAGAGGCACCAATAAAAATATCAATAAAATAATTCACCTGGTGCTCATGATGTAGTACACAAACCGTTATCAAACCGGCAAAGAAAAGCAGTTAATTTGTGATGCTTGTTAATTGTTGCTCATTAACTGAAGAGAAACGGATATTTCTCCAAAACAAAATGTACTAAATCAAGTTTCAAGAGTCATTTTTCCAATCTGTAGCACTTTTCTCCCTCTTGCCAAATGCTAGCATATAACAGAAGAAAGTTTTCCCATTTAAAAATAAAATCTATTTTCTACCTATAAAATTTACAAACATTAGTAATTGCAGCTTTCCTGTGTCAATTCACTAACTATTAGTACTCTGTCACTATCAACCCCGGAATTATTAAAAATAAAGAGTCCCAGATATTTTTATTTGTACCTCTGGACATATTTCAACATAACTCAGTTTAGTGTCTGTTTTAACCTCCATAGGAATTGACTGTTCCTTAAGTTTTTCTATCTGTTGCCTTTTCTATGATGATCCATTAGCTATCAGTGAACCTCATTACCATCACTTCTAGAAACACTGGAACAGCAGTTCTTATTACCGTAGCTTCATTTGGGCCTTTTAATTTTTTTTTTATTTTACATAATTTGGTTTAGTGCTTTGTTTTTACCTTAGCAGCACAACAATTTGTAGGTTTTTCTATATGTTTAGATTTTTCTATGTTTAGGTTAAGATGAACAGTGAACACATTACATTTTTGCATTACAATAATCTATATGACAGGTGTCAATGCTGATCATTTAATCCTGTTGCCATTTAAGTGCCGGAAGGTTAACAGTCTGCAGTCAGAAAAATTACAGATTACATGTGGTTTTCATTATTAT
Organism: Limnodynastes dumerilii; assembly: GCA_011038615.1. Classification (NCBI taxonomy): domain Eukaryota; kingdom Metazoa; phylum Chordata; class Amphibia; order Anura; family Limnodynastidae; genus Limnodynastes; species Limnodynastes dumerilii. The sequence continues at coordinate 1,101,108 of WWET01000087.1, read as the reverse complement.
GTGGTTTCATTTACTCATCCAGGAAAGAAGAAAAAAAAAAGGGGGGGACCCAGGGTATATAAAAAGGTCATACCCCTTCCTCCTGAGTCTTCCAACTTCATAAGCTCAAAAATTAACATAAAGAAAAATAACTAACATGATAGGGTGGAAACCAAAGTGGTGTGTGTGTGT
>WWET01000087.1:1070493-1099831 GCA_011038615.1 Limnodynastes dumerilii | reverse complement strand
TATATATATATATATATATATATATATATATATACACACATATACATATACATATACACACACACACACAAACACACGTCAGCAACAAAAATGATTAACACAATATTTTTCGCTCTTTTTTTCCCACTCACCTTGAGAAGTTGAAACGCATTGGTAGTAGGGGTTTGCCTGCAGATGATCTGACTTTGGCAGTTGAGCTTACCTAGGACCCCGGAGCAGCAGTAAGGAACCAGGCCCGGTTCTAAACCTTTTATCAAAGACTGCTTTATGCTCCTGCTTATTTGTCCTTTTGTGTTCCCAACAAAAGGGAACCTTTTAACTTTATGAATATTTTTATTTATGTGTTTTACTTTCTGTGGAGTACATATTAGTGTCTATTAAGGCGTCTACATGTGAGTGATTTGAAAAGCATGGTAGTGGCTCTCTAATGCAAGAGATTGCACTATGTATTTTTTTATTCTTCTCATATGTTTGAAATCACACCTTGGAAGAAGCCATTAGAAGATGATCTGGGAGAATGAAGAACAAAAACTATTGATATGCCAAGAAAGGAAACAAAGTGAGTGCATTACTTACTCTCTCCCTTAAATTAACATCTTACACTATTGGTTTCGAATGTGCTTCTTTACATGTCTCTTGTGAGTGAAATTTACAAACAGCAATATCCTTTACCATTTTTGAAGTTGGACAGTGACTGATGTCAATTACAGAACTTATCTACAGTGACTGGTGTGAACTAAAAGAACTTATTTATAGAACAGACAACAGAAAGGAAAAGAAAGACTTCATCTTACTTTAAGTAGCTTTATTAATTTAATCCATGGTGACAGTCATCTTTTTGTTAAATACATAGTGGGAATAGGGATCGCCTATGACTTCCATCATTGTGTAACTGTATCCTTTCTCTGCACCAATATACAAACTTTTTCCCAGATTCTAAGCGTCTAACGTTGACTTTTCGCTCTTTCAAAAGCGTATTTTACGATCAGAAAAACCTATACTTTTCAAAGTTCTGGTCTCATGCCATTAACTTCGGCCTCTCTGGGTCTGGATGTTACATAGATCCTTATTTCAGTAGTGCCCTTATTACTGGCAACCTACAGGGTCTGTTGATCAACAGATGCAGAGCCCTGGAAAACCAGGATCGCTATTATCGTGGTCAATTCTTCCTCTATCTTGCTCAAGAGTCTGGGAATAAGTGGGATTGGCGGAAATACATATGCTAGCTGGCAGATGAGAGTGCATCTATCCCCATTGCTTGTGGGTCTCGGTATCCTGAAAAATAAGTTTGTACCTTCCTGTTTTTATTCATTGCCATGGGGTCTATTTCTGGAGGGCCCTATTTGGCCCTCTTGGATCTGCCTAAACACCTCGTCATTTAACTGCCTGGAGATAAACATGTCTGCTTAGAAAACCTGCCTTGCAATTTTCTCTCCCTGCTACTGACACTGCAGTAATACTGATTAATCATTCTGCCCACTCCAGAACTTTCCTTCATTCGTCCATCCATCAAGGACCAGCTTCTAGTGCCTACCCTCCATAAGAGATCACTGACTTGTTGTCCGAAATAAGTACATCCTGCTGTGTTGGATTGTTCTGAAATTTCCGGCAAGCTTGAAAGGCTGCCTTACACTCTCTGTTTGAATACAACTTTCTTGTCTCTTGTCACAGTCTTTGAGCAAATTAGCCTTCATAAGTAGCCCCCCCAGCCTACAGTACTGGAGTCTGTCGCGACTATCTCTGGTTGATGCCCCCGAAATGTTTTGCCTTCACTTAGTCTGTGTCGTTTGACCACCATACTAGGTCTGTCTTTGCTGCTTTGAGAGTAATCCACTCAGATTCTTTGAATTTTAGCTCCATTGAGAAAATTTTACTGAAAAGCCCTCATGTGCAACCTTGCCCTTTTGACCATATCTATTGCAGAGAAAATTAAGCCTAAAACTTTTAGACAGTCTTTCGCCGACTTCCATTTTCTACTTAACGTCTTTTCACATTCTCTTGACACATTTCCCCATCTTTCTTGTGACAAGGTTAGCTTTATAACCACTGTGTCAAAGACTGAACCTAGGTAATGCATTGTTTGCATTTGTACTAAACTTTTCTCTGTTGATAATCCATCCGTGCGACTGAAGCATCTCCAAAGCTAGTTGTGTGTGAACTTTAGCCTGTTCTCTTAAGGACGCCACCATCAGGATGTAGTCTAGGGACGCCCACATGGCTTTTCTAACCACCCTCTTTTTGGCAATTAACACGATAAGAACTTTTATAAATGTTCTGGGTGAAGCAGCCAAGCCCTGAACGAAGAATGGTTCCCAAATCTTTGAAAGCTAAGCAAGTTTTGTTGATTGTGAAATATGTGTATGTGCATATAAACATAGAAAGTGACGGCAGATAAGAGCCACATGGCCCATCTAGTCTGCCCATTTGTTTATTCAAACTATACTGACCCTAGACCCTATTTACCCTCAATTTGGTTTACAATTTAGGATACCCTTATATTTATCCCAAGCATGTTTAAATTGTTCTACTGTATTGGCCTCAACCACCTCAGATGGGAGGCTATTCCACTTATCTATCACCCTTTCAGTGAAGTAATTTTTCCGCACATTTCCTTTGAATCAACCACCCTGCAAGCACACATCCTTCAAGTCTACCTTTGTTAGGAACATTCCTGGCTGAATACTTGCTACAATAGACTTCAGAGACTGCAGGTCAGGATGGTTCTACTTTTGCAAACTACAAAAAATCTTGAGTAAAACCCCTGGAAGTTTTGTTAGAGGATCCTCTTCTCTGTCCCTTGTCTTTCAGAAGGCAGCTTAATTAGCCTCCTGACGATTTAGAGAGGATATTGTCTAATTTCTTTCAAAATAAATAATCCCCTTGGAAAGGAAGCATTAGAAGTTTAGTCTTTGCCTGCGCATCTGCCGCCCACAGCTTCAGCCACAGTGCTCTTCTCGTAACCGCTGCAGCGGTTCCAGAAGATTTCCAGCAAACCATCATGCTTCCTCCAAAGGCTTTAAATACCCTTCTCGTACATTCCAGTTGTTGTCATGCCCGCATTCTGATAAAATCAGCCTGTGCTGTGCCGACATCAGTCATGCGTTCGGCTCACAGCTTGAAACACGCAGAAGCCGTCTCCCACGTCAAACTGTTACAGCACTGGCTGGGGACCTCTGGTAAGCCACACATGAAAGAAAATATAACCTGACCTGCCTTTCCTTACAGGAAAGGAAAAAAAGACTCAGGAAGAAGGGGATGTCACTTTTATATACCCTGGGTCGTCTTTTTCTTTCCTGTGTGATTCCAAGTGGGAAAGATAAACCCATTAGTGGTGCTGCTATAAAATTTGTAGACCTCAAACCTGCATCCACTGTAACCAGCTGGCGAATGGATCATTGCAAGGTACACACACACTTCCAATATTTGCTGTAAGGCTGCAACTCACATTTACATAATGCATTGGGATAAGTATGTGACAAATAAGGAGTGCACGCACTTCTACACTGGTCTGGTAATTTGCAATCGGGTCCTACTGATTTTAATTAGTTCCAAAATAAATTTGAACATAAGCAGATCACCTAATCTGGATGAACATAAGGATCATGTGAGTGTACACACTCTACCACTATCAGATAAACTAGGAGGTAAGGCTTAAAAGAGATATGTGGGTACCCAGCGTTCTATATGTTCAAGAAAGTGGTCTTTTTTGTTTTGTTTTATTAGGTAATTTTCAAAGTGATGCAGACGTTTACATTAATGAACTCAACATCATTTGCATTCTTATTAACATCTTTACTTTTAGTTAGTAAAATGATGCTTCAAAAAATTCAGATAGGGTTATGTACACGGAAATCTCTGTCATAATATATATGAGCAGTGGATGCTTACATTCTGATGTCCATCACGAAGGACTTTATGGAGGACGTGGCAGAACTTCCAGCTTAGGATAGAGCTGCTGGGAAGCGGCAGGCCAATAGCATAGGACCAGAATGTAAACGCGCCTTTTTCGTGGTGAGTTCCCAATATAATTCCTTTGATGATGTTAAGAAAAACAAACAAGGGTAGAATCACAGAATACAAAAACACAAATACAATATTGATTTGCTTTTCCATGTGGTATGACATTTTCTACTCTTCATCAATTTGCTATTCTTAAAGGAATAGTTCATTCACAACTATTTGCTAGATCTAAAACTGTTCAAAAATAAAAAAAACCCACAAAGCTTACTCTTATCTCCAGGTTATAATAGCACGTGGATTAGGAAGGCACACAAATGTCTTTCATTATAATATGTGTAAGCACACAGTTTACTGCCCCATATCATGTAATCACAGCAAATTGTGATCTGCTCCTGGATCAAATAAAGAAATAAAGACAATCCATTACCACCAATTATGGTGTTTAGAAAAACAAATGTCATTAAGAAGTTTGCTAAAAGTTTTTTGCATGGATTAATAAAGGAAACAACAGACATAGTCAGCTGATTTTTTAGTATTGTGCAACGATAAAACATTTACTAAAAAGGATACGACGGGCGTGCTTCTCTTTAACTGGAGCTTCCTGTGCATTGATAGCCTTGCTGATACTGATAGCCTAGATGGGGGGAAAAAAAATAAAAAAACAAAAAACATGTTTATACTCTTCCACCACACTATTCACATACCCTTCACACAGTCATTTGTCAACATAAAGAAAGAAAGATACTTGGGGAAAAAAAAATAAAAAATAAAAACAGCTTCAGGGTACTTTAGGGTACACATTAAGTACATGGTATATATTCTTTATTTTCTTTAAGGAGGCAATTCTTAGCAATACAAGAGTAGACGTTTTAGATACTCTATAGCAGGGGTTCTCAACCCTGTCCTCAAGTACCACTAACGGTCCAAGTTTTTGAAAGCTCCTCGCTGGAGGTGAGCTCATAACTGACAGTTACATTTTGAAAGCTCCACAGGTTTTGCAGGGAGACCTACAAAGCATGGACCGTTAGTGGTACTTGAGGACGGGGTTGAGAACCCCTGCTGTAGAGTATAGATTCAGAAGGTGGCATGTGCCATTTGTGATTGAGAGTTCTGGAAGCATGTTATACATACAGCTATGGCAGAAGGTCAGCCACAGCACAACCAATGTTAGCAGCAGTTCACTTACGTTTTGTTGTGGGGGAGCAGACTACTAGTTACACACTACTAAATCAGGTCAAAACCACTTAGCATATCATGCAGCTACATAGCCACCACCCACACGTATTCTTGCAATAATTTGGTGGTACATTTAATACAATTACAACAGTTACCTCCTTACAACATTGCCCAGTACCACCAAACAGTGGACTTCACACAACCAGTGGTTCAAGTTTAAAACAATAAAGCCAAGAAGATAAAACTTTTTATTAAAAAAAAAACAAAAAGAAACCCAACTAACAAACATACATTGTATTGTAGCTCATGCATGACCTTAGTCATTATATCAAGTGTTTACTCAATCTGCTTAAGCCAAATATACACTGGCACCTCTACATAGGCTAGCATGAGCAATGCTTCACTGCATGCCTGCACCAAATGCTGCCTGACAAGAAAACACGTGCTTTGTGGTCACATCACTTAGCTTTGCTTCACCATTAAGAAGGCAAAATGTATACTGGTATTCATTAAGCATTGTTAAATGAGCTCTTTATGCACAGTAGAATACTGTGATAAGCTGTATCAGCTGCTGTTACTAAAGTTTATTTTAGGAAGAGTGAAGAGGTTTTAATTTGCTCAATATTTTAAATGAACAATAAAAAGACTTAATTACTAGGGAGTTTGGAGACTAACAGTTTATTTACAGAAATTAAAAAGGATTATTACTTTATTACTCTAGAACTCAGCAGCCATTTGTAACCAAATTTGTTTTTACATTTTAATTACAATAAACCAGAAAAAGATGTAAATAAATAAAAAAAAAACCAAACACGGCCTCTAAAATATCTAAAAATGTACCGGGGTAAATTATCTCCAAAATTTTCTACTAGTTACAATGCAGGTACCATTTATTCTTTTTAATAAATGTATAAACCCGTTAATGAATCTGTCAATGATTGTTAAATGTAAAAACAAGTTTATCAGGTTCCCATTCTTAATAATAAAATGATACCTTTCTATGCTGAACATCTCAAATAAATAATTTCATTTAAAAACATTCCTATTGCAAGACATTGCTAAAATGGCATTAAAAGGGCAGGAAATAATCATGATGTAAACTGGGGTGAGTCTTCAGCAAGCTCCACTAGAAGTGGGGACATTTTAAATGTATTACAGGGAGTGTCCCTTAAATAATTGGTGAGAAAGTCCATTCACAAAGAGGTCATCTTAGGTTTGGTACTTACAAATGGTGACAGAAACTCAGAAGTGTGGGTGAGAACCTAGGATCCAGTGATCATCAAGCAGTATTGATTTAGTATGACAGAGAGACCCGTACCACGCAAAGACTAGGGTGCTAGACATTAGGAAGGCGGATTTTGTTGTGCAGTGTGCAGGCACATAACAGAAGTACAGGAACAGTGAGGAAATTTAAAAAATGCATTATTAATAGCAACAGACCTTTGTATAAGAAAGGTTAGGAAATACCCCAGAAAAAAAAGCCAATGTGGTTTACAAAAGTAGCAACATATTGCAAAGCAAGAGGATTATCAGGGTAGCAAAGGCACAAACTGAGGAAAAAATGTCACACTTAAAAAGGGGGAAAAGCCTTTTTAGGTATATAAATGAAAGGCAAAAAGATAAAGAGGGTATAGTGAGGCTCAAAATGAAGAGTGGCTGTTTTGTTAAGAGTGAAAGGGCTGTGGCAAGTATTTCTGTTCAGGATTCACAAAAGAAAGAGGGGAAGGGTCCACTTTTAAATGCGAAGACTATTAATACTATGGGGGAAATTACTACTACTTTCACTAAGGAGCAGGTATTAAAAGAACTTTCAAAGCTGAAAGTGGACAAATCAATGGGACCAGATGGGATATATCCTAGGACACTAAAAGAGCTTAGAGGGGTGCTGGCAAAACCATTTACTGAATTATTCAACCAGTCACTAATAACTAGGGTGATTCCAGAGGACTTGAAAATAAGCAAATGTCACCCCTCAGCATAAAACTGAAAGTAGGGAAGAAGTGGCCAACTACAGACCAGTGAGTCTAACATTAGTAGTAGGGATATTGATGGAAACACTAATAAAAGAATAAATTGTAAAGTATCTTAAATCCAGTAATTTACAGGATCCCAAGAAGCATGGATTCCCTGGGGGAAGATCATGTAAAAGTAAAGTACAAGTTAAAGGGGAGCAGTAGACATAACTTATTTAGATTTTAGTAAGGCTTTTGACACTGTGCCACATAGCAGACTGTTAAATAAGCTGGAAACTTTGAGATTTGATTTAAAGATAGTTGCATGGATACGATCTTGGTTACAGGATAGACAACAGAGGGTTGTAGTAAAGGGAATCCCTTCTGGGGATGGTAAGGCAGTGGAGTACCCCAGGGTTCTGTACTTGGACCAGTGCTATATAATATCTTTATAGGTGCTATTGTCCGCAGTATCAAGGTAAAAGTATGCCTTTTTGCAGATGACACAAAGATATGTAACAGGATAGACACGCCAGGAGGGGTACACAAAATAAGGGATGATCTGGGTAGACTGGAGGAATGGTCAAGAGTGTGGCAACTGCAGTTTAATGCCAAAAAAGTATAAATGCACTTGGGGCACAAAAATCCAAAAGCTCAATATATCATTAAATGGTACTACATGAGGAGGAAAGGGATCTAGGAGTCGTTATTGATGTGACTTAAAGGTAGCCAAGCAATATAACAAAGCAATGAGAAAGGCAAGTCAGATGCTTGGTTACATAGGGAGAGGAATTAGTATCAGAAAGAGAGAAGTAGTGATGCCCCTTAATAGATCATTGGTACGACCTCACCTAGAATACTGTGTTCAGCTCTGGAGGCTATATCTCCAGAAATACATTAGAGACTGTGCAAAGAAGAGCAACTAAAATAGTCCACATACTTAGGGTAAACAGGGTCTAAGGTCAGTATAGTTTTAAATAAACAACTGAGCAGACTGGAAGGGCCATGTGGCTTTTATCTGCTGTCACTTTCAATGTTTCTATGTAAAGGCTTATTAAAAACAAACAAAACAAAAAAAAACTTCACTTTAAAGGCAAGCTTTCATACTTTTTTTTTTTTTTTTTTTAAGTATCTTTTAGATTATATTATATTTACATACTTTATCTTTCTGATAGTAAGTGCTCTAAAGTATAAAACCATCTAATTCAATGAGGGCCAGCTATTGTTTTCATTCAAGTTTAGCACTGTGGGGTCTATTTACTTAGCTAATCGTTTTGAACAGTACGTTGCGGATCCAGGATCGCTGCGGGGAGAAGCAGCGATCCTGTACTTACTAATACTTACCCCTCTCCTGCGCATGTGCAGCGTGTTCATATCTAAACTTGGAATTCTGCAGTCGGGCGTGTCTCCCGGACAGGTAAGTTTTAATTCAATTTTTCTTTATTACTTTACAATATTAAAAATGTTTATTTATTTTTTATGCTTAAAATGAAAAAAAAATATCTCTATAATTTTTTTCATTTTCATAAATTTATTGCAGCGGTCTCCCCATACATGCCCCTTTCCGCTCCCTAATAACAGCTATTAGGGAGAGGGTAAAGAAGGGAATATGGGGTGATCGCTGGGATAACTGCTAACTGCAATAACGCCATCCTGAGATTTAATAAATATAACAAAGAGCCGACCCACATTAGTAAGAACAGGCCGGTGGTGACATGAGGTTTTAAAGCATCATCATGGAAACAGCAGATTTCCGTTTTGTAAATAGCAATCCCTTTGTTTTTAGACAATGTCCATTTTGAAGTGAAAACTGGCATTATCACATAAAAATGAAGTTTGTAAATAGACCTCTGTTTGCATCACATTGTTTGTTTGACTTTTACTTTGTTTGGCTTTACAGCCGAAGTCTGGCACTGTGTGCTGCTTCTCAGATTCCTTAAATGTTATATGATTAAATGTTATAGCTCTTCTAAATGTACACCTGATTTAAAAGGTACAATGCTTAAATCGTGAGGGGAGGTGTGTGTGTGTGGAGGGGGGGAGTATACTTAAGCTACAGCATCATTTAACATGGCCTCTGCATACTGTTCAAATGCAGGTAGCGTCTTAACAGAGACCTCCTGTGTACACATATAGCAAATGGATAGGGACTCACCTAACCTACAGGAGGTGCCTTGATGCCGGGCAGGTGAGCTTAACCCAATATAGCAATATTGTGAACTAAACCTACTTTTTATTTATGTGTGGACACATAGTGTTATATAATGTATGTTTGGAGCGCCAGACCTTTTTTGTTCCATGTATTAAGGAGCCCATTATGAGAGGAGAAAAAAATAGTGGTGTAGATGAACAGCAGCGTATATTTACAGGCCATCCTTTCAATGAGCCGTCTTTGAGGATCCTAGCCCAGATAAGTGCAAAAGAACAGGGGCAGTGTTGTACAGGACATAATACTATGACTACTGGTATGTAACCAGCCAGATGGCAATGAATACTTTAACATTCAAGTACACAATTAGACTGCACAAAACCCACAAAAAGGATCTTTCATGGTAAAGGCTAAGCTAGTGTTCTTTATGAAATTGGACCAATGCTATCAACATACATTTATTAGATTTATTATTTTATTATATTTGTAAACCTAGTACAATGAAATAAACAGTTGATTTTGGAGCTTTTGTTGTCAATTTTAATCAAATATATCTTTTATAAACAGAACAGTGACATTTTTTATTATAGGTTTACAATTTCATCAAAAGGCAGTGCAAAATGTGCAACTGGTAGTATCTTCTAGAACCTTCAACAATTAGGCAGAGTATTTTGATCTTCTTAATATAGTTTTAAAAAACCCACAAGAGAGATGGAGATAAACAGCATTGCACTTACTAAAAACAGTAGCTCTTGTAGATCACCTATTGCTGCTCTTGATCTTACTCCATTTAAAAATACAGGAAGGAGAGGGGCGAAAAGGGGCAAGGTGTTGCTTTGGGGTGTGAGATTTTAGGTTTTTTCAGTTTTCAGGAAATATGTCCCATTATAAAGATGGTATACTCAGGCTTCACATGAGAGGAGCAACATGGCTGACTTCTCTCACACATTTTCTGCGGTGGGAGTCACTGCAAAACTTGACATTAAAGGTCAAAACATATTTTTTTTTTTTTTTTTTTTTTTTTTTGAAGTATAGAGACGAAATCTAATTTTCAGCTGTCTCTATTTAGAAAATGACTTTCGTAATTTAATTAAAAAAATTTTTGTATGGGTAAGTATGCCAATCATCACCCATTCCTCTGAAATGCCACCACACTGACCGGAGAAGTTAATAACACTCTCTGGGGAGTGTTAGGGTTAGGCTGCAGAGAAGGGAGGGTTTATGTTAGAGCAATAGATGGTAAGGGTTAGAGTAATGGAAGGAGAGTCTTAGGTTAGGCTGCGGGGAAGGGAGTCTTATGGTCAGGCTGCGGGGAGTGTAGTCTTCAGGTAATGGAAGGGGTTAGGGTAAGGTTTGCAGTTAAATGTATACTTGCCATTCGTGACAGCGTCTTCTGCGCATCGATTGCTTTATCTCTGAGAGGCAAAAGCAATAGATTTCCCAGCCAGTTTGGAACTGACTAGGAGAGAACAGCCCTTTCCAAAAGGGCCTTTTGCAGCGTCGACCCACACCAGATTTTCTGTGTTCTAGCATGTAAATCAGCCATATTACCTCCTTCTGGTAGTCTGAGTAGTGTTTTCGACTTAAGGGGGGCAGGCAATGTATATATTAAGTCCAATGCACATGCATGGAAGATGCAACGCCTTTGAGTTTTACAGTTTTTGTCTGTATGGCTTAAGGAAAATGTCCCTTACGGCTCTAGCCTTAATGTCATCATTTAATTGCTTTTTGGAGATTGAGTGTTTAGGTTTCAAAGGTCCAACATAAGCAGTTTGTGAGTACTGTTATTAGCAGGAAAGTGTGGAATGTAAAGCAACATAACCGCCAGCTTTGTGTTTAATCCTACACAAAGCACATCATACAAACACTATTCATGCAGCACCCACATAACATATGAGTAACCCCATGTCGATAATAGACACTGGAATTTGGAGCATAAGATATAGTACCAGTAGCCCCACGACAACATTGACACATTATCATTTTAACGCTTATAATTACATCCATTGGAAATTCCAGTGACACTTTTCCAACCTTTTCATGGACAGATTTTTTAGCCACATTTGTTGATTAGAAATAAGTCCTATCATACTTTGAACTATCAACTTGACATGAAAATGTGTTGTCCGCATGTATGTAAAATATATATTTTATATCTCTGTCCATTTAAAAAAACAATGGAGAAAAAATAAAAACAAAAGATCCTTCATATAAAGCAAGTAGCTTAGTGAGTGTAATAAACATGTTTATAAAGATCTGCAAACATTTAGTTATACAATTGTGTGCCATTCACATGTTTATATAATATTTCATTTATGTGGTTTCTACGGGATTTATATTTGGACACATTTCATGGTAAATAAAAACAGACTTCTTCTGTGCAACTAGACTGCCAGCATTTTACTCAGTGTTGTATGGAGTCTAGAGATATGCAGACATACAAGCAGGTCTGGAGTGGCTGTCATAACATTTAGTAAATTGTTTGTTAAAAAAAAAAAAGGACAATGAACCACCCACTGAGATAACAAACTTAGCAGGTTTGTATATCCATGAGGTAAAACAGTCTGCAGAATTACATCTTAACACAACAAGCACACATCCACGCAAGTATAGCTGACCATACACTGGAGCAATTATCTGCCAAAACATGCAATTATTGGTTGATCAGGCAAATAACAGCTTTAGTAAGTGGAAAAGAACAATTTTTTTAAATGCCAGATAAATGCACCAGAAATGCTCTGATATGATTATTTAGTCTCTTGGCATGATAATTTTAGGGAGCCAATCAGCTTAGTGAATGGCTCCCTATTCTTTAAGTGCCTCCCTCTTCTGCTTGGATTATCGGTGCCAGCAGGAGAGGTGTATGGTGCGGATAACGGATCATTTCCCTGGGGGGGAAAGCGTCCTGTTTATTGGAACACCCCCTGCTGGGATCGATCATCTTCCCAGTGTATGGCCAGCTTTAGAGTATATTTGACAAAATAAAAAACATCCGTTTACACCTGTCGTACATAAAAAGATCTACATAGAAAGCCATTTCCAAATATATATAAGCAAAATTAAAAACAAAGCAAACAAACTAAACCCTTCTCCCATCCTAAACCTGGTTAAGGTAGAAATAATAAACAGCAGGGGGTGTATTTCTAAACTAATTTGAGAAATGTCATAAAGAGCAATAAATGCACTATAAGGTTTTGCAATAATTAACAGCACTGTATGGGTGAGTACTTACGGATCTCACTTTCATGAACATATTTCATAGATGCCAACTCACCCTGAATGTCAGGTAGATCATCCACTCTGAAGGAAGTCTCCCTGACGACCTGAAGTGTTTGACAATCTCCCTCATATGGATTCAGTTCCAGAAGTCATTACAGTAGGATGACAGAATTTGGAAATTGTGTCCTATTTCCCTGCATTGAGGCCTATGGTAGGAGCCATTTTCATGAAGGGCAAAATGTAATGACAAAGACTGGCTGTCTAAGAAAAAATTACTTCAATAACAGACAAATGAAAAACACAGTTTGGTCTCGTTAATTATCTGCAATATCAACTACCAATAGGCTTTCTATAAAGATGAGAAAGTCAGCGGAATTCCTGTACGCATTCTTCACAATGAAAACCGAAAGTATTTATTCACGGACAATTTAAAAAACAACAAATACTGAGGCTGGCATTTTTCTTGAGAAATGGCTTTCCAAGCAGTGCTAGGCGCACCCATGGGTGCAGCATTTACAGTGCACACACCAGAGGACTTACCCCTTTGGTGCAACGTCTTGATAGTTCTATCACAACCTCCACTGATATTCATTTGCAAAAGTTATCAACCATAATCAGGTCTTCCCCAGTAAACCATACCTTATGTACCCAAAACTTCTCTTGCTAGCAACGTGTATTGATGATGATTTTTAAAGCATTTACAGAAGGAAAAATAATAGTAGTAAGCTTAGTGGATGCTCACACTGCCCCCAAAAAATAAAACAAAGATGGCTCCTAGCATCAGAAAGTCAGTTTTGTGATTTAGTGACAATGAGCCAGATCCAGACCTGCGTTCCCTTTACGTTTCAATGCATAGTGTAATTACTATGCACTCCCCTCGGTCGTACGTATTTTTGCCGTTCTATGATTTTCCAAACCCTATCGTTAGTAACTGCTGTCAGCCGTAATTGCTGCACATACTTACGCGCCCAAGCACGCCCACACTAAGATTTAAATGCCTCACCCCGCCTCCAAAGCGTAATTACGGGTGTCTTATGTCTGGCACACCCCTTCTTCCGCGCGCATTCGCAGAACATGCAAAACAGCGTTTTTAGGACTCCGGCTAGCGTAAATACACATTGCAGTCGTAGCTCTGGATCTGGCCCAAAGTATATAAAATAAAGATTTCGTATTGGTTTCTAATACCCCGTTCACACTGAGCCAAAAACCCGGGACTTTGCCGGGGCAAGACCGAAAATCCCGGGTCTAGGCTCAGTGTGAACGGTCACACCCGCGTCGACCCGGGTAGAGAGACCCGGGAATCAGACACGGGATTTAACGAGGGGTAATTCCCGTGTCTGACCCGTGTCGCCCTCAGTGTGAACGGTGCGACCCGTGTTTTTTGTAACACGGGTCGCACAGAAAGAAGCTGATTGGGTCAAAAAAGACCCAATCAGCTTCGTTTCTTTAAAAAAAACACTTAATTAAAAAAAAAAGTTTTAAATAAATAAAAACAATAAATTAATTTAAAAAAACACTTAAAAAATATTAAACAGAACTTACCTGTCCTGCGACGTGGCTGACTGCAAGTCCGGCCGTAATGGAGGTCCTGCGCATGCGCAAGACTTCATTCTGGCATCGCGTGAATGAAGTCCTGCGAGGACCCAGAGGATCATCGCGGGACTTGCAGGAGAGGTGAGTAGCGTAGTATTGTATACCCCATTCTAGTCTATAGTCTATACTATTCTATACCCTATTCTATTGTATAGAATAGGGTATGAAATAGTATAGACTATAGAATAGAATGGGGTATACAATAGTTTAACAGCATAGAACCGAAGAATCCCGAGTCAGTCCCGTTCAGTGTGAATGCCCCGGCAAAAACCCGGGTTAAAAAACCCGGGTTTTTGCCGGGGCTTCAGTGTGAACATGGTATTATAAATTGCAATGTATTGTTCGGTATGGGACAAGATGATTGCACTAATGACTATTTTATTCTGTGAACTACAATACAGTATAAGTCGGTCAGAAAAAGCTATATAAGGTCATACCATTTAGATTTTTTTAGTTTTCGTTTGCAGCTGACACATACAATACTATTCATGACGGCACTAGCACAGAGGTGCAATCATAGCTCAGGAAACAGGAATGTGGCCATGGGGATGAGAATGTTGACTTAATGACATGTTTGACTCCCCACACAGGGAGGTCACTGTTTTCTTCTATGTTTAGCCCTCTGTTTCCTATGAATATGAATAAACCGGGAATAGCATAAAACACCACTATATATCCTGAGACGGAATAGGCTGTGTAAAAGTGAACACAAGAACTGCCAGTAAAAAGATTGTTTTCTACTAATTATTTGATTATTGAGGCTTCCCTACAATATTAATTATTTAAAGTTTTACTTCTGCTGCATTAAATAATTAAATTAATACAGGCACACTGGAGAGTGATAAAACATTAAAAATTGGTCAGCTGCCAAACCTATGTCAGGGTCATGCTTAGCTGAAAATTAAGCTGATCAAATTCAGATTTTCAAGTTAATTATTTCAAAAAGCCTTATTACACAGAGAGAGACAAAGGACAAGCTAAATTATCTACCAATAGCAGTTATAAAATACCCTCAGCTCACAAAGACGTAAAATATGACAAATCATGCAAAATAAAGGTAGATTTCCAGATACAGCATGCAGTAAAGCAATAAAATATTTGATTACAAGTCAATTAGGGTCACCTATAAAATAAACTAATAATTAACTGTTTGTTTAACAAGACATATGCTTGCTAACATAGTGCATTCATCCTTGTGTGTGAGCTCAAGGTCACATGATCAGTGATATTGTGCCACCTTCTGAATAAATATCCAGCACCTGCATGCACTCTTCTAAAAACGCTTTCACACCGAGCAATGAAACCAAGAATAACCCTGGTCGTGTGTCTGTGCAAATGGGTGAAACCGGGTATGTCGCACTGGGTCCGCGACCCTGGTTGATACCAGGGTTATTTCCGGGATGCCCCAAGTCGTGCTGTGGTATGAAAGGGGGAACATGGGTTCCATTAAAAGTTGGGAATCACACTGCCTCTGCAGACACACAGGTACAGTGTAAAAGGCTGTAAACCCGGTAAATCCCAGGTTGTAGCTGTGGTGTGAATGAATGCACCACGGCTACAAGCCATGTTCAATATCCTATGTGTACGGAATTTGGGTGTGAAAGTGGTATAAACGGCTTCAACACTGGTTAAACCCGGGATTTTGGTGTAAAAGGGGCATACATCTACCACTCAGTCTCAATATAGAAGGTCTCATATCCGACTTCTTACACCGAGTGGCCAGACTGTGTAAAGGGGATGCTTTAAAATATACAAAAACAAGATTCATTTACAAGTGAAACCTAAAAGTGGCTGGCCTGGGAGTGATACGCTTATTGGCTTCTTATCCTAGAACCAACCGCTTTGTTTGCAGTTAGCTTGGTGTAGCAACTGCGGACCAGATAAGGAGTTTAAAAATAAGAAAGGTTACACCTGGGTAAAACCATGCTGATTTCAGGGGAGTCATATTTAATCTGTTGCAAAGAGTATTAAAGACAAGTTGAGAGGTGACATTTCCTAATTCCTAGCCAAAGTCTAAATAACAGTGTAAAAGTAAAGCTGGTCACTGTGTGCAGTAAACAAAAGCAAAGATCTCTCTCTTCATGCAAACAATACAATTAATTTGACTCCCCTGAAATAAACATGGTATTGCCCAGGTGCAATTTTCCTCTTATTTTCGAACTGCATCTGGTCCAGTGTGTCAATGTCGCAATCGGAATGTTGTACCAACATCTGGACATCAGGAGGATTACCTTGCTTCCTATTGCTCAGCTCATGATGAGAACTGCACGAACCCAATTGTAGTGCACCCAGCATTAGACATATTATATATTTGAAGTAGATAACTTAGATAGCCATCAACTACTTTTTATCCCCTGTGCCAATACAATGAACCAAGTAACATTTGAGTTTTTAAAAACCTATAACTTCAATCTGGCATAGCTTCCTATAACAGCAATCTGGCATAGCTTCCTATAACAGCAATCTGGCATAGCTTCCTATAACAGCAACAGGGCCGTTTATAGGGGCGAGTAAGTCGTGCTATTGCGCCCCTAGATGACTTAAAGGGGGGCGCCCTTTAGGCGAAGCAGCCCCCCCACTTTAGGTCAGACACCATCCGCATCCGATAACAGATGCAGCCGGCATCATTCAGATGAATAGTACTGGGTATACAGGACCAATTAATTTCCATTGAATAATGCTATGAGGTAGCGTCATTCATGGAAATAGATTTGGTCCTACAGTACTGTTCTAAGTAATATAAGGGGAATAAAAGGAGGCGGATACATTTAAAGGGGGCACAAAAGGAGGCTGACACTTATAAAGGGGGCTGGACACATACTTTTTTTTACCCTGGACTCTGCTAGGTCTAGAAACAGCACTGAGCAGTAATATGGCATACCTTCCTACTTTTATTTTATTGAAATGGTATGTGCTGTCTCATAGATTAAGTCTCTATTTCCAAAACAGGTTTGTGGTCATTTGAGAAATTCTTTGGTAGAGGAATACATATTAAAATAACACAAAAAAAATCTAGTATAAAAACCTAGGGAATGATTCACAGTTAGGGCTGAATTCTGTACGTTAGCCTCTACCTAGCCCCTATCTTAATTAAGCCGTGCGCATAGTAATGTGTGCTGAATAATGCATCATATGCAAGGGCTTTGTCAAGCCTTTACTGTACAATGGAAATACTTAAGCCCACCGCCAATGCGCAGCTCCCATTCATGGGGTGTGGACATAGATCTGTATAGGTAATGACTGCAAAGAAACCGTAGGAGTGTATGGGATGAACATATTTTATGAGAATAAAGGGCAGTGTGAATCAGAACAAATAAACATAATACTACTATAAAAAGGTTCTTTATATTAAATCTGACACAGCAGATTTAAAATCACTAGCATACATCAGTAACAATTTAATCATTATTAAGCTTATTATATAAAAGTTTTACACTGTACCTTTTTCTTAAATATTAAAATTCTTAAGTAGGTTTATTTCAGATTTGCAGACTTAAAGGCTTCCCTCCAGGAGATCCCGGAGGGAAGCAATTGATGCATGCAGGAGGCGGGGCATAATGGGGCGATTTATGCAAATTGTGTCATTAAGCCCTGCCCCTTGACTATTAATTACCCCCTTTTAGGTTTAATAGGGATGGGGGTAGGGCTCCCATCCCTTCCTTTTCCTAGCAACACTAGGATACAAGTGTTGCCAGTCAGGGGGGCAGGACTCGAGGACGTGGTTTTCAAGAAACCACGAGCCTCAAGTCCTCTGCGGGAGATTTGCCGGCTCTCCCGGGAGAACTGACTGATTTTCGGGAGTCTCCTGGACATTCTGGGAGAGTCGGCAACCCTGGTTTATTTTTGGCACCTATAATCATTGTCATTTTCAATGGTTAAAAGTTCTAATACAATTGATCCAGGGCGTATGGAAGAATCCTAAATAAATATTTATTTTAAAGCTGAAAGCTGTAGTAGAAGAAAGAAATATTATCACAAAATGAAAGTCATTGGAAGGGCAGAATTTCACACTGTGTACTGGTTTTCTTTTACCTTCAAAGAGGATAAACAAAAAGTACTCAAATCAAAGTTGGCAATAATCACTTAACCTTCAATATTTCTAGAACAATACCCATAAAAAACAAAACCTAGTTGCTTTAGCCTTATGAGTTGCCAACAGACACTAAAATCACTTCAACCCCATAGACAATATATTTATCAAGAAAAAGAAACAATCTCTTGCAACGAAGACATTAAAAACTACAAACTTAAATCGAAACCGGCCAACCTGTTCCACAACTTATGGTCTGCCGCAAGGTAGAGTATTTCCGGGATAAAACTTTCATATACCTTAATAAGGTGCTCCAGACCAGCCCTTATTTACAATTCTGAACCCTAGAAACAAACTCTTGACAGCATGGTGGTGAACTCTACCAAACTCTGGTTAGCCGCTGCTCTGACTATTGCTCATAAAACTATATTACAGAAATGGATTTCTTCTCTTGCCCACACTTTTCCAGAATTCCAATCTGAGCTTAATGAGCATATGTACTATGACCGGCATGCCGCAATCCCCGATGCTGGCAAGCGCCTTCATCATTTTGTGGACAACTGGGGTAGAAATATAGAGAGTAAGCCAGACAATCCAAGATAGAATATTCCAAGTATTTGACTTCACCATGTGGTATGTGCATAGGTACTGGTTCTCCATCTCTGCCCAATGTCTCATATCAGTGCGTTGGCCCTTCTATTTCCTTGGTCATAAGACCTAACTGCCCACCCTGGGTCTGAAACAGGTTCCTTGCATTCCAGTAAATATAATCCCTCTGCCTAAAAAAAAGCCATGTGAGGTCGTTCCTTGATACTTTGAAACGTATTCATACTTAAGAAGCAGCTGCTTCTGAAGTACGTTCTTTTACCAAATGATCTATTACGCGTGCATAATAGGTAGGTGATTTACACAATCTACGTACCAGTTAGTATGAAGTAGTTTAGTAAGGAGTAGTTTATGGAGTACGGAGTAGTTTAGTAAGTAAGAGGTGTGCTAATGCCGCTTTGGAAAGGGTTTAGTTAGAAATGGGAGGGGTTTAGATTAGCCGGGGAGAGCCATTCTCTGTGCATGGTTTGCTTCTTAAGAAGGAAACTACGCACGGTTACTTAAGGAAACCTTATGGTACTCTTTAGTGCCATAAGGTACCTAAAAACAGAGGGTGGTTTAGGGGCTGAACGAGTGAGTTAGATGCAGTTCTGTCCGCACCTAACTCACTCTTAAATGTGAGGATGGTCCTTTGCTATTATTCCTGTGTTGTTCTTAAGTTATGTTACTTTATTCCACTCTATTGTGTTCTTAAAAAAACCTCATAAAAACAACAACAAGTTGGACATATATACATCTCATCTACATTCTTTAAAAACCCAAAACATATCTACATGTAGGGGTTTGTATGATTTTAAGAACACCAAAAACAGAAATTCAACCTGACGATTAGAGTAATGGAAAGAGTCATTGGGTCAGATTCAATTAGCCGTGATGACGGGAAAAAGTACGCGCTGCGCTTTTTCCCGTCATATACGGTATGAAAAATAGACAAATTTTTATGTGCACCTCTATGGGGTGCGCATAAAATTCACCCAAAAAAAATTCGCAGAATTAGCTTCGCACCGCAAAATACGCTGCTGCGAAGCTAATTGAATCTGGCCCTTAGGGTCAGGCTGCGGGGAGGGGAGACTAAGGGTAAGGGTTAAATTAGAGCTGGGCGATTAATCGAATTAATTCGATTAATTCGAGATTTTACATTTTGGCGATTTTAATTTTTGGCCAAAATCGTAAATTCGATTTTCACCCGTCACCCCCTTTACTCACCTCAGCAGAGTCCGTGACTGATTCTCTCCACCGCAGCATCTCCTCTCTGATCATCAGAAGAGATGCTGCGGATAGAGGCAGTCACAGACTCTGCTGCGGCGCTGCTGTGAGTGAAGGGGGTGACGGAGAGATGAGGCTCCGTCACCCCCTTTACTCACCTCAGCGCCGCAGCAGTCTGTGACTGCCTCTATCCGCAGCATCTCTTCTGATGATCAGAGAGGAGATGCTGCGGTGCAGAGAATCAGTCACGGACTCTGCTGAGGTGAGTAAAGGGGGTGACGGGTAAAAATCGAATTTACGATTTTGGCCAAAATTAAAATCGCCAAAATTTTAAATCGCGAATTAATCGAATTAATTCGATTAATCGCCCAGCTCTAATTTAACCCTTACCCTTAGACTCCCCTTCCCGCAGCCTGACCCTAAGGGCCAGATTCAATTAGCTTCGCAGCAGCGTATTTTGCGGTGCGAAGCTAATTCTGCGAATTTTTTTTGGGTGAATTTTATGCGCACCCCATAGAGGTGCGCATAAAAATTTGTCTATTTTTCATACCGTATATGACGGGAAAAAGCGCAGCGCGTACTTTTTCCCGTCATCGCGGCTAATTGAATCTGACCCAATGACTCTTTCCATTACTCTAATCGTCAGGTTGAATTTCTGTTTTTGGTGTTCTTAAAATCATACAAACCCCTACATGTAGATATGTTTTGGGTTTTTAAAGAATGTAGATGAGATGTATATATGTCCAACTTGTTGTTGTTTTTATGAGGTTTTTTTAAGAACACAATAGAGTGGAATAGAGTAACATAACTTAAGAACAACACAGAAATAATAGCAAAGGACCATCCTCACATTTAAGAGTGAGTTAGGTGCGGACAGAACTGCATCTAACTCACTCGTTCAGCCCCTAAACCACCCTCTGTTTTTAGGTACCTTATGGCACTAAAGAGTACCATAAGGTTTCCTTAAGTAACCGTGCGTAGTTTCCTTCTTAAGAAGCAAACCATGCACAGAGAATGGCTCTCCCCGGCTAATCTAAACCCCTCCCATTTCTAACTAAACCCTTTCCAAAGCGGCATTAGCACACCTCTTACTTACTAAACTACTCCGTACTCCATAGGATGAGTACTGGGCAGACATGATGAGGAGGAGTACTGGGCAGACATGATGAGGATGAGTCTTGGTGTTTTTTTAAGTTATTTTAGCTTAAAATAGGAAAATCGAGATTAAAATCGAAAATCGTCCTTTTTTTCAAAAAAAAAAAAATCGAGATTTAAATTTTTGGCCAAATCGCCCAGCTCTAGGTTAAATTTATACTTACCATTCGCAGAACCATCTTTTTTCTTGCGGGGATCATCTGCTTTGCCTCTGTGAGGCAATCGATTTCCCAGCCAGTTTGACTGGTGACCCACACCCACAAATGACTCGTAAACATAATTTTCTGTACAGTTAAGTGACCTTTAGAGAAAGAGATACAGCAGCTTTGAAACACATCCCCAATGTACTTCTAAAGTATAGATCCCATCAACATCCAAAAAATACTCATCAAGCCTTATAAAAAGCCGCCGTTAATAGTTATAAAACTCAGAGCAATAGTTCCCAATCTCTCCCAGTTTAAGGCATTTTTAGGGTTTGTATAATTTTTCAAGGTACACTTTGGACCCAAAAAAAAATTACTGAGCAGTCCCGCTTTGTAGACGTTATAGCATATAATAACTCATTTAAATGGTGAAGTTACCTATACTGTATTTTCAATAAACTATAAACCTTCAATGTGTTTTTCTTTTAATTGAATAGTTAACCTTTTGTAAGCCTTCCTTCTCTCCTTACTTTTCCCATGCTAATGCTTGCTGGATTTTGAGGCACCTCTTGGCATGCTGGCTTCTAAAGCAATGACCGAGAAAAGACGCTGAGCTATGCAGATGTGAAGGTCATGTCAGTGTAGCATAGCCTCTCTCCTGTCATTACCAAGCAAAACCAGAGGAGCTGCAGGGAGAAAAGCTGTGCTATGATAGCAGCTGCAGCTCCCATAAGCTGACAGGCCCTGGACTTACAGCACCCCTGTGCCCCAGTAATGCTTAAGCCTTATCAGGTCCAGACCCGATAACAGATTTTGTCTCCCTGTATGTCTTGACAGCTAACTTAAAAAAATGTTAAAGAAGAAACAAATATTATAATCAACAAGTATTCAGCCCTGCTTGCTTCATCTGTATAAAGACAAGTTCTCTGGAGACAATACCAGTGAGAAAATAATGGGTGATCAGGTCAATAATGGCTTTAGTGTATGGCCAGGATCAATTTTAAAAACACCAAATAAAGAAATCAGAAATACTCTGGTATGATTTGGTTTTTAAACATGTTTAATTTATATTGGGCACTACCACCCAATGTTTTAAGGTAGCCTTCAGCTAACTGAAAGGCTCCCTATTCTTTTAGTGCCCCCCAGCCGAAGCCACGCTGTGTGGATAGTATACTTCAAAAGGTGTCAGAGCAGCATAAAACAGCTCTGTAGCAGTGGCCACTGCAGGGAGCAGTAGAGACAGGGATCAGACGAAGCCGCGCTATGTGGCTAACAAATCTCCAACTATATTATAGAAACTCTCTGTTCATGAAATGGAAAACCACAAGGCGCGGAAGGCAGCATGGATGACATATCTACAGAAGTATAACATTTTATGTATAATCCGGATATATTCAAGCACAGCTTTCAGCAAATCCTAAGATTACGAGGATTTAAATGCTATCTAATAACTAATTTCAGATTGGGAATAAACCTCAAGTACACACCTCCAAAGTACACCTCTGAGAATGGTTCTAGATCTTGCTATTTATACTTAAACAAACCTGTTAAAGTCTGCCCATATATGGTATTTCTAAATAATAGACCTTTATGTTTAAACAGCAAGTTGCATTAAACACACAACGGTGACATTTTAGACAAATGCTACAATCGGTTTCACCATAAAGACCCAGAGTGAAGGTAGGGATGTTTTATCGCTTCTGTTCTTGCAGGCTACAGTAACAGATAAGAAAGGTGAACAAGTCTCCCCAACTCCACGTCTTCAAGCACAAGTAACTACCACCATAAATGTCGTGTGTTTCTTAGAAGCATTTAATAACAGGTGTAACCTCCAGCCAAATGCAGAACTAAACGTGTATAGGCACCAAGTAGGTTACTATGGCAGCTGCAAACTTGTGCTATTATTGTGTGGGACCGACAGAAGCATTGAGTTTTTGTTACGTGGACTGTCGCGCTTATAGCATAATGATCAATGACACTTGTAACAACATCAACCAATGGTTTAAAGCACACAAACCTTTACAGAGTATCCTTAATTTTAATGTTATCTTGTTTAAAACTTTTGTAATTAATGGTAAAGCTCCCTAAAGTAGAAACTGTATAAAGAGATCACCAGGAAACATTTTCAATAATTTATAAAAAAAGTTTGTAATTGCCAAGTGAAAGTTTTTATGGGTGTGAGATTTAGACGAAACTAACAATTGTCAATACTGCAAAGAATGGGCATCTCAGCAAATTCAGCTACAAATCAGAGTAACTCATGATAAGGAAGTGATAGGGATAAGAAGGGACATACAGGTCTGAAAATGGGACATGTTAATGCTAAAGATTGAGCAATGATGATATAAGGTAGAATAAACGGACAAATATGAAAACCGTTGTAACTTAGGTGGATCAGATAGATGCTTACTTACTCCCCTGATGTTTGGGAGGCAGTTCATGCAGTTCCACCTAAGTTACAACTGTATGCTCATCAGTGACGTTTGATTCTGGACATCTGTCCCTGTTTTCCCATCAGCCTCTGCCTAGCTTTGATGTACAAGACTCTGTATGCAGCGAGACCATTCGGTTATTTGTCCATTTATTCTATCATAGGTTTTCAATACACACTCTTACAATAAGTGATATTATCTATATAATTTATGATTTTATAATAAACTGTTCTATATTTTTAGCCAGTGTTTGCCTATTATCTTAGCAATTATATGAGTATTTTATCCATCTGCAAATCCCTAGCGCTGCACTGATATATCTTTAGTCTCTCCTTTTCTGATGGCTTGTTCTTTTGTTGGGGATATTTGATTGGTCCCCATTTTTTAATTCAGTAAATTTTTATTGAGTTTTCCAGACATAAAACGGACAAAACATCCATACAAAACAATAAAATACCCTATCTAAGAAACATAAAACAACCTCAAACCCCTACCCATCAGCACTGCTACATATGAGTACATATTTGTGAGAAGAACCACAGTAAAAAGTTACAATAATGATGAAACAAGCAGAAACTTAAGCCAAGGTATACTACAGAGGCAGAGTCAGGGAGAACACTGTAGGTACATCACGTAGTCAACAGTAAAATACAATGTACAATAGCAGATTAACCATAGGGTTTCAACTCTCCACATGGACCAAAGCCTAATGTAAAGGGACCGTCCCCAAGTGAGCCCCAGGCGTAGGTCACTAACTAAGAATCATCTAGGGATACCCCGTACTGCGAGTCACACCTGATAGGTCCCCATTTATAGCAGCTGCAGCAGTTGATAACAAAATATTGCCCCAATTAAGTGTCACTAGCACCATCGAAATGTGTTTTACTGTAAATTATGATTCTTCCTCCATCTTCATAACAGTTATTAACAAAATGTGGCACATCATATGGAATACACAGGTAACATTACCCAACCTCTCCCATCGCACAATCATTTTTAGTTACTCCAACTTGTCAGACCAGCTTTTCTTTTGTTTCATCGGTAACCACAATTGCACAGTTTATTAATTCTCTGTTTATGTTTTCCCTCCTTATAGTCTGATGAATATTGTTCTCTTTTTCTGTACCTCTTTATATTTTTGCAAAACCCGTAAAAAAATTTTAGAAACAAAATAAATTAATAAGAATGATGCAATAATAATAATAAAAATGAATTATTAGCACTTGAGGTTCTATACATTATATAAATTTATTAAAGCAAATCTCATGGAATGTACTTATTGTAATAATCCTAATCGCAGGCTAAAGCAAACAAAAATAGTACATTCTAAATGATGTTGATTTATTTTCTCCCTTATTTTCGGAAGTGTGTAAAATATCGCATTAATGTAGAAATAAGACATCAGATCAGGAGCTAGATCCCTGAAGTATCCTAACTGCTGTTCAGTTAAAGGAGGCCACTCACAGCACACACAAGGGAGTTAGGATAGCAGGAGCCTATCTCAATATTTCTGCATTGTCCCCACATAAAATAGGAACAGTGCAGAAGTCTGGATAGCATGTAAATGCTGAAACCCTTACTGTACTAATTAAATACCTCTCCCCCTCAAACCTTGCATTAGCGCTCTACACATCCTATCTCTTTCTGCCCTGCTTTCAGAAACTTTCATTATAGAAGTCTGGATCTGGAGCAAAAAGCTACTTTTTTGCGCAAGTCTGGATCCAGCCCATTGCTAAGAGTGAAATACTATTAAAGATTAGGGAGGACTACAATGGTCTTTAAAACTGAACTGGAACCCACCCTTCCTTGTGACTAATTTCTTAGCTTGTAGACAGCACCTTAATTCTATTTTGTTAATATAAAATAATTGTACCAGAACATATCTGGTGCTTTTATTTGATGTTTTAAAAATGAATATTAATGTTAACTAACTAGAGCGATTTGCCTGAACGGGCCAATAATCGCTCCAGTGTATGGCCAGCTTAACCCTGCAATATTATTTATTAACATGTTTTTATATAGCACCAAATTACATAGCGCTTTACAATTTTTAACAAATTGGTATAAACAAGACTGGGTGGGTAGGAGGGTGGGTAGGAGGGCCCTGCTCACAAGCTCACACTCTGTAGGACAGTGGGTTTGATACATAAGGGCAAGTGCATTATATCACACAATGGTCCAGCCAGGGTGTATGGTAAATGTGCTCAGTGCTCTGTTTGATCTAGCCACACAGCACTATGGGCCAAATTAAGACGGAGATCTGACAGTCTGCACGCAAGAGAGGAGTGAACTCCCCTGTCACTCCCCACTCTAGTGCGGACTTTAGGTCAAGTATGCCGCCATAATGCAGCCTTAAGTCACCCATGTGGATCAGGGGTCTGTATGAACAGAAATAGTAAACCATGCGCTCACTGTAAAATTTAAATACCCCACCACCACCTTATGGAGGGGATGTGCAGCCCTGTCGGACGGATTCTTAGACATACGGAACATATGGCATGCAAATGGCCAGATATTCTTCCAACTTCCACAATCAGCATATTAAGTCTGAATAAAGCAGGGTACACACTGGGACACAAAGATCTCCTAATAGACAGAGTATACACTATAAAAAAAATCAAAAGATATCTTTCCATGGTTGATCTGGCATATTAGAAGCTCCAGTAGAATCACCCAGAAGCACCCAGCCTAAGACTTAAACCAGGCTTCACCTGCAAATGTAATTGACAATCCATTTCTCAACAGGGAAAACAAAATCATTACCATATTAGGTAAACAGTGCCATATTAGGAAGAAATATCTCCTTTTGGACCATTTTTTTATTCAAATTAGAATTTATCCAAAAATGATTATATGTAAGATGCATGCACTTTTTTGAAAAGCTAACTACCTGGGCGGGGAAAAAAGTGTTTAGAAGTATCATATAAACCAAGTTATTCTTTTAAAAAATAAAGACAAAGCCCAAATAAACATTCTTCTTTAAGCCTTCGGCTCCAGTCATAGTACAAAACATTTCTCAGAGGCTAAAATAATCATACATACCAGTGAATTTTAGTCATGACATTTAATTTGGAAAGAATGTTTTTATCTAATTATTAGATGCAGTGGCACAAGTCAGCTGTACATTAATCCGAAGGAAAGTATCATTTTACCAAACATCAGTTAATTAGAATTCTAGTCACATAGGTTATAATAACATGAACAAAAAAGATCCACAATATAACATAAGGGTGCATAGCATCTAGTGGCCTTTGCCAAGGGCTTTGGAGATTTGGGGCCAGATTTACTCAGCTGCAGGTTTGGAAAAGTGGAGATGTTGCCTTTAGCAACCAATCAGATTCTAGCTCTCACTTTCTTTTTACATAACAGAGAATGTCAGCAAAAATCTGATTGGTTGCTATAGGCAAAATCTCCACTTTTCCAAACCCACAGCTTAGTAAATCTGGCCCTTGGAGTGACTGGAGCTTTCCTCCCTGCCAGACACATCATGGGCAGAGGGAGACCAGGCTGCAATTTCCATATTGTCATTTGAAGAGATAAGTCATTGCACAATAAAGTGTTTGCATATTTGAAGTTATCTGAGTGTAAATATTAATGAGTCATGTGGAAGTCAACATTTAAAGGAGGAAATCCTTCATATAATGGAGTTGCTTGCATGTGAGCAACATACATATTAAAAGAAAAGCTTAATTGAATTTATCACAGGTCCCACAGGCAACAGTAGTCATTAATGTAAATCCTTTTGTTATAGTGAGCACTAATAATATTGTGCATTCTCCTGACATGTACAACTGGAATATCAGGTAAGATAATGCAATAATATTGTACTGTTTTGTTTTTTTTTACAAGAAACTCATTAGTCATATTTCATCCATAGCCAATGACTGCAATGGAATAATGCCAAATAGAAAAAATACAAACAAACCAGCCATGAAAACACAATTAAGTCAGCAGACACTGATAAAGCTTATAAATATGTATCAACAATTAACCCTTTAATGTCAAGAATGCAAAAAAAACACAAGAAACTGTGTGATACATACATTTGGGAATAAAGCCAAAGCAGTGAAATATGAACATAGTCAAAGTAATAGTGGACAGTCTTTAATAGAATCGCAGACTTCAAAACCAAGAACAGAATGCAATCCATTTCTAAACCATTCCTTGGTCAAAGTCTTTATCAGTGGTTTTAGTGAGTTATTTATTCTGTTAGCCACAATGCAGATTAGTAAACTGCATTACTTCTGATAATAAAAATGTCTAGTTAGATACTTAAAAAAAAACAAAAAAAAAACGACAATATTGCCATATTTAAATTACAGTAGAAATGATGTCTAATGAGACTAAAGTAAATATACTGTAAAAGGTAAAGGGCATACCAAATACTAGACTGACAGTATAATCTGAAAAGTAGTGTGCTTCCCAAATCTCCTCTATTATATACTATAAAATAGTTCAATACTATATAACAGCACTATGCAGGTTTCATATGTTACATAAAGTACAATGAAAGTTACTCATATAATATAAATTTCCCAATGCTCACAAACACCCTCTATAAAACTGTAAATTGTTGAAGTACAGTGTACAAAATCGTCTGTGATTTATATATTCTACAGGTTGCTTTTGTCTCACACTGAATATACAGCTCTGCTATGTAGTATACTAGAGAATACTTACAGAACTGCTCTACAGAACCCTTCATACATACTGCACACTACCTTTAAACAGACAGAGTGTGAGTGTGAGAGTATGAGTGTAAATATATCTGTAGCTATATATCAATCACGTAGAGTACATGTACTACAGGTTCACCCAACACACAATACTTTCTTTCTGACATCCAGCCGTACTGTTTTTCGCATCCCATCCACTCTTTCACTACTACATTAATTACTGCGCTGTTTCACTTCATCACGCTCCCCATTCCTAAAATATATGTAAAACATTCATGGCTGGGTTGTCCTTCGGTCGGTCACACACCCATCTGTCACCTTGTGCTCCATATCGTACTGACTCACCTGGTTCTTGTCAAATTGCTCCCTCTCCACCTCCAAGCCATGTCCGGAGCGCCGGCTCAGGACCCTGGAGGGCACATTCTTAATGGAGTTCATGATGGGAATCTGCCGGACTCTCTGGGCAGACTCTGGGTGCGCGCACACCTCACCCGCACTACACCGCAGACTACCTGCCTAAGTGCGCGGAATTCTGGGTAAAACCTCTCAGGCGAGCGACAGAAGCAGCAGTAGGCGGACCGACAAACCTCCAGCAGACGTACGCCGGCGTCATGACGCAATGGATTGAGACACTTGTGTCACCTGGGCAAATATTTACATAGGGAAATGCTGTCTGTGAGGCGGATGTCTAGGGTTAATATACAACTGCATGATTTATTGCACAGTACATAGCCACATGTTTGCGAGATGGGGCTTTAAGTTTATGTTTTCACTACCTGTAGAAGGGGACATCTAGACAACTTTCTAAACAGTAAGTAAAAAAAATATGGGAAATCGTCTTTGAAGAGTACATTGTTAAGCTCTCTACAGTTTACTGAATTCTCCTGATAATGCTGGCCTCAGAAGAAAATAAGGGGCAGTATGGCTGCATAACTACAGCACTAATATACTTAGTTGTGTGCATGCAGTAGGTTATTTATTTCATCCTACTATACAAGCAGTTGTTAGAAGATTGCCAGGGGCAGCACAACTTTTCTTTTT